>OY744481.1:134636048-135046048 GCA_963556165.1 Tipula helvola
GAAATCGGAGCACATTTGCAGATTTTCGAATTTTGTGGCTCTGAATTTGTGGGCTATAGTTCAGTTGATTTTCAAAAAAATTGAATTTTCCACGGAACGTGTAGAAATATTCGACCGATCCAAATGGCCGTTTGTATGACAATTACAGGTCTCAACGCCTATTGATAGGGGTATCAATCATCGAAATGGGAGCACATTTGCAGATTTTCGAATTTTGTGGGCTATAGTTCAGTTGATTTTCAAAAAAATTGAATTTTCCACGGAACGTGTAGAAATATTCGACCGATCCAAATGGCCGTTTGTATGACAATTACAGGTCTCAACGCCTATTGATAGAGGTATCAATCATCGAAATCGGAGCACATTTGCAGATTTTCGAATTTTGTGGCTCTGAATTTGTGGGCTATAGTTCAGTTGATTTTCAAAAAAATTGAATTTTCCACGGAACGTGTAGAAATATTCGACCGGTCCAAATGGCCGTTTGTATGACAATTACAGGTCTCAACGCCTATTGATAGAGGTATCAATCATCGAAATCGGAGCACATTTGCAAATTTTCGAATTTTGTGGCTCTGAATTTGTGGGCTATAGTTCAGTTGATTTTCAAAAAAATTGAATTTTCCACGGAACGTGTAGAAATATTCGACCAATCCAAATGGCCGTTTGTATGACAATTACAGGTCTCAACGCCTATTGATAGAGTTTTCAATCATCGAAATCGGAGCACATTTGCAGATTTTCGAATTTTGTGGCTCTGAATTTGTGGGCTATAGTTCAGTTGATTTTCAAAAAAATTGAATTTTCCACGGAACGTGTAGAAATATTCGACCGATCCAAATGGCTGTTAGTATGATAATTACAGGTCTCAACGCCTATTGATAGAGGTATCACTCATCGAAATCGGAGCACATTTGCAGATTTTCGAATTTTGTGGCTCTGAATTTGTGGGCTATAGTTCAGTTGATTTTCAAAAAAATTGAATTTTCCACGGAACGTGTAGAAATATTCGACCGATCCAAATGGCTGTTTGTATGACAATTACAGAGGTTTCAACGCCTATTGATAGAGGTATCAATCATCGAAATCGGAGCACATTTGCAGATTTTCGAATTTTGTGGCTCTGAATTTGTGGGCTATAGTTCAGTTGATTTTCAAAAAAATTGAATTTTCCACGGAACGTGTAGAAATATTCGACCGGTCCAAATGGCCGTTTGTATGACAATTACAGGTCTCAACGCCTATTGATAGATGTATCAATCATCGAAATCGGAGCACATTTGCAGATTTTCGAATTTTGTGGCTCTGAATTTGTGGGCTATAGTTCAGTTGATTTTCAAAAAAATTGAATTTTCCACGGAACGTGTAGAAATATTCGACCGATCCAAATGGCCGTTTGTATGACAATTACAGGTCTCAACGCCTATTGATAGAGGTATCAATCATCGAAATCGGAGCACATTTGCAGATTTTCGAATTTTGTGGCTCTGAATTTGTGGGCTATAGTTCAGTTGATTTTAAAAAAAATTGAATTTTCCACGGAACGTGTAGAAATATTCGACCAATCCAAATGGCCGTTTGTATGACAATTACAGGTCTCAACGCCTATTGATAGAGTTTTCAATCATCGAAATCGGAGCACATTTGCAGATTTTCGAATTTTGTGGCTCTGAATTTGTGGGCTATAGTTCAGTTGATTTTCAAAAAAATTGAATTTTCCACGGAACGTGTAGAAATATTGGACCGATCCAAATGGCCGTTTGTATGACAATTACAGGTCTCAACGCCTATTGATAGAGGTATCAATCATCGAAATCGGAGCACATTTGCAGATTTTCGAATTTTGTGGGCTATAGTTCAGTTGATTTTCAAAAAAATTGAATTTTCCACGGAACGTGTAGAAATATTCGGCCGATCCAAATGGCCGTTTGTATGACAATTACAGGTCTCAACGCCTATTGATAGAGGTATCAATCATCGAAATGGGAGCACATTTGCAGATTTTCGAATTTTGTGGGCTATAGTTCAGTTGATTTTCAAAAAAATTGAATTTTCCACGGAACGTTTAGAAATATTCGACCAATCCAAATGGCCGTTTGTATGACAATTACAGGTCTCAACGCCTATTGATAGAGTTTTCAATCATCGAAATCGGAGCACATTTGCAGATTTTCGAATTTTGTGGCTCTGAATTTGTGGGCTATAGTTCAGTTGATTTTCAAAAAAATTGAATTTTCCACGGAACGTGTAGAAATATTCGACCGGTCCAAATGGCCGTTTGTATGACAATTACAGGTCTCAACGCCTATTGATAGAGGTATCAATCATCGAAATCGGAGCACATTTGCAGATTTTCGAATTTTGTGGCTCTGAATTTGTGGGCTATAGTTCAGTTGATTTTAAAAAAAATTGAATTTTCCACGGAACGTGTAGAAATATTCGACCGATCCAAATGGCCGTTTGTATGACAATTACAGGTCTCAACGCCTATTGATAGAGGTATCAATCATCGAAATGGGAGCACATTTGCAGATTTTCGAATTTTGTGGGCTATAGTTCAGTTGATTTTCAAAAAAATTGAATTTTCCACGGAACGTGTAGAAATATTCGACCGATCCAAATGGCCGTTTGTATGACAATTACAGGTCTCAACGCCTATTGATAAAGTTTTCAATCATCGAAATCGGAGCACATTTGCAGATTTTCGAATTTTGTGGCTCTGAATTTGTGGGCTATAGTTCAGTTGATTTTCAAAAAAATTGAATTTTCCACGGAACGTGTAGAAATATTCGATCAATCCAAATGGCCGTTTGTATGACAATTACAGGTCTCAACGCCTATTGATAGAGGTATCAATCATCGAAATCGGAGCACATTTGCAGATTTTCGAATTTTGTGGCTCTGAATTTGTGGGCTATAGTTCAGTTGATTTTCAAAAAAATTGAATTTTCCACGGAACGTGTAGAAATATTCGACCGATCCAAATGGCCGTTTGTATGACAATTACAGGTCTCAACGCCTATTGATAAAGTTTTCAATCATCGAAATCGGAGCACATTTGCAGATTTTCGAATTTTGTGGCTCTGAATTTGTGGGCTATAGTTCAGTTGATTTTCAAAAAAATTGAATTTTCCACGGAACGTGTAGAAATATTCGACCAATCCAAATGGCTGTTTGTATGACAATTACAGGTCTCAACGCCTATTGATAGAGGTATCAATCATCTAAATCGGAGCACATTTGCAGATTTTCGAATTTTGTGGCTCTGAATTTGTGGGCTATAGTTCAGTTGATTTTCAAAAAAATTGAATTTTCCACGGAACGTGTAGAAATATTCGACCGATCCAAATGGCCGTTTGTATGACAATTACAGGTCTCAACGCCTATTGATAGAGGTATCAATCATCGAAATCGGAGCACATTTGCAGATTTTCGAATTTTGTGGCTCTGAATTTGTGGGCTATAGTTCAGTTGATTTTCAAAAAAATTGAATTTTCCACGGAACGTGTAGAAATATTCGATCGATCCAAATGGCCGTTTGTATGACAATTACAGGTCTCAACGCCTATTGATAAAGTTTTCAATCATCGAAATCGGAGCACATTTGCAGATTTTCGAATTTTGTGGCTCTGAATTTGTGGGCTATAGTTCAGTTGATTTTCAAAAAAATTGAATTTTCCACGGAACGTGTAGAAATATTCGACCAATCCAAATGGCTGTTTGTATGACAATTACAGGTCTCAACGCCTATTGGGTATCAATCATCTAAATCGGAGCACATTTGCAGATTTTCGAATTTTATGGCTCTGAATTTGTGGGCTATAGTTCAGTTGATTTTCAAAAAAATTGAATTTTCCACGGAACGTGTAGAAATATTCGACCGATCCAAATGGCCGTTTGTATGACAATTACAGGTCTCAACGCCTATTGATAAAGTTTTCAATCATCGAAATCGGAGCACATTTGCAGATTTTCGAATTTTGTGGCTCTGAATTTGTGGGCTATAGTTCAGTTGATTTTCAAAAAAATTGAATTTTCCACGGAACGTGTAGAAATATTCGACCGATCCAAATGGCCGTTTGCATGACAATTACAGGTCTCAACGCCTATTGATAGAGGTATCAATCATCGAAATCGGAGCACATTTGCAGATTTTCGAATTTTGTGGCTCTGAATTTGTGGGCTATAGTTCAGTTGATTTTCAAAAAAATTGAATTTTCCACGGAACGTGTAGAAATATTCGACCGATCCAAATGGCCGTTTGTATGACAATTACAGGTCTCAACGCCTATTGATAAAGTTTTCAATCCTCGAAATCGGAGCACATTTGCAGATTTTCGATTTTTGTGGCTCTGAATTTGTGGGATATAGTTCAGTTGATTTTCAAAAAAATTGAATTTTCCACGGAACGTGTAGAAATATTCGACCAATCCAAATGGCTGTTTGTATGACAATTACAGGTCTCAACGCCTATTGATAGAGGTATCAATCATCGAAATCGGAGCACATTTGCAGATTTTCGAATTTTGTGGCTCTGAATTTGTGGGCTATAGTTCAGTTGATTTTCAAAAAAATTGAATTTTCCACGGAACGTGTAGAAATATTCGACCGATCCAAATGGCCGTTTGTATGACAATTACAGGTCTCAACGCCTATTGATAAAGTTTTCAATCATCGAAATCGGAGCACATTTGCAGATTTTCGAATTTTGTGGCTCTGAATTTGTGGGCTATAGTTCAGTTGATTTTCAAAAAAATTGAATTTTCCACGGAACGTGTAGAAATATTCGATCAATCCAAATGGCCGTTTGTATGACAATTACAGGTCTCAACGCCTATTGATAGAGGTATCAATCATCGAAATCGGAGCACATTTGCAGATTTTCGAATTTTGTGGCTCTGAATTTGTGGGCTATAGTTCAGTTGATTTTCAAAAAAATTGAATTTTCCACGGAACGTGTAGAAATATTCGACCGATCCAAATGGCCGTTTGTATGACAATTACAGGTCTCAACGCCTATTGATAAAGTTTTCAATCATCGAAATCGGAGCACATTTGCAGATTTTCGATTTTTGTGGCTCTGAATTTGTGGGATATAGTTCAGTTGATTTTCAAAAAAATTGAATTTTCCACGGAACGTGTAGAAATATTCGACCGATCCAAATGGCCGTTTGTATGACAATTACAGGTCTCAACGCCTATTGATAGAGGTATCAATCATCGAAATCGGAGCACATTTGCAGATTTTCGAATTTTGTGGCTCTGAATTTGTGGGCTATAGTTCAGTTGATTTAAAAAAAAAATTGAATTTTCCACGGAACGTGTAGAAATATTCGACCGGTCCAAATGGCCGTTTGTATGACAATTACAGGTCTCAACGCCTATTGATAGAGGTATCAATCATCGAAATCGGAGCACATTTGCAGATTTTCGAATTTTGTGGCTCTGAATTTGTGGGCTATAGTTCAGTTGATTTTCAAAAAAATTGAATTTTCCACGGAACGTGTAGAAATATTCGACCGATCCAAATGGCCGTTTGTATGACAATTACAGGTATCAACGCCTATTGATAGGGGTATCAATCATCGAAATGGGAGCACATTTGCAGATTTTCGAATTTTGTGGGCTATAGTTCAGTTGATTTTCAAAAAAATTGAATTTTCCACGGAACGTGTAGAAATATTCGACCGATCCAAATGGCCGTTTGTATGACAATTACAGGTCTCAACGCCTATTGATAGAGGTATCAATCATCGAAATCGGAGCACATTTGCAGATTTTCGAATTTTGTGGCTCTGAATTTGTGGGCTATAGTTCAGTTGATTTTCAAAAAAATTGAATTTTCCACGGAACGTGTAGAAATATTCGACCAATCCAAATGGCCGTTTGTATGACAATTACAGGTCTCAACGCCTATTGATAGAGTTTTCAATCATCGAAATCGGAGCACATTTGCAGATTTTCGAATTTTGTGGCTCTGAATTTGTGGGCTATAGTTCAGTTGATTTTCAAAAAATTGAATTTTCCACGGAACGTGTAGAAATATTCGACCAATCCAAATGGCCGTTTGTATGACAATTACAGGTCTCAACGCCTATTGATAGAGATTTCAATCATCGAAATCGGAGCACATTTGCAGATTTTCGAATTTTGTGGCTCTGAATTTGTGGGCTATAGTTCAGTTGAATTTCAAAAAAGTTGAATTTTCCACGGAACGTGTAGAAATATTCGACCGATCCAAATGGCTGTTAGTATGATAATTACAGGTCTCAACGCCTATTGATAGAGGTATCACTCATCGAAATCGGAGCACATTTGCAGATTTTCGAATTTTGTGGCTCTGAATTTGTGGGCTATAGTTCAGTTGATTTTCAAAAAAATTGAATTTTCCACGGAACGTGTAGAAATATTCGACCGATCCAAATGGCCGTTTGTATGACAATTACAGAGGTTTCAACGCCTATTGATAGAGGTATCAATCATCGAAATCGGAGCACATTTGCAGATTTTCGAATTTTGTGGCTCTGAATTTGTGGGCTATAGTTCAGTTGATTTTCAAAAAAATTGAATTTTCCACGGAACGTGTAGAAATATTCGACCGATCCAAATGGCCGTTTGTATGACAATTACAGGTCTCAACGCCTATTGATAGAGGTATCAATCATCGAAATCGGAGCACATTTGCAGATTTTCGAATTTTGTGGCTCTGAATTTGTGGGCTATAGTTCAGTTGATTTTCAAAAAAATTGAATTTTCCACGGAACGTGTAGAAATATTCGACCGATCCAAATGGCCGTTTGTATGACAATTACAGGTCTCAACGCCTATTGATAGAGGTATCAATCATCGAAATCGGAGCACATTTGCAGATTTTCGAATTTTGTGGCTCTGAATTTGTGGGCTATAGTTCAGTTGATTTTAAAAAAAATTGAATTTTCCACGGAACGTGTAGAAATATTCGACCAATCCAAATGGCCGTTTGTATGACAATTACAGGTCTCAACGCCTATTGATAGAGTTTTCAATCATCGAAATCGGAGCACATTTGCAGATTTTCGAATTTTGTGGCTCTGAATTTGTGGGCTATAGTTCAGTTGATTTTCAAAAAAATTGAATTTTCCACGGAACGTGTAGAAATATTCGACCAATCCAAATGGCCGTTTGTATGACAATTACAGGTCTCAACGCCTATTGATAGAGTTTTCAATCATCGAAATCGGAGCACATTTGCAGATTTTCGAATTTTGTGGCTCTGAATTTGTGGGCTATAGTTCAGTTGAATTTCAAAAAAATTGAATTTTCCACGGAACGTGTAGAAATATTCGACCGATCCAAATGGCCGTTTGTATGACAATTACAGGTATCAACGCCTATTGATAGGGGTATCAATCATCGAAATCGGAGCACATTTGCAGATTTTCGAATTTTGTGGGCTATAGTTCAGTTGATTTTCAAAAAAATTGAATTTTCCACGGAACGTGTAGAAATATTCGGCCGATCCAAATGGCCGTTTGTATGACAATTACAGGTCTCAACGCCTATTGATAGAGGTATCAATCATCGAAATGGGAGCACATTTGCAGATTTTCGAATTTTGTGGGCTATAGTTCAGTTGATTTTCAAAAAAATTGAATTTTCCACGGAACGTGTAGAAATATTCGGCCAATCCAAATGGCCGTTTGTATGACAATTACAGGTCTCAACGCCTATTGATAGAGTTTTCAATCATCGAAATCGGAGCACATTTGCAGATTTTCGAATTTTGTGGCTCTGAATTTGTGGGCTATAGTTCAGTTGATTTTCAAAAAAATTGAATTTTCCACGGAACGTGTAGAAATATTCGACCAATCCAAATGGCCGTTTGTATGACAATTACAGGTCTCAACGCCTATTGATAGAGTTTTCAATCATCGAAATCGGAGCACATTTGCAGATTTTCGAATTTTGTGGCTCTGAATTTGTGGGCTATAGTTCAGTTGAATTTCAAAAAAGTTGAATTTTCCACGGAACGTGTAGAAATATTCGACCGATCCAAATGGCTGTTAGTATGATAATTACAGGTCTCAACGCCTATTGATAGAGGTATCACTCATCGAAATCGGAGCACATTTGCAGATTTTCGAATTTTGTGGCTCTGAATTTGTGGGCTATAGTTCAGTTGATTTTCAAAAAAATTGAATTTTCCACGGAACGTGTAGAAATATTCGACCGATCCAAATGGCCGTTTGTATGACAATTACAGAGGTTTCAACGCCTATTGATAGAGGTATCACTCATCGAAATCGGAGCACATTTGCAGATTTTCGAATTTTGTGGCTCTGAATTTGTGGGCTATAGTTCAGTTGATTTTCAAAAAAATTGAATTTTCCACGGAACGTGTAGAAATATTCGACCGGTCCAAATGGCCGTTTGTATGACAATTACAGGTCTCAACGCCTATTGATAGATGTATCAATCATCGAAATCGGAGCACATTTGCAGATTTTCGAATTTTGTGGCTCTGAATTTGTGGGCTATAGTTCAGTTGATTTTCAAAAAAATTGAATTTTCCACGGAACGTGTAGAAATATTCGACCGATCCAAATGGCCGTTTGTATGACAATTACAGGTCTCAACGCCTATTGATAGAGGTATCAATCATCGAAATCGGAGCACATTTGCAGATTTTCGAATTTTGTGGCTCTGAATTTGTGGGCTATAGTTCAGTTGATTTTCAAAAAAATTGAATTTTCCACGGAACGTGTAGAAATATTCGACCGATCCAAATGGCCGTTTGTATGACAATTACAGGTCTCAACGCCTATTGATAGAGGTATCAATCATCGAAATCGGAGCACATTTGCAGATTTTCGAATTTTGTGGCTCTGAATTTGTGGGCTATAGTTCAGTTGATTTTAAAAAAAATTGAATTTTCCACGGAACGTGTAGAAATATTCGACCAATCCAAATGGCCGTTTGTATGACAATTACAGGTCTCAACGCCTATTGATAGAGTTTTCAATCATCGAAATCGGAGCACATTTGCAGATTTTCGAATTTTGTGGCTCTGAATTTGTGGGCTATAGTTCAGTTGATTTTCAAAAAAATTGAATTTTCCACGGAACGTGTAGAAATATTCGACCGATCCAAATGGCCGTTTGTATGACAATTACAGGTCTCAACGCCTATTGATAGAGGTATCAATCATCGAAATCGGAGCACATTTGCAGATTTTCGAATTTTGTGGGCTATAGTTCAGTTGATTTTCAAAAAAATTGAATTTTCCACGGAACGTGTAGAAATATTCGGCCGATCCAAATGGCCGTTTGTATGACAATTACAGGTCTCAACGCCTATTGATAGAGGTATCAATCATCGAAATGGGAGCACATTTGCAGATTTTCGAATTTTGTGGGCTATAGTTCAGTTGATTTTCAAAAAAATTGAATTTTCCACGGAACGTGTAGAAATATTCGACCAATCCAAATGGCCGTTTGTATGACAATTACAGGTCTCAACGCCTATTGATAGAGTTTTCAATCATCGAAATCGGAGCACATTTGCAGATTTTCGAATTTTGTGGCTCTGAATTTGTGGGCTATAGTTCAGTTGATTTTCAAAAAAATTGAATTTTCCACGGAACGTGTAGAAATATTCGACCGGTCCAAATGGCCGTTTGTATGACAATTACAGTTCTCAACGCCTATTGATAGAGGTATCAATCATCGAAATCGGAGCACATTTGCAGATTTTCGAATTTTGTGGCTCTGAATTTGTGGGCTATAGTTCAGTTGATTTTCAAAAAAATTGAATTTTCCACGGAACGTGTAGAAATATTCGACCGATCCAAATGGCCGTTTGTATGACAATTACAGGTCTCAACGCCTATTGATAGAGGTATCAATCATCGAAATGGGAGCACATTTGCAGATTTTCGAATTTTGTGGGCTATAGTTCAGTTGATTTTCAAAAAAATTGAATTTTCCACGGAACGTGTAGAAATATTCGACCGATCCAAATGGCCGTTTGTATGACAATTACAGGTCTCAACGCCTATTGATAAAGTTTTCAATCATCGAAATCGGAGCACATTTGCAGATTTTCGAATTTTGTGGCTCTGAATTTGTGGGCTATAGTTCAGTTGATTTTCAAAAAAATTGAATTTTCCACGGAACGTGTAGAAATATTCGATCAATCCAAATGGCCGTTTGTATGACAATTACAGGTCTCAACGCCTATTGATAGAGGTATCAATCATCGAAATCGGAGCACATTTGCAGATTTTCGAATTTTGTGGCTCTGAATTTGTGGGCTATAGTTCAGTTGATTTTCAAAAAAATTGAATTTTCCACGGAACGTGTAGAAATATTCGACCGATCCAAATGGCCGTTTGTATGACAATTACAGGTCTCAACGCCTATTGATAAAGTTTTCAATCATCGAAATCGGAGCATATTTGCAGATTTTCGAATTTTGTGGCTCTGAATTTGTGGGCTATAGTTCAGTTGATTTTCAAAAAAATTGAATTTTCCACGGAACGTGTAGAAATATTCGACCAATCCAAATGGCCGTTTGTATGACAATTACAGGTCTCAACGCCTATTGATAGAGGTATCAATCATCTAAATCGGAGCACATTTGCAGATTTTCGAATTTTGTGGCTCTGAATTTGTGGGCTATAGTTCAGTTGATTTTCAAAAAAATTGAATTTTCCACGGAACGTGTAGAAATATTCGACCGATCCAAATGGCCGTTTGTATGACAATTACAGGTCTCAACGCCTATTGATAGAGGTATCAATCATCGAAATCGGAGCACATTTGCAGATTTTCGAATTTTGTGGCTCTGAATTTGTGGGCTATAGTTCAGTTGATTTTCAAAAAAATTGAATTTTCCACGGAACGTGTAGAAATATTCGACCGATCCAAATGGCCGTTTGTATGACAATTACAGGTCTCAACGCCTATTGATAAAGTTTTCAATCATCGAAATCGGAGCACATTTGCAGATTTTCGAATTTTGTGGCTCTGAATTTGTGGGCTATAGTTCAGTTGATTTTCAAAAAAATTGAATTTTCCACGGAACGTGTAGAAATATTCGACCAATCCAAATGGCTGTTTGTATGACAATTACAGGTCTCAACGCCTATTGGGTATCAATCATCTAAATCGGAGCACATTTGCAGATTTTCGAATTTTATGGCTCTGAATTTGTGGGCTATAGTTCAGTTGATTTTCAAAAAAATTGAATTTTCCACGGAACGTGTAGAAATATTCGACCGATCCAAATGGCCGTTTGTATGACAATTACAGGTCTCAACGCCTATTGATAAAGTTTTCAATCATCGAAATCGGAGCACATTTGCAGATTTTCGAATTTTGTGGCTCTGAATTTGTGGGCTATAGTTCAGTTGATTTTCAAAAAAATTGAATTTTCCACGGAACGTGTAGAAATATTCGACCGATCCAAATGGCCGTTTGTATGACAATTACAGGTCTCAACGCCTATTGATAGAGGTATCAATCATCGAAATCGGAGCACATTTGCAGATTTTCGAATTTTGTGGCTCTGAATTTGTGGGCTATAGTTCAGTTGATTTTCAAAAAAATTGAATTTTCCACGGAACGTGTAGAAATATTCGACCGATCCAAATGGCCGTTTGTATGACAATTACAGGTCTCAACGCCTATTGATAAAGTTTTCAATCCTCGAAATCGGAGCACATTTGCAGATTTTCGATTTTTGTGGCTCTGAATTTGTGGGATATAGTTCAGTTGATTTTCAAAAAAATTGAATTTTCCACGGAACGTGTAGAAATATTCGACCAATCCAAATGGCTGTTTGTATGACAATTACAGGTCTCAACGCCTATTGATAGAGGTATCAATCATCGAAATCGGAGCACATTTGCAGATTTTCGAATTTTGTGGCTCTGAATTTGTGGGCTATAGTTCAGTTGATTTTCAAAAAAATTGAATTTTCCACGGAACGTGTAGAAATATTCGACCGATCCAAATGGCCGTTTGTATGACAATTACAGGTCTCAACGCCTATTGATAAAGTTTTCAATCATCGAAATCGGAGCACATTTGCAGATTTTCGAATTTTGTGGCTCTGAATTTGTGGGCTATAGTTCAGTTGATTTTCAAAAAAATTGAATTTTCCACGGAACGTGTAGAAATATTCGACCGATCCAAATGGCCGTTTGTATGACAATTACAGGTCTCAACGCCTATTGATAGAGGTATCAATCATCGAAATGGGAGCACATTTGCAGATTTTCGAATTTTGTGGGCTATAGTTCAGTTGATTTTCAAAAAAATTGAATTTTCCACGGAACGTGTAGAAATATTCGACCGATCCAAATGGCCGTTTGTATGACAATTACAGGTCTCAACGCCTATTGATAAAGTTTTCAATCATCGAAATCGGAGCACATTTGCAGATTTTCGAATTTTGTGGCTCTGAATTTGTGGGCTATAGTTCAGTTGATTTTCAAAAAAATTGAATTTTCCACGGAACGTGTAGAAATATTCGATCAATCCAAATGGCCGTTTGTATGACAATTACAGGTCTCAACGCCTATTGATAGAGGTATCAATCATCGAAATCGGAGCACATTTGCAGATTTTCGAATCTTGTGGCTCTGAATTTGTGGGCTATAGTTCAGTTGATTTTCAAAAAAATTGAATTTTCCACGGAACGTGTAGAAATATTCGACCGATCCAAATGGCCGTTTGTATGACAATTACAGGTCTCAACGCCTATTGATAAAGTTTTCAATCATCGAAATCGGAGCACATTTGCAGATTTTCGATTTTTGTGGCTCTGAATTTGTGGGATATAGTTCAGTTGATTTTCAAAAAAATTGAATTTTCCACGGAACGTGTAGAAATATTCGACCGATCCAAATGGCCGTTTGTATGACAATTACAGGTCTCAACGCCTATTGATAGAGGTATCAATCATCGAAATCGGAGCACATTTGCAGATTTTCGAATTTTGTGGCTCTGAATTTGTGGGCTATAGTTCAGTTGATTTTCAAAAAAATTGAATTTTCCACGGAACGTGTAGAAATATTCGACCGATCCAAATGGCCGTTTGTATGACAATTACAGGTCTCAACGCCTATTGATAGAGGTATCAATCATCGAAATCGGAGCACATTTGCAGATTTTCGAATTTTGTGGCTCTGAATTTGTGGGCTATAGTTCAGTTGATTTAAAAAAAAATTGAATTTTCCACGGAACGTGTAGAAATATTCGACCGGTCCAAATGGCCGTTTGTATGACAATTACAGGTCTCAACGCCTATTGATAGAGTTTTCAATCATCGAAATCGGAGCACATTTGCAGATTTTCGAATTTTGTGGCTCTGAATTTGTGGGCTATAGTTCAGTTGATTTTCAAAAAAATTGAATTTTCCACGGAACGTGTAGAAATATTCGACCGATCCAAATGGCCGTTTGTATGACAATTACAGGTCTCAACGCCTATTGATAGGGGTATCAATCATCGAAATGGGAGCACATTTGCAGATTTTCGAATTTTGTGGGCTATAGTTCAGTTGATTTTCAAAAAAATTGAATTTTCCACGGAACGTGTAGAAATATTCGACCGATCCAAATGGCCGTTTGTATGACAATTACAGGTCTCAACGCCTATTGATAGAGGTATCAATCATCGAAATCGGAGCACATTTGCAGATTTTCGAATTTTGTGGCTCTGAATTTGTGGGCTATAGTTCAGTTGATTTTCAAAAAAATTGAATTTTCCACGGAACGTGTAGAAATATTCGACCAATCCAAATGGCCGTTTGTATGACAATTACAGGTCTCAACGCCTATTGATAGAGTTTTCAATCATCGAAATCGGAGCACATTTGCAGATTTTCGAATTTTGTGGCTCTGAATTTGTGGGCTATAGTTCAGTTGATTTTCAAAAAAATTGAATTTTCCACGGAACGTGTAGAAATATTCGACCAATCCAAATGGCCGTTTGTATGACAATTACAGGTCTCAACGCCTATTGATAGAGTTTTCAATCATCGAAATCGGAGCACATTTGCAGATTTTCGAATTTTGTGGCTCTGAATTTGTGGGCTATAGTTCAGTTGAATTTCAAAAAAGTTGAATTTTCCACGGAACGTGTAGAAATATTCGACCGATCCAAATGGCTGTTAGTATGATAATTACAGGTCTCAACGCCTATTGATAGAGGTATCACTCATCGAAATCGGAGCACATTTGCAGATTTTCGAATTTTGTGGCTCTGAATTTGTGGGCTATAGTTCAGTTGATTTTCAAAAAAATTGAATTTTCCACGGAACGTGTAGAAATATTCGACCGATCCAAATGGCCGTTTGTATGACAATTACAGAGGTTTCAACGCCTATTGATAGAGGTATCAATCATCGAAATCGGAGCACATTTGCAGATTTTCGAATTTTGTGGCTCTGAATTTGTGGGCTATAGTTCAGTTGATTTTCAAAAAAATTGAATTTTCCACGGAACGTGTAGAAATATTCGACCGGTCCAAATGGCCGTTTGTATGACAATTACAGGTCTCAACGCCTATTGATAGATGTATCAATCATCGAAATCGGAGCACATTTGCAGATTTTCGAATTTTGTGGCTCTGAATTTGTGGGCTATAGTTCAGTTGAGTTTCAAAAAAATTGAATTTTCCACGGAACGTGTAGAAATATTCGACCGATCCAAATGGCCGTTTGTATGACAATTACAGGTCTCAACGCCTATTGATAGAGGTATCAATCATCGAAATCGGAGCACATTTGCAGATTTTCGAATTTTGTGGCTCTGAATTTGTGGGCTATAGTTCAGTTGATTTTCAAAAAAATTGAATTTTCCACGGAACGTGTAGAAATATTCGACCGATCCAAATGGCCGTTTGTATGACAATTACAGGTCTCAACGCCTATTGATAGAGGTATCAATCATCGAAATCGGAGCACATTTGCAGATTTTCGAATTTTGTGGCTCTGAATTTGTGGGCTATAGTTCAGTTGATTTTCAAAAAAATTGAATTTTCCACGGAACGTGTAGAAATATTCGACCGATCCAAATGGCCGTTTGTATGACAATTACAGGTCTCAACGCCTATTGATAAAGTTTTCAATCCTCGAAATCGGAGCACATTTGCAGATTTTCGATTTTTGTGGCTCTGAATTTGTGGGATATAGTTCAGTTGATTTTCAAAAAAATTGAATTTTCCACGGAACGTGTAGAAATATTCGACCAATCCAAATGGCTGTTTGTATGACAATTACAGGTCTCAACGCCTATTGATAGAGGTATCAATCATCGAAATCGGAGCACATTTGCAGATTTTCGAATTTTGTGGCTCTGAATTTGTGGGCTATAGTTCAGTTGATTTTCAAAAAAATTGAATTTTCCACGGAACGTGTAGAAATATTCGACCGATCCAAATGGCCGTTTGTATGACAATTACAGGTCTCAACGCCTATTGATAAAGTTTTCAATCATCGAAATCGGAGCACATTTGCAGATTTTCGAATTTTGTGGCTCTGAATTTGTGGGCTATAGTTCAGTTGATTTTCAAAAAAATTGAATTTTCCACGGAACGTGTAGAAATATTCGACCGATCCAAATGGCCGTTTGTATGACAATTACAGGTCTCAACGCCTATTGATAGAGGTATCAATCATCGAAATGGGAGCACATTTGCAGATTTTCGAATTTTGTGGGCTATAGTTCAGTTGATTTTCAAAAAAATTGAATTTTCCACGGAACGTGTAGAAATATTCGACCGATCCAAATGGCCGTTTGTATGACAATTACAGGTCTCAACGCCTATTGATAAAGTTTTCAATCATCGAAATCGGAGCACATTTGCAGATTTTCGAATTTTGTGGCTCTGAATTTGTGGGCTATAGTTCAGTTGATTTTCAAAAAAATTGAATTTTCCACGGAACGTGTAGAAATATTCGATCAATCCAAATGGCCGTTTGTATGACAATTACAGGTCTCAACGCCTATTGATAGAGGTATCAATCATCGAAATCGGAGCACATTTGCAGATTTTCGAATCTTGTGGCTCTGAATTTGTGGGCTATAGTTCAGTTGATTTTCAAAAAAATTGAATTTTCCACGGAACGTGTAGAAATATTCGACCGATCCAAATGGCCGTTTGTATGACAATTACAGGTCTCAACGCCTATTGATAAAGTTTTCAATCATCGAAATCGGAGCACATTTGCAGATTTTCGATTTTTGTGGCTCTGAATTTGTGGGATATAGTTCAGTTGATTTTCAAAAAAATTGAATTTTCCACGGAACGTGTAGAAATATTCGACCGATCCAAATGGCCGTTTGTATGACAATTACAGGTCTCAACGCCTATTGATAGAGGTATCAATCATCGAAATCGGAGCACATTTGCAGATTTTCGAATTTTGTGGCTCTGAATTTGTGGGCTATAGTTCAGTTGATTTTCAAAAAAATTGAATTTTCCACGGAACGTGTAGAAATATTCGACCGATCCAAATGGCCGTTTGTATGACAATTACAGGTCTCAACGCCTATTGATAGAGGTATCAATCATCGAAATCGGAGCACATTTGCAGATTTTCGAATTTTGTGGCTCTGAATTTGTGGGCTATAGTTCAGTTGATTTTAAAAAAAATTGAATTTTCCACGGAACGTGTAGAAATATTCGACCGGTCCAAATGGCCGTTTGTATGACAATTACAGGTCTCAACGCCTATTGATAGAGTTTTCAATCATCGAAATCGGAGCACATTTGCAGATTTTCGAATTTTGTGGCTCTGAATTTGTGGGCTATAGTTCAGTTGATTTTCAAAAAAATTGAATTTTCCACGGAACGTGTAGAAATATTCGACCGATCCAAATGGCCGTTTGTATGACAATTACAGGTCTCAACGCCTATTGATAGGGGTATCAATCATCGAAATGGGAGCACATTTGCAGATTTTCGAATTTTGTGGGCTATAGTTCAGTTGATTTTCAAAAAAATTGAATTTTCCACGGAACGTGTAGAAATATTCGACCGATCCAAATGGCCGTTTGTATGACAATTACAGGTCTCAACGCCTATTGATAGAGGTATCAATCATCGAAATCGGAGCACATTTGCAGATTTTCGAATTTTGTGGCTCTGAATTTGTGGGCTATAGTTCAGTTGATTTTCAAAAAAATTGAATTTTCCACGGAACGTGTAGAAATATTCGACCAATCCAAATGGCCGTTTGTATGACAATTACAGGTCTCAACGCCTATTGATAGAGTTTTCAATCATCGAAATCGGAGCACATTTGCAGATTTTCGAATTTTGTGGCTCTGAATTTGTGGGCTATAGTTCAGTTGATTTTCAAAAAAATTGAATTTTCCACGGAACGTGTAGAAATATTCGACCAATCCAAATGGCCGTTTGTATGACAATTACAGGTCTCAACGCCTATTGATAGAGTTTTCAATCATCGAAATCGGAGCACATTTGCAGATTTTCGAATTTTGTGGCTCTGAATTTGTGGGCTATAGTTCAGTTGAATTTCAAAAAAGTTGAATTTTCCACGGAACGTGTAGAAATATTCGACCGATCCAAATGGCTGTTAGTATGATAATTACAGGTCTCAACGCCTATTGATAGAGGTATCACTCATCGAAATCGGAGCACATTTGCAGATTTTCGAATTTTGTGGCTCTGAATTTGTGGGCTATAGTTCAGTTGATTTTCAAAAAAATTGAATTTTCCACGGAACGTGTAGAAATATTCGACCGATCCAAATGGCCGTTTGTATGACAATTACAGGTCTCAACGCCTATTGATAGAGGTATCAATCATCGAAATCGGAGCACATTTGCAGATTTTCGAATTTTGTGGCTCTGAATTTGTGGGCTATAGTTCAGTTGATTTTAAAAAAAATTGAATTTTCCACGGAACGTGTAGAAATATTCGACCAATCCAAATGGCCGTTTGTATGACAATTACAGGTCTCAACGCCTATTGATAGAGTTTTCAATCATCGAAATCGGAGCACATTTGCAGATTTTCGAATTTTGTGGCTCTGAATTTGTGGGCTATAGTTCAGTTGATTTTCAAAAAAATTAAATTTTCCACGGAACGTGTAGAAATATTCGACCGATCCAAATGGCCGTTTGTATGACAATTACAGGTCTCAACGCCTATTGATAGAGGTATCAATCATCGAAATCGGAGCACATTTGCAGATTTTCGAATTTTGTGGGCTATAGTTCAGTTGATTTTCAAAAAAATTGAATTTTCCACGGAACGTGTAGAAATATTCGGCCGATCCAAATGGCCGTTTGTATGACAATTACAGGTCTCAACGCCTATTGATAGAGGTATCAATCATCGAAATCGGAGCACATTTGCAGATTTTCGAATTTTGTGGCTCTGAATTTGTGGGCTATAGTTCAGTTGATTTTCAAAAAATTGAATTTTCCACGGAACGTGTAGAAATATTCGACCGATCCAAATGGCCGTTTGTATGACAATTACAGGTCTCAACGCCTATTGATAGAGTTTTCAATCATCGAAATCGGAGCACATTTGCAGATTTTCGAATTTTGTGGCTCTGAATTTGTGGGCTATAGTTCAGTTGATTTTCAAAAAAATTGAATTTTCCACGGAACGTGTAGAAATATTCGACCGGTCCAAATGGCCGTTTGTATGACAATTACAGGTCTCAACGCCTATTGATAGAGGTATCAATCATCGAAATCGGAGCACATTTGCAGATTTTCGAATTTTGTGGCTCTGAATTTGTGGGCTATAGTTCAGTTGATTTTCAAAAAATTGAATTTTCCACGGAACGTGTAGAAATATTCGACCGATCCAAATGGCCGTTTGTATGACAATTACAGGTCTCAACGCCTATTGATAGAGGTATCAATCATCGAAATGGGAGCACATTTGCAGATTTTCGAATTTTGTGGGCTATAGTTCAGTTGATTTTCAAAAAAATTGAATTTTCCACGGAACGTGTAGAAATATTCGACCGATCCAAATGGCCGTTTGTATGACAATTACAGGTCTCAACGCCTATTGATAAAGTTTTCAATCATCGAAATCGGAGCACATTTGCAGATTTTCGAATTTTGTGGCTCTGAATTTGTGGGCTATAGTTCAGTTGATTTTCAAAAAAATTGAATTTTCCACGGAACGTGTAGAAATATTCGATCAATCCAAATGGCCGTTTGTATGACAATTACAGGTCTCAACGCCTATTGATAGAGGTATCAATCATCGAAATCGGAGCACATTTGCAGATTTTCGAATTTTGTGGCTCTGAATTTGTGGGCTATAGTTCAGTTGATTTTCAAAAAAATTGAATTTTCCACGGAACGTGTAGAAATATTCGACCAATCCAAATGGCTGTTTGTATGACAATTACAGGTCTCAACGCCTATTGATAGAGGTATCAATCATCTAAATCGGAGCACATTTGCAGATTTTCGAATTTTATGGCTCTGAATTTGTGGGCTATAGTTCAGTTGATTTTCAAAAAAATTGAATTTTCCACGGAACGTGTAGAAATATTCGACCGATCCAAATGGCCGTTTGTATGACAATTACAGGTCTCAACGCCTATTGATAAAGTTTTCAATCATCGAAATCGGAGCACATTTGCAGATTTTCGAATTTTGTGGCTCTGAATTTGTGGGCTATAGTTCAGTTGATTTTCAAAAAAATTGAATTTTCCACGGAACGTGTAGAAATATTCGACCGATCCAAATGGCCGTTTGTATGACAATTACAGGTCTCAACGCCTATTGATAGAGGTATCAATCATCGAAATCGGAGCACATTTGCAGATTTTCGAATTTTGTGGCTCTGAATTTGTGGGCTATAGTTCAGTTGATTTTCAAAAAAATTGAATTTTCCACGGAACGTGTAGAAATATTCGACCGATCCAAATGGCCGTTTGTATGACAATTACAGGTCTCAACGCCTATTGATAAAGTTTTCAATCCTCGAAATCGGAGCACATTTGCAGATTTTCGATTTTTGTGGCTCTGAATTTGTGGGATATAGTTCAGTTGATTTTCAAAAAAATTGAATTTTCCACGGAACGTGTAGAAATATTCGACCAATCCAAATGGCTGTTTGTATGACAATTACAGGTCTCAACGCCTATTGATAGAGGTATCAATCATCGAAATCGGAGCACATTTGCAGATTTTCGAATTTTGTGGCTCTGAATTTGTGGGCTATAGTTCAGTTGATTTTCAAAAAAATTGAATTTTCCACGGAACGTGTAGAAATATTCGACCGATCCAAATGGCCGTTTGTATGACAATTACAGGTCTCAACGCCTATTGATAAAGTTTTCAATCATCGAAATCGGAGCACATTTGCAGATTTTCGATTTTTGTGGCTCTGAATTTGTGGGATATAGTTCAGTTGATTTTCAAAAAAATTGAATTTTCCACGGAACGTGTAGAAATATTCGACCGATCCAAATGGCCGTTTGTATGACAATTACAGGTCTCAACGCCTATTGATAGAGGTATCACTCATCGAAATCGGAGCACATTTGCAGATTTTCGAATTTTGTGGCTCTGAATTTGTGGGCTATAGTTCAGTTGATTTTCAAAAAAATTGAATTTTCCACGGAACGTGTAGAAATATTCGACCGATCCAAATGGCCGTTTGTATGACAATTACAGGTCTCAACGCCTATTGATAAAGTTTTCAATCATCGAAATCGGAGCACATTTGCAGATTTTCGATTTTTGTGGCTCTGAATTTGTGGGATATAGTTCAGTTGATTTTCAAAAAAATTGAATTTTCCACGGAACGTGTAGAAATATTCGACCAATCCAAATGGCTGTTTGTATGACAATTACAGGTCTCAACGCCTATTGATAGAGGTATCAATCATCGAAATCGGAGCACATTTGCAGATTTTCGAATTTTGTGGCTCTGAATTTGTGGGCTATAGTTCAGTTGATTTTCAAAAAAATTGAATTTTCCACGGAACGTGTAGAAATATTCGACCGATCCAAATGGCCGTTTGTATGACAATTACAGGTCTCAACGCCTATTGATAAAGTTTTCAATCATCGAAATCGGAGCACATTTGCAGATTTTCGATTTTTGTGGCTCTGAATTTGTGGGATATAGTTCAGTTGATTTTCAAAAAAATTGAATTTTCCACGGAACGTGTAGAAATATTCGACCAATCCAAATGGCTGTTTGTATGACAATTACAGGTCTCAACGCCTATTGATAGAGGTATCAATCATCGAAATCGGAGCACATTTGCAGATTTTCGAATTTTGTGGCTCTGAATTTGTGGGCTATAGTTCAGTTGATTTTCAAAAAAATTGAATTTTCCACGGAACGTGTAGAAATATTCGACCGATCCAAATGGCCGTTTGTATGACAATTACAGGTCTCAACGCCTATTGATAAAGTTTTCAATCATCGAAATCGGAGCACATTTGCAGATTTTCGAATTTTGTGGCTCTGAATTTGTGGGCTATAGTTCAGTTGATTTTCAAAAAAATTGAATTTTCCACGGAACGTGTAGAAATATTCGACCAATCCAAATGGCTGTTAGTATGACAATTACAGGTCTCAACGCCTATTGATAGATGTATCAATCATCTAAATCGGAGCACATTTGCAGATTTTCGAATTTTATGGCTCTGAATTTGTGGGCTATAGTTCAGTTGATTTTCAAAAAAATTGAATTTTCCACGGAACGTGTAGAAATATTCGACCGATCCAAATGGCCGTTTGTATGACAATTACAGGTCTCAACGCCTATTGATAAAGTTTTCAATCATCGAAATCGGAGCACATTTGCAGATTTTCGAATTTTGTGGCTCTGAATTTGTGGGCTATAGTTCAGTTGATTTTCAAAAAAATTGAATTTTCCACGGAACGTGTAGAAATATTCGACCGATCCAAATGGCCGTTTGTATGACAATTACAGGTCTCAACGCCTATTGATAGAGGTATCAATCATCGAAATCGGAGCACATTTGCAGATTTTCGAATTTTGTGGCTCTGAATTTGTGGGCTATAGTTCAGTTGATTTTCAAAAAAATTGAATTTTCCACGGAACGTGTAGAAATATTCGACCGATCCAAATCGCCGTTTGTATGACAATTACAGGTCTCAACGCCTATTGATAAAGTTTTCAATCATCGAAATCGGAGCACATTTGCAGATTTTCGATTTTTGTGGCTCTGAATTTGTGGGATATAGTTCAGTTGATTTTCAAAAAAATTGAATTTTCCACGGAACGTGTAGAAATATTCGACCGATCCAAATGGCTGTTTGTATGACAATTACAGGTCTCAACGCCTATTGATAGAGGTATCAATCATCGAAATCGGAGCACATTTGCAGATTTTCGAATTTTGTGGCTCTGAATTTGTGGGCTATAGTTCAGTTGATTTTCAAAAAAATTGAATTTTCCACGGAACGTGTAGAAATATTCGACCGATCCAAATGGCCGTTTGTATGACAATTACAGGTCTCAACGCCTATTGATAAAGTTTTCAATCATCGAAATCGGAGCACATTTGCAGATTTTCGATTTTTGTGGCTCTGAATTTGTGGGATATAGTTCAGTTGATTTTCAAAAAAATTGAATTTTCCACGGAACGTGTAGAAATATTCGACCAATCCAAATGGCTGTTTGTATGACAATTACAGGTCTCAACGCCTATTGATAGAGGTATCAATCATCGAAATCGGAGCACATTTGCAGATTTTCGAATTTTGTGGCTCTGAATTTGTGGGCTATAGTTCAGTTGATTTTCAAAAAAATTGAATTTTCCACGGAACGTGTAGAAATATTCGACCGATCCAAATGGCCGTTTGTATGACAATTACAGGTCTCAACGCCTATTGATAGAGGTATCAATCATCGAAATCGGAGCACATTTGCAGATTTTCGAATTTTGTGGCTCTGAATTTGTGGGCTATAGTTCAGTTGATTTTCAAAAAAATGAATTTTCGATGGAACGTGTAGAAATATTCGACCGATCCAAATGGCCGTTTGTATGACAATTACAGGTCTCAACGCCTATTGATAAAGTTTTCAATCATCGAAATCGGAGCACATTTGCAGATTTTCGAATTTTGTGGCTCTGAATTTGTGGGCTATAGTTCAGTTGATTTTCAAAAAAATTGAATTTTCCACGGAACGTGTAGAAATATTCGACCAATCCAAATGGCTGTTTGTATGATAATTACAGGTCTCAACGCCTATTGATAAAGGTATCAATCATCTAAATCGGAGCACATTTGCAGATTTTCGAATTTTATGGCTCTGAATTTGTGGGCTATAGTTCAGTTGATTTTCAAAAAAATTGAATTTTCCACGGAACGTGTAGAAATATTCGACCGATCCAAATGGCCGTTTGTATGACAATTACAGGTCTCAACGCCTATTGATAAAGTTTTCAATCATCGAAATCGGAGCACATTTGCAGATTTTCGAATTTTGTGGCTCTGAATTTGTGGGCTATAGTTCAGTTGATTTTCAAAAAAATTGAATTTTCCACGGAACGTGTAGAAATATTCGACCGATCCAAATGGCCGTTTGTATGACAATTACAGGTCTCAACGCCTATTGATAGAGGTATCAATCATCGAAATCGGAGCAAATTTGCAGATTTTCGAATTTTGTGGCTCTGAATTTGTGGGCTATAGTTCAGTTGATTTTCAAAAAAATTGAATTTTCCACGGAACGTGTAGAAATATTCGACCGATCCAAATGGCCGTTTGTATGACAATTACAGGTCTCAACGCCTATTGATAAAGTTTTCAATCATCGAAATCGGAGCACATTTGCAGATTTTCGATTTTTGTGGCTCTGAATTTGTGGGATATAGTTCAGTTGATTTTCAAAAAAATTGAATTTTCCACGGAACGTGTAGAAATATTCGACCAATCCAAATGGCTGTTTGTATGACAATTACAGGTCTCAACGCCTATTGATAGAGGTATCAATCATCGAAATCGGAGCACATTTGCAGATTTTCGAATTTTGTGGCTCTGAATTTGTGGGCTATAGTTCAGTTGATTTTCAAAAAAATTGAATTTTCCACGGAACGTGTAGAAATATTCGACCGATCCAAATGGCCGTTTGTATGACAATTACAGGTCTCAACGCCTATTGATAGAGGTATCAATCATCGAAATCGGAGCACATTTGCAGATTTTCGAATTTTGTGGCTCTGAATTTGTGGGCTATAGTTCAGTTGATTTTCAAAAAAATTGAATTTTCTACGGGATGTATAGAAATATTCGACCGATCCAAATGGCTGTTAGTATGACAATTACAGGTCTCAACGCCTATTGATAGAGGTATCAATCATCGAAATCGGAGCACATTTGCAGATTTTCGAATTTTGTGGCTCTGAATTTGTGGGCTATAGTTCAGTTGATTTTCAAAAAAATTGAATTTTCCACGGAACGTGTAGAAATATTCGACCGATCCAAATGGCCGTTTGTATGACAATTACAGGTCTCAACGCCTATTGATAGAGGTATCAATCATCGAAATCGGAGCACATTTGCAGATTTTCGAATTTTGTGGCTCTGAATTTGTGGGCTATAGTTCAGTTGATTTTCAAAAAAATTGAATTTTCTACGGGATGTATAGAAATATTCGACCGATCCAAATGGCTGTTAGTATGACAATTACAGGTCTCAACGCGTATTGATAGAGGTATAACTCATCGAAATCGGAGCACATTTGCAGATTTTCGAATTTTGTGGCTCTGAATTTGTGGGCTATAGTTTAGTTGATTTTCAAAAAAATTGAATTTTCTACGGGATGTATAGAAATATTCGACCGATCTAAATGGCTGTTAGTATGACAATTACAGGTCTCAACGCCTATTGATAGAGGTATCAATAATCGAAATCGGAGCACATTTGCAGATTTTCGAATTTTGTGGCTCTGAATTTGTGGGCTATAGTTCAGTTGATTTTCAAAAAAATTGAATTTTCTACGGGATGTATAGAAATATTCGACCGATCCAAATAGCTGTTAGTATGACAATTACAGGTCTCAACGCCTATTGATAGAGGTATCAATCATCGAAATCGGAGCACATTTGCAGATTTTCGAATTTTGTGGCTCTGAATTTGTGGGCTATAGTTCAGTTGATTTTCAAAAAAATTGAATTTTCCACGGAACGTGTAGAAATATTCGACCGATCCAAATGGCTGTTTTTATGACAATTACAGGTCTCAACGCCTATTGATAGAGGTATCACTCATCGAAATCGGAGCACATTTGCAGATTTTCGAATTTTGTGGCTCTGAATTTGTGGGCTATAGTTCAGTTGATTTTCAAAAAAATTGAATTTTCTACGGGATGTATAGAAATATTCGACCGATCCAAATGGCTGTTAGTATGACAATTACAGGTCTCAACGCCTATTGATAGAGGTATCACTCATCGAAATCGGAGCAAATTTGCAGATTTTCGAATTTTGTGGCTCTGAATTTGTGGGCTATAGTTCAGTTGATTTTCAAAAAAATTGAATTTTCTACGGAACGTGTAGAAATATTCGACCGATCCAAATGGCCGTTTGTATGACAATTACAGGTCTCAACGCCTATTGATAGAGGTATCAATCATCGAAATCGGAGCACATTTGCAGATTTTCGAATTTTGTGGCTCTGAATTTGTGGGCTATAGTTCAGTTGATTTTCAAAAAAATTGAATTTTCCACGGAACGTGTAGAAATATTCGACCGATCCAAATGGCCGTTTGTATGACAATTACAGGTCTCAACGCCTATTGATAGAGGTATCACTCATCGAAATCGGAGCACATTTGCAGATTTTCGAATTTTGTGGCTCTGAATTTGTGGGCTATAGTTCAGTTGATTTTCGGAGCACATTTGCAGATTTTCGAATTTTGTGGCTCTGAATTTGTGGGCTATAGTTCAGTTGATTTTCAAAATTGAAAAATTGAATTTTTTACGGGATGTATAGAAATATTCGACCGATCCAAATGGCTGTTAGTATGACAATTACAGGTCTCAACGCCTATTGATAGAGGTATCAATCATCGAAATCGGAGCACATTTGCAGATTTTCGAATTTTGTGGCTCTGAATTTGTGGGCTATAGTTCAGTTAATTTTCAAGAAAATTGAATTTTCCACGGAACGTGTAGAAATATTCGACCGATCCAAATGGCCGTTTGTATGACAATTACAGGTCTCAACGCCTATTGATAGAGGTATCAATCATCGAAATCGGAGCACATTTGCAGATTTTCGAATTTTGTGGCTCTGAATTTGTGGGCTATAGTTCAGTTGATTTTCAAAAAAATTGAATTTTCCACGGGATGTATAGAAATATTCGACCGATCCAAATGGATGTTAGTATGACAATTACAGGTCTCAACGCCTATTGATAGAGGTATCAATCATCGAAATCGGAGCACATTTGCAGATTTTCGAATTTTGTGGCTCTGAATTTGTGGGCTATAGTTCAGTTGATTTTCAAAAAAATTGAATTTTCCACGGAACGTGTAGAAATATTCGACCGATCCAAATGGCCGTTTGTATGACAATTACAGGTCTCAACGCCTATTGATAGAGGTATCAATCATCGAAATCGGAGCACATTTGCAGATTTTCGAATTTTGTGGCTCTGAATTTGTGGGCTATAGTTCAGTTGATTTTCAAAAAAATTGAATTTTCCACGGAACGTGTAGAAATATTCGACCGATCCAAATGGCCGTTTGTATGACAATTATAAGTCTCAACGCCTATTGATAGAGGTATCAATCATCGAAATCGGAGCACATTTGCAGATTTTCGAATTTTGTGGCTCTGAATTTGTGTGCTATAGTTCAGTTGATTTTCAAAAAAATTGAATTTTCCACGGAACGTGTAGAAATATTCGACCGATCCAAATGGCCGTTTGTATGACAATTACAGGTCTCAACGCCTATTGATAGAGGTATCAATCATCGAAATCGGAGCACATTTGCAGATTTTCGAATTTTGTGGCTCTGAATTTGTGGGCTATAGTTCAGTTGATTTTCAAAAAAATTGAATTTTCCACGGAACGTGTAGCAATATTCGACCGATCCAAATGGCCGTTTGTATGACAATTACAGGTCTCAACGCCTATTGATAGAGGTATCACTCATCGAAATAGGAGCACATTTGCAGATTTTCGAATTTTGTGGCTCTGAATTTGTGGGCTATAGTTCAGTTGATTTTCAAAAAAATTGAATTTTCCACGGAACGTGTAGAAATATTCGACCGATCCAAATGGCCGTTTGTATGACAATTACAGGTCTCAACGCCTATTGATAGAGGTATCACTCATCGAAATCGGAGCACATTTGCAGATTTTCTAATTTTGTGGCTCTGAATTTGTGTGCTATAGTTCAGTTGATTTTCAAAAAAATTGAATTTTCCACGGAACGTGTAGAAATATTCGACCGATCCAAATGGCCGTTTGTATGACAATTACAGGTCTCAACGCCTATTGATAGAGGTATCACTCATCGAAATAGGAGCACATTTGCAGATTTTCGAATTTTGTGGCTCTGAATTTGTGGGCTATAGTTCAGTTGATTTTCAAAAAAATTGAATTTTCCACGGAACGTGTAGAAATATTCGACCGATCCAAATGGCCGTTTGTATGACAATTACAGGTCTCAACGCCTATTGATAGAGGTATCAATCATCGAAATCGGAGCACATTTGAAGATTTTCGAATTTTGTGGCTCTGAATTTGTGGGCTATAGTTCAGTTGATTTTCAAAAAAATTGAATTTTCCACGGAACGTGTAGAAATATTCGACCGATCCAAATGGCTGTTAGTATGACAATTACAGGTCTCAACGCCTATTGATAGAGGTATCAATCATCGAAATCGGAGCACATTTGCAGATTTTCTAATTTTGTGGCTCTGAATTTGTGGGCTATAGTTCAGTTGATTTTCAAAAAAATTGAATTTTCTACGGGATGTATAGAAATATTCGACCGATCCAAATGGCTGTTAGTATGACAATTACAGGTCTCAACGCCTATTGATAGAGGTATCAATCATCGAAATAGGAGCACATTTGCAGATTTTCGAATTTTGTGGCTCTGAATTTGTGTGCTATAGTTCAGTTGATTTTCAAAAAAATTGAATTTTCCACGGAACGTGTAGAAATATTCGACCGATCCAAATGGCTGTTAGTATGACAATTACAGGTCTCAACGCCTATTGATAGAGGTATCACGCATCGAAATCGGAGCACATTTGCAGATTTTCGAATTTTGTGGCTCTGAATTTGTGTGCTATAGTTCAGTTGATTTTCAAAAAAATTGAATTTTCCACGGAACGCGTAGAAATATTCGACCGATCCAAATGGCCGTTTGTATGACAATTACAGGTCTCAACGCCTATTGATAGAGGTATCAATCATCGAAATCGGAGCACATTTGCAGATTTTCGAATTTTGTGGCTCTGAATTTGTGGGCTATAGTTCAGTTGATTTTCAAAAAAATTGAATTTTCCACGGAACGTGTAGAAATATTCGACCGATCCAAATGGCTGTTAGTATGACAATTACAGGTCTCAACGCCTATTGATAGAGGTATCACTCATCGAAATCGGAGCACATTTGCAGATTTTCTAATTTTGTGGCTCTGAATTTGTGGGCTATAGTTCAGTTGATTTTCAAAAAAATTGAATTTTCTACGGGATGTATAGAAATATTCGACCGATCCAAATGGCTGTTAGTATGACAATTACAGGTCTCAACGCCTATTGATAGAGGTATCAATCATCGAAATAGGAGCACATTTGCAGATTTTCGAATTTTGTGGCTTTGAATTTGTGGGCTATAGTTCAGTTGATTTTCAAAAAAATTGAATTTTCCACGGAACGTGTAGAAATATTCGACCAATCCAAATGGCTGTTAGTATGATAATTACAGGTCTCAACGCCTATTGATAGAGGTATCAATCATCGAAATCGGAGCACATTTGCAGATTTTCTAATTTTGTGGCTCTGAATTTGTGGGCTATAGTTCAGTTGATTTTCAAAAAAATTGAATTTTCTACGGGATGTATAGAAATATTCGACCGATCCAAATGGCTGTTTGTATGACAATTACAGGTCTCAACGCCTATTGATAGAGGTATCAATCATCGAAATCGGAGCACATTTGCAGATTTTCGAATTTTGTGGCTTTGAATTTGTGGGCTATAGTTCAGTTGATTTTCAAAAAAATTGAATTTTCCACGGAACGTGTAGAAATATTCGACCAATCCAAATGGCTGTTAGTATGATAATTACAGGTCTCAACGCCTATTGATAGAGGTATCAATCATCGAAATCGGAGCACATTTGCAGATTTTCTAATTTTGTGGCTCTGAATTTGTGGGCTATAGTTCAGTTGATTTTCAAAAAAATTGAATTTTCCACGGAACATGTAGATATAGTCGACCGATCCAAATGGCTGTTAGTATGACAATTACAGGTCTCAACGCCTATTGATAGAGGTATCAATCATCGAAATCGGAGCACATTTGCAGATTTTCGAATTTTGTGGCTCTGAATTTGTGGGCTATAGTTCAGTTGATTTTCAAAAAAATTGAATTTTCTACGGGATGTATAGAAATATTCGACCGATCCAAATGGCTGTTAGTATGACAATTACAGGTCTCAACGCCTATTGATAGAGGTATCAATCATCGAAATAGGAGCACATTTGCAGATTTTCGAATTTTGTGGCTCTGAATTTGTGGGCTATAGTTCAGTTGATTTTCAAAAAAATTGAATTTTCCACGGAACGTGTAGAAATATTCGACCGATCCAAATGGCCGTTTGTATGACAATTACAGGTCTAAACGCCTATTGATAGAGGTATCAATCATCGAAATCGGAGCACATTTGCAGATTTTCGAATTTTGTGGCTCTGAATTTGTGGGCTATAGTTCAGTTGATTTTCAAAAAAATTGAATTTACTACGGGATGTATAGAAATATTCGACCGATCCAAATGGCTGTTAGTATGACAATTACAAGTCTCAACGCCTATTGATAGAGGTATCACTCATCGAAATCGGAGCACATTTGCAGATTTTCGAATTTTGTGGCTCTGAATTTGTGGGCTATAGTTCAGTTGATTTTCAAAAAAATTGAATTTTCCACGGAACGTGTAGAAATATTCGATCGATCCAAATGGCTGTTAGTATGACAATTACAAGTCTCAACGCCTATTGATAGAGGTATCACTCATCGAAATCGGAGCACATTTGCAGATTTTCGAATTTTGTGGCTCTGAATTTGTGGGCTATAGTTCAGTTGATTTTCAAAAAAATTGAATTTTCCACGGAACGTGTAGAAATATTCGACCAATCCAAATGACCGTTTGTATGACAATTACAGGTCTCAACGCCTATTGATAGAGGTATCAATCATCGAAATCGGAGCACATTTGCAGATTTTCGAATTTTGTGGCTCTGAATTTGTGTGCTATAGTTCAGTTGATTTTCAAAAAAAATTGAATTTTCCCCGGTACGTGTAGAAATATTCAACTGATCCAAATGGCCGTTTGTATGACAATTACAGGTCTCAACGCCTATTGATAGAGGTATCAATCATCGAAATCGGAGCACATTTGCAGATTTTCGAATTTTGTGGCTCTGAATTTGTGGGCTATAGTTCAGTTGATTTTCAAAAAAATTGAATTTTCCACGGAACGTGTAGAAATATTCGACCGATCCAAATGGCTGTTAGTATGACAATTACAGGTCTCAACGCCTATTGATAGAGGTATCAATCATCGAAATCGGAGCACATTTGCAGATTTTCTAATTTTGTGGCTCTGAATTTGTGGGCTATAGTTCAGTTGATTTTCAAAAAAATTGAATTTTCTACGGGATGTATAGAAATATTCGACCGATCCAAATGGCTGTTAGTATGACAATTACAGGTCTCAACGCCTATTGATAGAGGTATCAATCATCGAAATAGGAGCACATTTGCAGATTTTCGAATTTTGTGGCTCTGAATTTGTGTGCTATAGTTCAGTTGATTTTCAAAAAAATTGAATTTTCCACGGAACGTGTAGAAATATTCGACCGATCCAAATGGCTGTTAGTATGACAATTACAGGTCTCAACGCCTATTGATAGAGGTATCACGCATCGAAATAGGAGCACATTTGCAGATTTTCGAATTTTGTGGCTCTGAATTTGTGTGCTATAGTTCAGTTGATTTTCAAAAAAATTGAATTTTCCACGGAACGTGTAGAAATATTCGACCGATCCAAATGGCTGTTAGTATGACAATTACAGGTCTCAACGCCTATTGATAGAGGTATCACTCATCGAAATCGGAGCACATTTGCAGATTTTCGAATTTTGTGGCTCTGAATTTGTGGGCTATAGTTCAGTTGATTTTCAAAAAAATTGAATTTTCTACGGGATGTATAGAAATATTCGACCGATCCAAATGGCTGTTAGTATGACAATTACAGGTCTCAACGCCTATTGATAGAGGTATCAATCATCGAAATCGGAGCACATTTGCAGATTTTCGAATTTTGTGGCTCTGAATTTGTGGGCTATAGTTCAGTTGATTTTCAAAAAAATTGAATTTTCCACGGAACGTGTAGAAATATTCGACCGATCCAAATGGCTGTTAGTATGACAATTACAGGTCTCAACGCCTATTGATAGAGGTATCAATCATCGAAATAGGAGCACATTTGCAGATTTTCGAATTTTGTGGCTCTGAATTTGTGGGCTATAGTTCAGTTGATTTTCAAAAAAATTGAATTTTCCACGGAACGTGTAGAAATATTCGACCGATCCAAATGGCCGTTTGTATGACAATTACAGGTCTCAACGCCTATTGATAGAGGTATCAATCATCGAAGGAGCACATTTGCAGATTTTCGAATTTTGTGGCTCTGAATTTGTGGGCTATAGTTCAGTTGATTTTCAAAAAAATTGAATTTTCTACGGGATGTATAGAAATATTCGACCGATCCAAATGGCTGTTAGTATGACAATTACAAGTCTCAACGCCTATTGATAGAGGTATCACTCATCGAAATCGGAGCACATTTGCAGATTTTCGAATTTTGTGGCTCTGAATTTGTGGGCTATAGTTCAGTTGATTTTCAAAAAAATTGAATTTTCCACGGAACGTGTAGAAATATTCGACCGATCCAAATGGCTGTTAGTATGACAATTACAAGTCTCAACGCCTATTGATAGAGGTATCACTCATCGAAATCGGAGCACATTTGCAGATTTTCGAATTTTGTGGCTCTGAATTTGTGGGCTATAGTTCAGTTGATTTTCAAAAAAATTGAATTTTCCACGGAACGTGTAGAAATATTCGACCGATCCAAATGGCCGTTTGTATGACAATTACAGGTCTCAACGCCTATTGATAGAGGTATCAATCATCGAAATCGGAGCACATTTGCAGATTTTCGAATTTTGTGGCTCTGAATTTGTGGGCTATAGTTCAGTTGATTTTCAAAAAAATTGAATTTTCTACGGGATGTATAGAAATATTCGACCGATCCAAATGGCTGTTAGTATGACAATTACAGGTCTCAACGCCTATTGATAGAGGTATCAATCATCGAAATAGGAGCACATTTGCAGATTTTCGAATTTTGTGGCTCTGAATTTGTGGGCTATAGTTCAGTTGATTTTCAAAAAAATTGAATTTTCCACGGAACGTGTAGAAATATTCGACCGATCCAAATGGCCGTTTGTATGACAATTACAGGTCTCAACGCCTATTGATAGAGGTATCAATCATCGAAATCGGAGCACATTTGCAGATTTTCGAATTTTGTGGCTCTGAATTTGTGGGCTATAGTTCAGTTGATTTTCAAAAAAATTGAATTTTCTACGGGATGTATAGAAATATTCGACCGATCCAAATGGCTGTTAGTATGACAATTACAAGTCTCAACGCCTATTGATAGAGGTATCACTCATCGAAATCGGAGCACATTTGCAGATTTTCGAATTTTGTGGCTCTGAATTTGTGGGCTATAGTTCAGTTGATTTTCAAAAAAATTGAATTTTCCACGGAACGTGTAGAAATATTCGACCGATCCAAATGGCTGTTAGTATGACAATTACAAGTCTCAACGCCTATTGATAGAGGTATCACTCATCGAAATCGGAGCACATTTGCAGATTTTCGAATTTTGTGGCTCTGAATTTGTGGGCTATAGTTCAGTTGATTTTCAAAAAAATTGAATTTTCCACGGAACGTGTAGAAATATTCGACCGATCCAAATGGCTGTTAGTATGACAATTACAGGTCTCAACGCCTATTGATAGAGGTATCACTCATCGAAATCGGAGCACATTTGCAGATTTTCGAATTTTGTGGCTTTGAATTTGTGGGCTATAGTTCAGTTGATTTTCAAAAAAATTGAATTTTCCACGGAACGTGTAGAAATATTCGACCAATCCAAATGGCTGTTAGTATGATAATTACAGGTCTCAACGCCTATTGATAGAGGTATCACTCATCGAAATCGGAGCACATTTGCAGATTTTCTAATTTTGTGGCTCTGAATTTGTGGGCTATAGTTCAGTTGATTTTCAAAAAAATTGAATTTTCCACGGGATGTATAGAAATATTCGACCGATCCAAATGGCTGTTAGTATGACAATTACAGGTCTCAACGCCTATTGATAGAGGTATCACTTATCGAAATAGGAGCACATTTGCAGATTTTCGAATTTTGTGGCTCTGAATTTGTGGGCTATAGTTCAGTTGATTTTCAAAAAAATTGAATTTTCCACGGAACATGTAGATATAGTCGACCGATCCAAATGGCTGTTAGTATGACAATTACAGGTCTCAACGCCTATTGATAGAGGTATCAATCATCGAAATCGGAGCACATTTGCAGATTTTCGAATTTTGTGGCTCTGAATTTGTGGGCTATAGTTCAGTTGATTTTCAAAAAAATTGAATTTTCCACGGAACGTGTAGAAATATTCGACCGATCCAAATGGCTGTTAGTATGACAATTACAGGTCTCAACGCCTATTGATAGAGGTATCAATCATCGAAATAGGAGCACATTTGCAGATTTTCGAATTTTGTGGCTCTGAATTTGTGGGCTATAGTTCAGTTGATTTTCAAAAAAATTGAATTTTCCACGGAACGTGTAGAAATATTCGACCGATCCAAATGGCTGTTAGTATGACAATTACAAGTCTCAACGCCTATTGATAGAGGTATCACTCATCGAAATCGGAGCACATTTGCAGATTTTCGAATTTTGTGGCTCTGAATTTGTGGGCTATAGTTCAGTTGATTTTCAAAAAAATTGAATTTTCCACGGAACGTGTAGAAATATTCGACCGATCCAAATGGCTGTTAGTATGACAATTACAGGTCTCAACGCCTATTGATAGAGGTATCACTCATCGAAATCGGAGCACATTTGCAGATTTTCGAATTTTGTGGCTTTGAATTTGTGGGCTATAGTTCAGTTGATTTTCAAAAAAATTGAATTTTCCACGGAACGTGTAGAAATATTCGACCAATCCAAATGGCTGTTAGTATGATAATTACAGGTCTCAACGCCTATTGATAGAGGTATCACTCATCGAAATCGGAGCACATTTGCAGATTTTCGAATTTTGTGGCTCTGAATTTGTGGGCTATAGTTCAGTTGATTTTCAAAAAAATTGAATTTTCTACGGGATGTATAGAAATATTCGACCGATCCAAATGGCTGTTAGTATGACAATTACAAGTCTCAACGCCTATTGATAGAGGTATCACTCATCGAAATCGGAGCACATTTGCAGATTTTCGAATTTTGTGGCTCTGAATTTGTGGGCTATAGTTCAGTTGATTTTCAAAAAAATTGAATTTTCCACGGAACGTGTAGAAATATTCGACCGATCCAAATGGCTGTTAGTATGACAATTACAAGTCTCAACGCCTATTGATAGAGGTATCACTCATCGAAATCGGAGCACATTTGCAGATTTTCGAATTTTGTGGCTCTGAATTTGTGGGCTATAGTTCAGTTGATTTTCAAAAAAATTGAATTTTCCACGGAACGTGTAGAAATATTCGACCGATCCAAATGGCTGTTAGTATGACAATTACAGGTCTCAACGCCTATTGATAGAGGTATCAATCATCGAAATCGGAGCACATTTGCAGATTTTCGAATTTTGTGGCTCTGAATTTGTGTGCTATAGTTCAGTTGATTTTCAAAAAAAATTGAATTTTCCCCGGTACGTGTAGAAATATTCAACTGATCCAAATGGCCGTTGGTATGACAATTACAGGTCTCAACGCGTATTGATAGAAGTATCAATGCTAGTTCGCATTTTCACAATCATCCGATGTTCTCATTTTATTCATTGTATCGCCTCCGATCGTCGAAATCACTAACGTTTTTTCGTTTCTGGAATTAATTGCCTCTCTTTCTAAATGCTGTTTGAACTTCATGTCTTGTATTTTCTCTAGAATTGCATGGTGTCGAATGTAGTTGTTTTAAAACAGTAGACGATTCTGAACTGGGAAATTTTTGTTTGCTTCTACAAAGGCGCCTAAATATATAAGAACGGCCCTGTTTCTACAATGTAAACAGCTGATACTACTGTGGTGCAGTAACGGTTTTAATATCTTCCTCATGCACTTAGCCGTATAATTATTATACAAAATTGGTCTCCACGAAAAGCCCTTTTATTTTAACGTAATACTGTATAGCCTATGTCCACCCTGAAGGTCCATTCTAAATATTGGTGAAAGAATTTTTGAAATCGGATGAGTAGTTTCGGAGATTACCTCTTACATCTAAACATAGAAACTTTACCTCTCTTTTTAATATTAGTATAGATTATTACTAATTATTATTAATGGAATAACGTATTTTTTGTCAAAATCTAGCGGTCTTATTTAAATTGAGGTTTTGTTTTACTACTGTCACGAAAATTCGCGTTCCATTGAACATCTACTCTCAAGTACTTGGCAGTAGCAAATTGTTTCCAATGGAACACAGTGATAATATTGAAAATGAAGGCGCATAGCACAATCACAGTTCAGTTGGCGCTTAATGTTTTATCACATTTCTCTAAATGTATACTATTAGTATACTATACATTATAAGTACGTCCGGTACATGTAAACGTCTGTACCAAATTATTATGTAAATGAATAAGATCTTAAGCCGTACATACGATTATACTTACAGAGGAAATTATGTATTATCAGTAAACAAAAGACACAAGAAAACTAAAAGTAAAAAGAATAAATACGCGCGCGCTCTTAAGTCACGTGGCCTAAGTCTTAAAACATAATTAATTGTTATAGTATCCCAAAAAGAAGAACAACAAAAAAAGAATTTTTTTAATGAAATGTTGATATTTCCTGTTTTGTATAAAAATTAATTCTTTCAAGAAAATGTCGACCAAACAACAGTACAACACAAACAGTGTACACGCACATTTTTCCGGTTTAATCTCTAAATTCTCTTCCCATTATGCATAAAATATTATTGTAACATAATTATGTCGCGCATGAACACGAGGATTCAGAAATCAAAGTAAAATGCTGTGGGAAAATAATTCATAACTTTAGATAAATTGTTTTTTTTTAATTTGTTGAGTAAAATTAAATTTAAATTATTATCTAAAATTAAATAAATCTGTGTAGGCGATTTTTTTATTTTATTTGCTAACCCTTCCGGGTATCAAAATTTTTGGTTATGCTATCATCTGTGAGCCCCATAAATCACAGGGTTATATCTTATGCACAATGTAACTGTTACAATATTATATGTATCACATAATTTGTTTTTTTTATATGTATTATCAGCGCAAGCTTTCCGTGAGAAATTTTGTTTTAATTTAAATTACAAAAAACAATTTTTTGTTTTTTTTTCGATGATAATTTTGCGTTTCTGTTCTCTAGATAAAATTTCTGTTGTACAGGCATTGCCCAAACAAACTTAGATTACAGGTTTCTAATATTATTTTCGAGTTTTTATGTATTATTATGTTATTTATGGTTAATCCTAATTCATAGAAAATTTTATGAATTTTTTATGGTTTTAATCTGTTAAGCTATTGTGTGTATGATAGCTAAAATATATCTCACCAAAATTTAAAAAAAAAAAATCGCTAGCTATATATGTACATAAATACAACACATCTCATTTTACAGGAAGCTTAGGAAAAAATGTAAGATAAAAACAAATAAATAAAAAAACATTTTTTTACAACCATTTCAAAGATGATAAAAAAATTCCCACACTCTATATAGATCTTGAATACTGACTGAATAGTCGTAAGGTTGTAAATAACAATACATACAAACATTTTTTTTTTTTTTTAATTTAATTTTGATAACGCGCGATTGAATTTTTAATTTGGGTTCGGTTTTCGTTCATGCTTTGGTCACACGTGTAGGTAAAATAAGTGACAGTGGTTTATGGGTTTTATAAAATATTGGTTTTCTTTGTGCCCTTAAATATTTCTTTTCAGAGCCAACATGCATGTTCTGCATATTAATGCGTTGGAATTCAAAAATCTGAAATGTATTTAAGCGGTTTTGTAACCTATTTTGTTGTTGTTGGTGGTTTGTTGTAAATTGGAGGGAGGACCAAAGTTGAGTTAATTAATCTACCAGCTCCGTAACTTTCCAGTAGGGTGCGCATCACGTGACTTGTTCTGGTCATATATTAGGCAGCTGCGTGATACTGATGGGTCTAATTGTGTAAGGAGTAACTTGGTCATAATTCGCCAGTGTACGTGCTGCCTCCTCGTGGCAACCCCTGGTAACTGAGGCCATTTGGCACAAGCTAAACTACGGCGCTAAAGGAGAAATCCTTGACAAAATCCTAATCTAAGGTTGATCAGCATATGCCGATGGATGAATGGCTGATAGGTTAATCAGTCCCAAGTATGCGGACTCTGGGTACCAGGCACCCTCCAGTTTTATTTAGCTTTTCTGTAGTAAGCTGGGTGGCCTACAGGCGACTTTCGATTCCCAGCAACTCGTAAGGGTGAAATCAAAACCGTAGACGGGGTAGGGGTAGGAATATACGTGAGTGGGACTGCCTGTCAAAGTTCCTGGGTTCCAATGCTACCGTCTTTTTAGCAGAACTAAATGCTGTAGTAAACATCTAGGACATAGTATGTATTGCGTACCGGCCGACAGTATTATCAGGTTCATTAAGAGGCTGAATATTGACTGGACAGATAATTAAACACGGTCCAAGTTCAAAAGATTTTTAAGTCGCAGTGCGAGGTGGCTGAACGCCCACATGGCCCTTCAACAATAATAATAATAATCTATATTGTTGTAGAATTTTTGGACGTCTGTTTGATATAGAAATGGTTTGGGATCCCTAAAATATTTTGGATAATGTGGGGCGAATGATGCCAAAGCCTTCTGTAGTATTGAACCGTAATCTTATGTCATAATTGTTTAATATGCTCAAATGACCCGACCATTAGAAAACTTTTATAAACAATTTTTCTACATATCTTTAACAACAACATACAGGGGTCGAATGAGTATTACCATTATGTTAATACCCTTCCAACATCCCGTAACGAAAACGTTCAGTAAATGAAGACCTTCTGAGGAAAGACGATTCTGCACAGCTACGTTTTGTAAATTATGATATTAAATTAATTCATTATTTTATTGGAAATATGCAAAAGAGGAAGTATAAAATAATTAGACATTTTGTAAAACAAGCTTATAATAAATACTGGCCTTAAAGAGTATGGTTGATAACTTTTATTTAAATATTCTTATTCTTTCAACGTGTTATTGATCTTATAGCCTGTTGTGGCTGTATTAATCGCCGCTGTAAAAGGGCGAACGGTACGTATATTCCCGATGATTATTCACCTTCACAATTATAATTAAAACACTCTAATTGTTCGAGATAAATTTTACAATTTTATTTTATTATTTTGAAGAAACGAGAAATATCTCGATTTATTATTATTAAAACTAATTCACAAATGTTTTTCTTTATTTCACTAGATAAATTACCACTTGTGTAAATCCAACAAAATGGACGCGCAAAATATTAACGCGAATAAAAATAAAATAATATATATAATAATGAGCCGTGTTTACTCGGCTGCACGTAAAATACTTCTGTGTATTAATGTTACCAACAATAAAAAATCCCAACACCAAATTGTTTTTGTTTCGATGAAAGTATTTTTGGTCATTTTAGTGTTGGCATACGAGACGAATCGCATGCCAAGGTTCGTTGTTCTAGCGAAAACGAGATGGAGCATAATAAACCAATAGCAAATCAAAAAGAGTTTGAACTCGCTAGCGAAAACGAGATGGAACAAATATTACTAAAGAGAATTTAGAGTTCCGTGTCATTTACGCTAGGTGAAAATGAAAATAGTTACGCTAAGAAGAATCTTGTGCGCAAACCCAAATGTGTATGTGGTGGCGAACGAAAATCAATATATATAAATAAATAATTTATATAATTGATTGCGTGAGGCGCTACAGGACTCCCCCGCAAGTGAGTCCCCCTCCCTACAGAAAAGTTTATTCGGCTGCGAAACGAACATGTTTATGTGAGCACTGAACTGGTTTAGCGTCAGTGGAACACAGTATGCCGTAAGCCGGTTTGAGCCGATCAATTGAAATGGTCTGATTCTTCCCATTAATTGAGACGGTGAACTGTTTCCGAAGGCGTCGAATGACTTTAAACGGGCCTTCATAGGGAGTGGATAAGCCTGTGCGAACCTTATCTGTTCTTACGAACACAAAATCACAGTCGGCAAGTGCTTTTGGTACAAAAATGTCATCTTGTTTGGCTTGCCGCGTTGATTTCGGAATAAGGTTTTGCATTGTTTCACGAAGTTGGTCGATAACTGTGTCGCTGGTTGGTAGAGGTAAAAGAGGATTTTCGACGAAGAACTCACCTGGTAGCTTGATGGTCTGTCCATAAACCATTTCAGCTGGTGAGCACTTCAGATCTTCTTTTACTGTTGCTCGGATTCCCAGTAGAACGATGGGTATTTCCGAACTCCAGTTGATTGTGTTTCCTCTGGCCATTAACGCGGCTTTGAGTTGCCGGTGGAAGCGTTCAACCATGCCGTTGGCTTGAGGGTGGTAAGCCGTTGTACGAATCCGATGTGAGCCAAGGAGTTTGGTTAACTCGCTGAAAAGCTTGGACTCAAACTGCGTTCCTTGATCAGTAGTGATATTAAGGGGCACGCCGAATCGTGAAACGTAATTGTTGACAAAAGTCAAGGCAATGGTTGAAGCTGACATATTAGTCATGCAGTATGCTTCGGGCCATCGAGTAAAACGATCGACACAAGTTAATAAGTATGAATATCCATTAGAAGGAGGAAGAGGTTCTACAATGTCTATATGGATATGTTCAAAACGACCTGATGGTATTTGGAATTGTCCATGGATAGATTTAGTATGCCGTTGAACTTTGGCACGTTGGCAGGATAAACAAGACTGAGCCCATTGGCTTACGTCTTTGTTCATACTAGGCCAAAAATATCGAGCAGTAATCAATTTACGAGTAGCACGAACACCAGGATGCGAAATGTTATGTAAAGTATCGAAGATAGTTCGACGCAGTGATTCTACGATAAATGGGCGGTTGTACCCAGTTGATGTTTCGCAGATGATTTCGAGGCCAGGCAATTGAAAAAGCTCCAGTTTCATAGATGAACCAGAGTGACATTCGGAACCAGAAAATAAATTCTGAAGTTCTAGGTCAGCTTTTTGTAAAATTGCAATTTTGGTTAAGCCGAATTGTGTCTCGACTGCGGCCGTTTCATTGTCTGTTGTGCGAGAGAGTGTATCTGCTACAACATTGTCATGTCCGTGAACATGCTGAATGTCCGTGGTAAATTGACTTATATAATCCAAGTGGCGAGCTTGCCTCGGATTACGTTCAGTTTTAGACTGAATTGCTCTAGTCAGAGGTTTGTGATCGGTAAAAATCGTAAATTCCCGACCTTCGACAAAATATCTGAAGTGTTTCACTGCCAGATAAATCGCGAGTAATTCCCGATCGAATGCGGAATATTTCTTTTCAGCATCCGATAATTTTCTTGAGAAAAATCCCAATGGCTCCCAACACTCATTGTTATACTGTTGCAGTACTGCCCCAACGGCAGTGTTAGATGCGTCAGTAGTTAAACTAAGCTTTGAATCGCTCAGTGGATGTGCAAGCAGTGTTGTTTTCGCAAGTTCAGCCTTAAGTGACGTGAATGCCTGTTGACATTCGTCAGTCCAAGAGAAATTCTTTGGAGTTTTTGGCTTACGTAGAAGTACGACCAGATGGCTGTGAACAGGTGCGAGTATTTCAGCAAGCTTTGGTATAAATCGGTGATAATAATTTACCATACCGATGAATCGCTGGATATGCTTGATTGAGCTTGGAGCTGGAAATTCCCTAATGGCATTAATTCGTTCTTCAGACGGCAGAATACCATTAGGAGTTATTTTGTGGCTAAGGAAATCAAGAGTTGATACGCCAAAGACGCATTTGGAACTATTGATATGAACATCAAACTCAGTTAACCTGTGGAAGAGCTGTTCCAGGTGGAGTTTGTGCTGTTCCTCAGATTGTGATGCCACAAGAATATCGTCAATGTAGACGAAAACAAAGTCTAAGTTACGAACGACTTCGTTCATAAAACGCTGAAATGTTTGAGCGGCATTACGTAATCCAAACGGCATTCGAGTAAATTCGAACAGGCCAAAAGGAGTTGTAATTGCAGTTTTAAAAACATCATCAGGTGAAACGGGAATCAAATGATAAGCTCTGACTAAATCAATCTTAGAGAAAAATTTGCATCCATGCAAGTGCATGGAGAAATTTTGAATGTGAGGTATCGGGTAGCGATCTGGTGTTGTTACCGTGTTTAAACGCCGATAATCCCCACATGGTCTCCAATCATGATCTTTTTTCTTAACCATGTGCAATGGACAAGAGACAGGAGATGCAGATGGCCTGCAAATCCCTAATTCCACCATATGTTCAAATTCCGTAAATGCGGCTTTATGGCGGACTTGATCTAGTCTTCTTGGTCGTGATACAGGGAGATGTCCTTCTGTGACAATGTGATGGACCACATTGTGTCGGACTGGCAATTTATAGTTTGGTTCTGCTGTAAGTTGAGGAAACTTTTTAAGCAGAGTACCGTAGCCGTTGGTGATTGAATAATGGATCGGAGTCGGTGTGTCGACGTGAACCATTGCGGCATTGATTGACAGCTTTGTCGCTGAATCAACCAGCCGTTTATTTTTTAAATCAACCAAAAGTCCAAATTTACACAAGAAGTCGGCGCCAATGATAGGACGATTCACAGCAGCTAGAATGAAAGCATGCGTGAATGTTCGTTTTAGTCCTAAATCCAACTGAAGCAACTTTGTGCCGTAAGTATGGATGTTAGTGCCATTGGCGGCCGATAAAACTAGATTTGAATTGCGTTTGAGTATATTAAATTCATTTTTGAAATTAAAAGCTGGAATAACCGAAAGGTCAGCGCCAGTGTCGACTAAAAAGTTATAACGATTTATTCGGTCGAATGCGAATAAACGAGAAGTATTTGGGTTATTATTTATAGGGATCCCGCCCCTGTGTCCTGGTAGTTTTTTGAGCTACCTCCATTGTCATCAATTTTATTGATGTGTTGCGACGTCGATGGTCGCGACGTTTTAAAATCGCAAGGTAGCACACATTTTTTTGCGGCTGGACCAAATTTTGTATGGTACCAGCATCTGCCGTGTCTTCGCGAGTAATTGGCGGAGCTGCGGGATCTAGACCGTGAGCGAGACGATGCGCTTGGTCCCCTTGATTTGTCTCTAAGCAAGCCATTTAATTTGGCTTCAAGCCGAGCAAGTCGATTTTCAAACGAGCCAGTATTTTGGCTAGTTGATTGGTTATGATCACCGCGCACAGTGGGACGGGATTGCCTATGAACTATTTGCGAAATATTAGAGTTTTGTTGTTGGCCGATATTAATCGCTTCGTACATGCGATCAGCGGTTTTTGATAGTGCGTCAATGGAAATTGAATCTGGCTGTGCAACCAAAGCTATCTTAATGATCTCCGGCATACGTCTGATCCAGAGAGATTTAATCGTTTGCTCGTTGAAATGTTTTCCTGCAAGCGTACGAATGTGACGCAGCGCGTCAGACGGCCTACGGTCACCAATCTCTTGGCCCGTGATGAGAGCTTCAAGCTGCCTTTCAGATGACGGCGCTAATCGGTCCAACAAAGTTTTCTTTAAAGTGGAGTACTGTTCTGTTTGTGGGGGATTCGACAAGAAATCTGAGATACAGTCACAAGTCTCTGGTGCTAAAGACGACAGAGTATGTAAATATTTTGCTTTCTCAGATTTAACGCCTTGAAGGTCAAACTGAATTTCAGCCAGCAAAAACCAATTGTGTGCCTTTCGCGGCCAAAATGGTTGTAATTTTACTGTATTTTTCGCGGCTGATACCTCCAAGGGTGCTTGTTCCTCTAGATCCATTTCTTGGGGTTGTGGTGTATTGATCTCAGTTTTGTTGTCTGTTTCGTTGACCATTTTGAAATTCAAAAAGTAATTGTTTTAAAAATAAAACCAGTGACTTGTATGAATTGTGCAACGTAACCAAACACCCAACAGATTTGAAAACGCGACTAACCAATATGATATTTATCAAATTCGTAAAATAAATCAACACAAAAAAAAATATTTAACAACAATAATGAAAAACAATAGGAATGGTTACCTTGAAGCAGAAGGCTATGACCGATTTTGGCACTTTGGCCACGAGATACCCCCGAATTACGAGACGAGCGTGTCACAGCGTATTGGGGGGGCTCGTTGAAATGTATATTATATGAGTGCCAAATAAAATAAATAAGTAATTTATAATGAAAAATATCTCATCAAATAATAGTCGTAAATGTAACCAATGTCGAAACGAAAACAATTGCGTTGCAAGTTATTCGAAGAAACGTTAAAAAAAATTTTTTAAATTAATTATGTGTACCCGAGCAGAGTGGTAAAAAATTTACATTAATATAAGCTACAATTTTGATTCTGTGTTCCAATATTTTTAACTTTGAGTGTAAAATGCAATTGCTTAAATTCGAATGTCACAAAAAAAATTTAAATTTACTAATACATATTGTGTAAACAAAAATATGTGATTTCTAAAACAGAAATGTTGAATAATAAAAATATTGGACACTTATCTGATGTAATTTTTGTTGTTGCTGCTGCAGATGTTGTTGTATCTTCTCCAAACTCCCGTTGTTTGATGGCTGTATGTACAGAATTTTATTTATTCTGTGTAACCGTGCGTTCCGCTTGTTGTATGTATACCGTAGTTACTCCGTTGTATTTTATTTTTGTTGTATCCTATGTTGATGGTATCCCGTTGAATGTGAGTACCGTTGTGCAAAAATGTATACTATACTTCGTATACTCGTGGCACCCTATGTGTAGGCGCACCGTAATTGTTTAATTCCCCGTTTGTTTAAATATTCACTTATTTTCCTTCATACGCTCGTAGCATCATATGTGTGTATATATCCGAGCAGAAAAATTATGAAGAGGAAGAAGAGAAAAATCGTTGTTAGATTTTGTTTGATTATATGGGCATTTATAACCCTACAAATTTTTTTTTGCACAAAAAAATGTAATGAATTACGTACCTTTGTACCTGACACTTTGTGTGTGCCAGGTTTCCAATATATAATGCGTTATAATTCCCTAAAAAGGGCGTCGTGAGGTCACCAAATATAGCCCGTTGTGGCTGTATTAATCGCCGCTGTAAAAGGGCGAACGGTACGTATATTCCCGATGATTATTCACCTTCACAATTATAATTAAAACACTCTAATTGTTCGAGATAAATTTTACAATTTTATTTTATTATTTTGAAGAAACGAGAAATATCTCGATTTATTATTATTAAAACTAATTCACAAATGTTTTTCTTTATTTCACTAGATAAATTACCACTTGTGTAAATCCAACAAAATGGACGCGCAAAATATTAACGAGAATAAAAATAAAATAATATATATAATAATGAGCGTGTTTACTCGGCTGCACGTAAAATACTTCTGTGTATTAATGTTACCAACAATAAAAAATCCCAACACCAAATTGTTTTTGTTTCGATGAAAGTATTTTTGGTCATTTTAGTGTTGGCATACGAGACGAATCGCATGCCAAGGTTCGTTGTTCTAGCGAAAACGAGATGGAGCATAACAAACCAATAGCAAATCAAAAAGAGTTTGAACTCGCTAGCGAAAACGAGATGGAACAAATATTACTAAAGAGAATTTAGAGTTCCGTGTCATTTACGCTAGGTGAAAATGAAAATAGTTACGCTAAGAAGAATCTTGTGCGCAAACCCAAATGTGTATGTGGTGGCGAACGAAAATCAATATATATATAAATAAATAATTTATATAATTGATTGCGTGAGGCGCTACAATCTACTGTAGAAGGTGTGAATCTTAGTTTTTTTAGTTTTTCTAACAGCTGCACATAGCAGCTACAAAACTATATTTGTGGAAGTGACCATACATGTTTACATCATCTGATAGGACTGGCTAACTATAATTGTTGTAAGACATGATCCCTCTCTCAAATAATAAGGAAATATTTAACAAACCAATTCCAGCAGGTTTGCCTCATATTCTTTGTTGTAAATGCAACTACCCACCAGATGATTCAAAACGAAGATTGACTCTAAGGTGTGTGGAAGGCCTGATAGAAAAGTCTTATAAATGACTGGCATTATAAATACACATAAACATTATAATAAGAAACGTTTAAATGCCTGACATTTTCGTGACAATACGTTATAGTATATAACAAAAATCTTAAATATACATGACTCTCTACGATTCCAGTCAACTAGAAAATCAAAATAAATAAAAATACGATAGGTTAAATTGACATCACTGAAAATTTAGTGTCAGTTTAGTGTCAATTGGCAGTCAGGCGTGAAGTTGTTCGGGGGATTCAAGTTAACACTTGCTGTCAGCTCCGCCACTTGTGGTGACTGCTGGTAACTAGATTGCTGATTTTTCGGCTTCTAGGCTAAAACACGGCGCTAAAAGAGTCAACCTTAAACAAATCACTGAGCTGGGTTAAGGTGTTATTCGTACCGTGACGATAACCTACCAGACTGGGGGCCCAGTTAAAAAACTAGCTCAGTCGCTAACGTTGGATCCGGATACCTGGTGCCCTCCGGATTAAATGGCCTTGTCTGTGTGATGTTAAAAAGCCTTGCATGTGCGGATCTCTGCACAGATGGACACTCTTTCCTCCGCCATTCGTGGGACCAAATATGGGAGACCAACAAACACAAAAAACAAAAGAGCCCGGTTCTCTTACAAAACCGGAAAAAGTAGAGAAGGAGACTCGGGTCTTTAGGCCTACCTCTAAACCAACTAACAGACAACGGGACATAAGCTCAAATGAGGCTGGTCCCTTTACTCGAGTCACCAAACCTGAGCAAATAAATACAATGCGGAACCAAGGCAACAATGAAGCTGGTTCCTTAAAACCAACCTTTAACACAAGGAGGAAGGCATGGAGGGCCCTGAATAAGATAAATAACATCCCGCCAGAAGACAGGTCGGAGAAAGACAAACCCACGCTTGCGTGGGCGAAAAAATCACCGAACAGAAGTGGGAAGGTCCTTCAGCTGGCTTAAAGATCAAAAGAAACAGATCCCAGGAGGAAAGTCCTAAGATCGCAAAAGAACGAAGCTCCATTCTACCGAAATGAAACATTTTAACGAGGTACTCAAGGATCAGCTGGTTGTGGCAGTTGTAGACCTGTCCCAAGAGGATGGCAGTATCACGCCCGCCAATTGGAGAAAGGTGGAAAGGGCCTTAACCACCACCTACCTGAATGTCCTGGCAGAAACCCCAGGACCTGCTCCGACTTGTCGGGATGCGGGCTGGCACAGGAATCAGGTGAAACTGACTGCATGTGCGGATCAGAGATCTCTTCTGCTTTACACGAAGGCAGTGGAAGGACTTGACGAGGTGCCTTAGTGTTAAAGCTAGAGAAGAGATCCCCTATAGGCCGAGAGCCAGGGTGTGGATCCCTTCGGAGCTTAGCGATCCAAAGGTGATACTCCAGCTGCTGCAGGTTGGTAACTCAGATTTGCCAACGCACAACTGGAAAGTTGCTAAGCTCGAGGAGCCAAGGGCCGACTACAGGTCACCCGTCTTAATTTTAAACAGAGAGCCACTGACTGCGCTGGAAAAAACCAATGGTACTTCCATCCCAAGCTTCCTTCAAAGACCGGTTGGAGCATGGACCACAAATAGTGCGGAATCGCTGGAACTACTATTGGAGACTCACTTTCCTGGTTGTTCCGAATCTGCACCTACTATATCAGCAGATAATAGGGCAAGTAGCCTCGTAGGCCAAATTATTAGCAGAAGACAGATTCTGTGGGCGATAAGCAGCTTTAAACCATAAGTCGCCAGGACCTGACAGTATTATCCCTGCGGATATACAAAAAACTACGCATCTAACCATTCACTGGTTAGAGGTAATTTTTAGAGGCAGCCTAGAACTATGTCACATTTCCAGTAAATGGACGAAAGTGAAGGTTGTTTTCATACCTAAGGCGGGAAAACGCTCACACTGCAGTCCTAAAGTCCTTAGACCGATTAGCTTGTCTTCTTTCCTTTTCAAAATACTGGAATGACAAATAGAAGCTCATATTAGAGGCACGATTGTGCCGGCAAAGCTGTCTAAATCTCAACATGCCTATTGCAAGGTGGGATCTGTCGAAACTGCTCTTCATTTTCTTACATATTTTATTGAAAAATCTTTCGAATATGGAGTCTACGCGATGGTAAAACTTTTGGACATTGAGGGAGCCTTTAACAACGTGCTTACAGGGGTGGATGAACCTCTCAACGACTGGATAGATCAAATGCTAAGAGGCAGGATCATAAATGCCAGTCTGGAGAAATCGTCCACCAGAAGATTTGGAAGCAGAGGCACGCCGCAAGGTGGCATACTGTCCTCCCTGCTTTGGAACTTGGTCATAAATGATCTGTTGCTGAGGCTGGAGGATAGTGGCTTCAAGGTGGTTGCCTATGCGGATGACGTCGCTATTGGTGTCCGTGGCAAATATCCCGACACACTTAGTGAGCTTATTCAAAATGCTCTGGGCATTCTTCCATTATGTTCCGATGGTTGTGGGTTGAATGTGAACCCACACAAAACCGAATTGGTTCTCTTCTCTAGGAAATATAAAATTCCTCATGTCGATCCTCCCACTTTAAATTGGTTCAACTTGGCTATTATAGACGAAGCAAAGATTTTGGATCTCGTTTTTGACAGTAAATTAAACTGGAAACCTAATATTATAGAAAGAGTAAAGAAAGCTATGGTAGAGCTATACCCTTGCAAAAATGCCATTGGGAAAAGTTGGGGGCTGGAGCCCCACATGGTCATTTGGCTACACACAGCAGTCATTAGACCCATTCTTCTGTATGGGATCACAGTCTGGTGGCCTGCTCTGGACAAAACGATCAACCTAAAGTTATTGATAAAAGTTCAGAGAACAATCTCTCTGTGGATCAGTGGTGCACTGAGGAGCACATCCACTCAGGCACTGGAGACTCTGCTATTTCTGACTGCTCTAGATATCTTAGGAAAACAGTGGGCAGCTTGCACTGCCATACGACTGAAATCCACGTTAATGTGGACCTGCAACAATACAGGGCACTCATCTATACTTTATAACAAAGGGTTTCACTGATGGTTCAAAACGGGATGGAAGAGTCAGGGCTGGGGTGTTCTGCGAGAAACTTATGTTAAACCTCTCCTTCTGTCTCTCTGACTACTGTAGCATTTTTCAAGCTGAAGTAACTGCGACAAAGGACGTCGTGGACTGGTTGAGGTATAATGTAATATCGACTTGTGATATTCGCATATATACGGACAGTCAGGCTGCCATTAAAGCGCTTCAATCACGCCTCCTCACGTCGAAAGTAGTCCGGAACTGTCTCTCATCTCTTAACGAGATGACATAGATCAGTTCAACATTCATATTATATGGGTGCCAGGACATTTCATTAGTACAGGGAATATAAAAGCCGATGAACTGGCTCGACGTGGTACAACCGACCACATCTCAAACAGCAAAAAGGATATTGAAGTGCCTCTTGCGGTATGCAAACTGCTGCTTCAGGAGGAAGCTAGTAAGTTGACGAATGACGGGTGGTCAAATAGTACCTCATGCGTAATAACTCGGCAGGCCTGGCCAAAGTTGGACTTGGCGAGATCCAAACAGCTGATCTCACTTCAGCGGAGTCAGACCAGTGTGGTTGTTGGAGTGATTAAGGGGCACTGTCCCATAGGTAGACATGCGAGTAGACTTGGTTTCGTCTCACATGACTACTATCGTAGTTGCGAGGACGAAGAGGTGGAAGAGGCAGTGCTTCATCTTCTTTGCACCTTTCCTCTTCTGGCACGAAACAGACTGGATTTTCAAGGGGCACCCCTTTTCAACGACCTTACGGAACTCAGCAGGATGGATGTCAGGAGTATCCAGCGCTTCGTAGCAAGCTCAAAGTGGTTTCAATGAGTTGGGGGAAAATTTTTAAATTGTGGTACGGCTATACGGACCTTTTTGTGACTATGCCTGATCCTGGTGGACCGCCACCCAAACCTAATCTAACCTTAGTGTCAATTATTATTATTCTGCATTTTATGTTTTTGTAAAATTAACGTATCCATAAAGTGCCGAAGAGACGGTTGAATAGGCGAAAATTAAAAATAAAAGAAAACGGTTTAAATCAATCTAATTTTAAACAGTGATGGGTAAAACAGAAAAAATCTGACTTTTAGATGATTATGTCAAAAATAGGGCAAAAACCTTAATTATGATCAAAAACTGTCGAAAAGTGTCAAAAACACTCGAAAAGTATCCAGAAATTGTCGAAAAGCATCAAAAACTGTTAGAAAGTATCAAAAACTGTGTGCATGGCATTACAAAAAAAGAAAAAAAAACTTTATTGTTTCATACGCAAATTTTTTAAATACATATACCGATTAATTTTGAAGCTTTCAAACTTTTGAAACAGTTCTGAATATAAATGAAGCTAAAATTGTACATTTTTCATTTTTTTTTCGCTGTGGAAAACTCCTATCAAAAAGTGTCGAAAACACAGCGTGATAAAGAAGATTAGGGTCTACTAAAAACGTCTCGCTAATCTTAAAGAACATACCTTTAGTTGTTCAGGAAGATTAGGTCCGATTGCATATGTTGAGTAACAATATTACGTTCATATTGATCGATTGTACATGAACACCAAGTCATTCGTGAAAGCGATCAATTGGGAATTACAGTCAATATAAAAATTAGCAATGGACCTAATACTGAACCTTGCGGAACCCCATCGTTTAAGGTTTTAGGCTGACTCATAATACCTTTCATCTTAACAACGTGGAATCTGTCGGACAAGTATGAAATCCGAATATGAAAGTGCCTATGGATTTTCTGAAAGCAAACTGGCTGTCAGGTAAAAAATTAGTATTGTCCAAAAAATTAGTAACCCTCGAATGGACGAGTTTCTTAATGATTTTATCTAACACAGAAAACAATGAGATTGGCCTGTGTTTTGAAATATCTTTTCTATCGGCTTTCTTAAAAACTGGAATAACAACAGCTTCTTTTAATCTAGAAAGTAAACATTGGTAGAAAAACTTAAATTTACTATGAAAAAATGTTTCGGCTTTTTTTTCGGCCAACTAACGCCAATGTTTTCTTATTACTAAAGAGTTAGGTAAACATGTGACATTGGTGGTATAAAACAACATCTTAAAGTGTCACAGAATAATATAGTGGAAGTGACAACACACGAAGGCTTCAGTGTTCAGTGCATCTCTTCGAACTGTCGAAGAATAATCAGCCGCAGGATGCAAGTTATAAGAAAGTTTCATATTTAATTGGGAGACAAAAATAGTAAATACATAAGTAAACCTTAAAAAACCTTTCAAAACATGTTTTTGCATTGTATGGTCGTTACATGTGTTTAAACCAAAAAGAGGCTTTACGCGTAATAATTATGAGGGCACACGGAACTAGATTTGAACCAGCTTAAAGTTTATAGGCTTTAAGACGTGGAAGGTGATTTATAACCTAATTATTAGGCATATCGTTCATCCAATGAGGAAAGTAACATAAAAATTGAATATTAAGTCGATTAAAGAAATTCACGAAATTGACAAGCAATTATTAGACGAAAAGGGCAAGAATTATGGAGGTCCCAAGTTCTTTGAGCTAAGTAACTTAGTAAAATTTTAGAGGAATTAAATTATGATGCCCGAAACGCTTCAAAATCAAAAGCCTATAAATTCTTAAAGATCAAAACTAAAAAAAAAAATTAAGAAAACTTCATGTGACGGGTAAAATGATAGAACATTTGTTCAGAAATCCTTGTGAAAATCAGGGCTGTGGAGTCGGAGCCGGAGCCGGAGTCGGAGCCGAGGAGTTTATATTTATTTTCGTATTTTTAAGGGAGCCGGAGTCGGAGCCGGAGCTTTGTGGAATTGACCGACTCCGGCTCCGGATTTTTGTTTGTTTTTATTAATATTCCTTTTCTCCTACGTAGCATAATTATTTATACTTCTATGTATATGCATTAGCGCAGTTCATGTTGGAATTCCGAATCGGATTAGCCGAAGTTAGGCGTCATTCTTGCGTTCAAACTAAATGTAAATTATCAATTGTGCGCCTGGGCCATCCCAGCTCCAACCCTGCAGTCTTACCTAAGTTATCTTATCATCGGCTATTGCTCACAAAGCATTTATTTAGGTATTTGTTGCGCCAAAATGTAAGCAAGCAATTCTACAAATTACATGGGAAAAAAATTGTAGAAGTTGTAGGAGGTATGTCATTAAAAAATTATCAATATAAATATTTACCAATAAAAAGAAGAATAAACAACATAAAAAAATACAACATCCTGCGATCGAAACGACGGCTTTTGCAAATTAACGCCGACACGCTATCGTCCAGTTACTGCCTGCTTGCTAAACAGCAATAGTTTTTGAGGACATAAATAGCATGTTTTTACGTTTCACGTAAATGAAACGCTTATTTGCTTTAAGCATAGCAAGATATATATGTATTTTGTGTCGGAGTGGGAGCTGGAGTCGGAGTCGGAGCTGGAGCCGGAGCCGGAGTCGGATCTGGAGCCGGAGCCGGAGCAGGAGCCGGAGTCGTTAATAAATCTATACATTTCCGGAGTCGGAGCCGAAGTCGAACATTTTTTCTCGAACTCCACAGCCCTGGTGAAAATATTAAATAATATACCTACTCAAAAGGAAGGAAGGAAGGTATATTTCTAAGACGAAGATATCGGATCAATAAAATTTTGAGTTGGGAATCATGGTTCCAACGTGCCTCAGCGGGTAGAAATAGCTAACGGTTTATACCGATAAAATGTGAAAAATACGGGCACAAAAACTTGTTCGCCAAGTTTAAGCCTAGTCGAAGATTCAAAATGGTACCTTAATCTGAGCCAGAGAAAGAGAAAATGGGAAAGCTATATAATTAATGGATACCTCGATGAGCCAGTCCGACCCTTATAAAATTATTGTCTTCTTAATCCTAGGAAATCATTTGGTTCAATAATTATTCGAATTGTTGAAGTTACGTTTTATAAACTTCGTCAATTCATACAGTTTGCATTCTATTGATATACTAGGTTGTTCTGAAGCGGCTTCGGCGCCCGTTTTCTTTGTTCGAAAATCTATCTACAATATAATATAAAGGTCTTAGTTTATCACGTGAATTTTGTTTAAAACAGTACGCTATGCTGCCAAAATAGATCGTACACTGCAGCACGTTAACGCGATAAAATTGTCCGATTTTACCAAGGCACTACCAAAATAGGCCAGAGTGTCTCTTGGATCTAAGATATTTTGAGTGATTCATCATTCCACAGGAAATTTGATTTTTTAGCAGCAACATATCCTCTTAGTTCGGCAAACAGTAGACGTCTTTTAACAGTTGTTATTGAAATGGATGTTTGTCACGTATCATTCAGAGCTGCGGTAACTTGTAGTACAGTTAAGCGCCGATTCCGTTTGGGAACTCTGATAAAGTTATCCTCTTGATTTGTTGTGGATTTGGGCCTACAAGATCTTTTTCTATCTTCATTTTTACTAGTTTCTTATTTTCTAGCAAGGGTGTAGTGGATAACTTTACAAGCAATTTCGAGCCTTTCTGCGATTTGTCGTTTTCAGAATCCTTCCGCACATAGAGTACAAATAGTGCTTCGCTGTTCAAGCGTGATTTGCTTGCGTTTTGTCATTTTCAGAAGAAAAAATACGGTCAAAGCAGTAGTCGAAATCTTCCGAATACAGATAATGTTAATAACACAACCTTCGTGTGCCAATTCTCAAGTGCGATTAAATAGGGTCCAAAAAAATTAAAACCACCAAATATTTTCAATAAAACCACACCATTGCATAAAAGAAAGTGGCGTGGGAATAATGTGGGATGATGATCCTTTTGTTCTTGTGTAAACAATCGTAAAAGGTCGTACTTAATTTTATTGGTAATTTTTACCGCATATAGTCGGCAATCTTTTGTTTTGTTTAAAAATAGATGTGCTTCCAAACTTTTGGACGGTAATGCATGTACATAATAATGTATATTACATATATAATTTTTGATCAGTTTCTAGTCAAATAAAATTTAAAATAGGCAAATGCATTTTTTTCATTCTAATATAAAGTGGAAGTAAAGAATTAGAAAGATGAATAAAACGTAAACGACACACAGTCAAATAAGAAAACAATTATAGTGAAAGGTTATTCTTCTTTATGCACATACGGGTGATCTTAGTATTATAAATCTTCCAACCTTTCGTCTTAAGGATTTTTTTTTTTCATATTCATAATATTAAGGCGAATCCTAAGCTAAGGAGTTATACAAAATTATAAAGAACAAGCAAGAACGAAAAACGGGGAAACCAAATAGAACGAATTTCACAGGTGTTGTGTTAGGGGTTTCAAAAACAACTTACATGTATGTACATATATCGCTTTTAGTTGGATGAGAATTAGTTTTTTTTTTAGTTTGTGAATAATAAGGGTCACAATGAAGTATTTTATTTGGATGGGAAGTTGTTTTGTGTTTATGTATGTATATTCGGAAGAAGAGGAAATAAATTCCGGTATACAGTATAACTTTCAATATCAACATATGTGATATTTTATTTCAGGTTTTTTATATGTAATCTTGGGAACTTGTATTTACTTCCATATTGTGTGAAGGTGTATTTAGTGGTTATTTGGAGCCTGAGAATATTTGTCGTCAACAACACACACACATACTATATATCAGTATTAAAACTTAAAAGAGCAAATTGATGAATTAAAGATTGTTGCATGATTGTTTTAACTTTGTTGGGTATTGCAGCAAAACAAAATAGTGTATACCATATGTTCGATTGATTCATTGAAGTCCTATAAATTATTTATTTTCCGGAAAACTGATTTATTTTTAACATTTTGGACGACCGAACAAACGAAATTTATTGGTTTAAGGTTGTAAAGACGAAGAATTACTTATACGAAAAATAAGTAAGTGGTGAGTGAATTTTGTTTTATATTTAATTTTAAAGGAGATTTAAAACAGGGGTAACATATTCATGTACACCTTTAAAAAATTCCCATGGTTTTTGTCTCGATTTTTTTTTATTATGATCATGCAAACTTATTTCTTTCAATTATAATTTATGAAAATTTATAAAAATAGGGAAATTAATTCAGAGGGATATCATCATGTACTTACTGGATACTATTTTCTTGTATTTTTTTTTTGTGAAAGGGTAAGTAAAATATATTTCTTGATTTACTTCTTTTGATTGTTATTATAGTTTTTGGGTTGTTTGACTTTGTACCCGTTTATTGAAAAGAAATTTATTTTTTGTTGCGATTACGTGTGGCAAGGCGAACGCCAAAATTTCGTTTTATATGTTTTTTTATAACGATTGTAGACGTAAGCATAATCACGTGTATGTTTGAATTCATGATTTACCTATTGTCCATTTTTTTGGGACCGGGGGGAGGGGAGTAGATTTTAATCAACACAATAAGTAAAATTCGGTTGGCTGAAAATTATTCTTAATTAATTTAAAATGTTACGATTAATAATTGTACGTTCTTATGATCAGTTAATTAGCATAATTAATTTTAAATACAGTATCAAATGTCTTAAGTCTGACCGCGTACTACCCCAAAAGCCTGAGTAAAATATCCAACAAGTAAATATAAATTTGCTCATCTCATTTTTATGTGATATGAAATAGTTTGCGAATTGTAAAGATAACAATAGAACAATAGATCCTGAGGAGCAAACACATCGCTACCGTATATAGTATGTACATAAGTGTAATCATACAACTCAGGGTAACTGTTTCATTGTTTACCATCTAGTCTATCTATGTAGGTATGAAATCTTTAAAATTTGAAGAAAGGATTTCTGCTATGTGCTATACGGGACTGATTAAGGGAAATTTTATTATTTGGTTGGTAACAAATAAATTAAATCAAAGATAATATTAAGACATGCGAAATAGCAGATGTCAGCAAAATTGTAAATAGTTGTAATTCCGTGAGAACTTTTTTTTTGCAGTGTAATATGTGTTTGTAAAATGATCTACATACAGCATTCCAAAAGTTTTCAGGTTTAATATACATGAGTAAAGTGCCTAATAATTAATCCTACAATTAAGCTAATTAAGAAGTCGTAAGTTCTGATTCTAGCATGGCTCAGCCGCTCAAAACCAGAAAAACCACAAAACAACCTTCAAATATTGGTCTAAATCTTTGGCGCTGTGGTGTTTAGATCAAAAATGGAAAATATTAACTGTATTATACCTGTCGAATTGTTGCTGACCTTGAGATATATCATATTATTTACAAATACAAATTCTATATTTTCAGTTTACTTCTTAAAGTGACTTGCTGATGGTATCTCGATTGTCAAAGACACTTATAAGCAAGGGGGATGGAAAACTGAAACCGCACTGAAGAATGAGAGACAGTAGAATCCAACGTACGCACTGCTCGGAGACGTAGGAGATACACTCGTCCAGAATTCCAGATGCGCTACTGATTAGAGCGACTAAGGATGTCTCATATGCGGAAATATTGCGCAAGGTTAAACTGGACCCAGATCTTAGTTGTCTTGGAGAAAATGTAAAATATATCCGCAAAATGACAAAGAGAGAACTCTTATTAGAGCTGAAGAATGCCGGAAACTAAAAAAGGACCCTGGAATACCAAGCCAAGCTTAAGACTATCATTGGTAAGGAAGCTAATATAAGGTCTCTAACAGATGAAGCTCTTATCGAAATTCATGATCGCGATGAAGTAACAACTGCGGAAGAGGTGCGGGACGCCCTAAAAGAAAGGCTCGAGGACTCTAAGGGTATGTTCGAAGTATAAAAATTCGTAGCCAGGCACCGTGGGACCCAAGTAGCCTTGGTCAGCCTTCCCAGTGGTCTGGTGGGGGAAAGTTACATCCAAAGACAAAATTCGAATTGGATGGGTATCCTGTTCAATACGGGAGAAGGTAGTCGTCACTAGGTGCTTTAAATTTTTTTTTTTTTTTTCTCAAATCACGCTTTATTTTTAACTAATCATATAATACTTAATGCTCGGGCTAAAGCTGATTACAAAAGAGCCCTGTACATTTATAATTTTGATAAAATCTGCTCCATTGGAGTCTCATTTTATAATCTTTAATTTTTATAGAAATTCAATCAGTCTTTTTGTTTACGTTAATTTTTTGTGTGGGTTTCAATGTTTTATCTTAGTATAGTGTTGGTTAAAAAAGGGTTAAAATTAAAAAAATGCCAAACTGTTTCCTACTGGAAACAAGTCCGGTAGTGATGATGAAGTGACATTGGATCGCTCGCTTCAGAGTCCACGATCCTTCGCCCTTCCCATTACCGGCTCATTATTCCCTATGCTTTTATATTTATGATCTGGGTTGTATTGAGTTGTATTTGTATGTCTTTTCCCTCTGTTGATTGATTTTAGGGTGCTTTAAATGCTTGTACTACGGAAATGTCCCAAAACCGTAGATCGTTCAAAGCTCTGTTATAGGTGCGGTGGTGATGGACATATTGCGAGGACTTGCAAACAAGAGCCGAGGTGCATGATATGTCTTGAGGAAGAGGGCAACGCTGGAACTACCAACCATTTCACGGGTATGGTTTAAAATTTCCGAAATACCAGAAGGCGTTAAAAAGGTCAAATTGATTATGATTTTGTGAAGAGCCGAGGTGCATGATATGTCTTGAGGAAGAGGGCAACGCTGGAACTACCAACCATTTCACGGGTATGGGTACTATACAGTTGCTACGCTCAGCCGAGCGCGTCGTTGGCGGAGTTCAACAATTTCTTAATCGTTTGGTGAAAGACGCTCGAGATCGATATCCGGTGCTTATCGCTGGGGACTTTAATGCTTGGTATACTGAATGGGGCAGTAGAATAATGGATGATCGAGGAGACGTTTTATTGGAATCTTTTGCCACACTACAGATGGTCCTGTTAAATACGGGTAACACACCAACATTCCGTAGATGTAATGATACATCAATCATTGACCTTACGTGGATAAGCAGCAGCATTTATAGTAGAGTAGTTTCGTGGAAAGTGAGTGAGCGATACACACATAGTGACCATCAAGTTATAATCTTCAAACTTCGCGGTGTTACTCCTAATAGAAGGCAACCGAACTATATAAGAAATGCCGGTTGGAGATCCAAACTTTTCGACGAGAATATGTTCTTGTACATGTTAGAAAACAAAAGCGTCTTCGGAACGGCGGAAAATAAGGTATCTCAAATTATGAAGATCATCACAAACGCCTGTGATGCAGCAATGCCGAGAAGGGTAGTAGATAGCCGCCGTAATGCTATGTATTGGTGGAGTGAGGAAATACTTCAAAGCAAGCAGGAAGTATCAGCGTTCAAGACATAGAGAAACTGAAGATTTTTGACAAGCTAACTGCAGTGCTCGATTTGAGCTCAAATCCGTTATAAGAAGGAAATGTTTCAGAGAGCTATGTATGCGAAGAAGTCAATAGAGAGTCATGGGGTCGACCGTACCAAATAGTAATGAAAACTGTGAAGGGCAGTAATTTTAACCCTCCTACTTGTCCAGAAATGATGCGCAATATAGTAACATCGCTGTTCCCGCAACAAGAACATGTTTCAACTAGCGGAATAGCAGCACCGCCAAAGACGAACGAATACCAACCGTTACGGTCGATGAAGTGGTCAAGGCTACAAGGAAAGTTATTAGTAATAAGGCACCCGGGCCAGACAACATACCGAATTTAGCACTCAAAGTAGCAATTCGAACAATACCCGAACTGTTCGCAAATGTGTTCGGAGGTGCATTCCCGTGAGCTGGAAGAAGCAAAGACTAGTGCTGTTGCCGAAAGGCAAAAGCCCACCTGAAGATCCATCGTCGTACAGACCTTTGTGTATGCTCGACACTACTAATTTCAGCAAGATTAAAGGAGGCAATTGTAAGGTCCGGTGACTTAGCCAAACACCAGTACGGCTTTAGGAAGGGTCACTCAACAATTTATGCCATTAAACTCGTCAAAGAAATTGCCCAAAATGTGATCGCCGGAAGTATCTACTTAAGGGAGGTAAAATGAAATACTGGTGCAATTGTTACCTTGGATATAAGAAATGCTTTTAACTCGGCACGATGGAAGTGCATTCTTTATGAAATTTGCCGATCGAAAATACAAACATATCTGTTAAATATTATCGAGCACTACTTCTGTAACAGAATCCTCATGACGTAAAACAGACGATGGTTCAGTGGAATGCGCTATTACGGGTGGTGTTGCACAAGGATCTGTGTCGGTCCCGCTGCTGTGGAACATTATGTATGATAGTATGTTAAGGCTCCAGATTTCCGAACAAGCTAAAGTCATTGGGTTTGCAGACGATATCGCGATCATAGTTGTGGCTAAACACAAGGAAGAGGTAATCCGGATCTGTAACGAAGCCGTTCGCATGATCCACAACTGGCTACAGTCAATGGGTTTACAATTGGCTGAGGAGAAGACGGAAGCTCTACCAATCTCTAGCAGGAAGGTGAAGAAGACCGGAACTCTGGATGTAGGCACACGCACTATCACCTCACAACCAGTGATTAAGTATCAATAGGTATAACAATTGATAGCAGATTAGACTTTAAGGAGCATATGAATATTGCTGCAAAAAAGGCCTCCACTGTAAATAGCGCACTGTCTAGAATAATGTAAACAATACAAACGGAGCAAGATAAAAACGAAGAGTACTGTTAGCCAATGTAGTTTCATCAATAATGCTGTATGGAGCTCCAATTTGGGCTTAAGTTAAACTCCGTTTATCGACTTAGCGCTCTAAGGGTGATCTGCACGTTTCGAACAGTTTCAAACGATGCAGTGTGTATAATCGCAAGAATGACTTCGCTGGACCTCTTAGCTAAAGAGCGTAAAAGGTTGTATGAAGAACGTGGCAGTGATGTGAATGTTGCAGAAAGGAGGAAGATTGCCCGAGAGGAAACTACAACCGTGTGGCAAACTAGATGGAGCCAATCAAGCAAACGCCGATGGACTCATCGCTTGATTCCTCAAATTGGAATTTGGATGGAACGGAGATATGGGGAAGCTGACTACTATCTTTCTCAATTCTTAACGGGGCATGGCTGTTTCCGAGAGTACTTGTTCAGGTACAAACACGACAATAGTCCTTATTGTCCAACATGCACTGAGGTAGTGGAGAGAGAATGTGGAGCATATATTTTTCGAATGTCCACGGTTCGCACGAGCAAGACATGTGCTTGCAGTATCGGAGCGCTTGTTACTTCTGAAAACATATTGCAGAGGATATTACATTTGTAGGAGTTTTTGATCGCTGTGAGTGGAAGTATCTGTGACGTGATGCAACAGCTAGCCTAGGAGGCTCGAAAGAGAAAGGTTTGATAGTTTATACATACTAATATCTAGCGATAATTCCGTTGGGCTGTATGGCACTGGATATTGGAGGGAGGTTTAGTTGGTAAAAATCCAGCAGTCTTACTTGTCAATTTATGGTTTACACGTAAGCTCTTTAGAAGATCTCCCCGCCACAAAAAAAAACACCACCCCACCCACACATACTGACGCACACGTACACACACGCGAACAGACATACACACACATAGCCATACACACACATAGCCATACACACATAGCCATAATCGCGCGATTTTTAACCTAACCTCAGGCGATGTATCATGATAAAATACGTGATTTTGGAATTCGGAATTTTGTAATACGGTATTATGTATACGGGATGTTGCAACAGTATTTTGTCATACGGGAAACTGTACCCAACCCCTCTCACCAAAATGGAGCTTATGAAAAGATAGCGTTTCATTCTCTGGCTCATCGATTGTATAACATTCCTATGTCAACATCCGAATTCGAGTTGGAAGAAAATTTATTATTGGAACAGCTACGATATTAAGTTTGTGCACTTAATTTTAAACAAACACAAACGAAAAAGACAGATTATCGAACATACAACTCTTACTAGCCATTTGAAACCTAACACTATGAAGCAGATATGTTTACCCTACTACTCCTCGATCATCAATAAGTTGAAGAATCTTTTCCGAAGGTTCAATTTGGAGCGAATCACCAAAATCACAAACATGGGAGCAACCATTAGCAAATATAAAGATGTCATTCCGCTATAATCTAGGTCTGGCATTTATCAAATAGCATGTGCCAAATGCGAAGGAAAATACAATGGGCAGACGCGAAGTAGACGTCAACAATTCCAAAATTATAAAGTTGGTAAATGAGATTTGGAAACTCAATGCTTTCAAATCACTGGAGATGGAGAAGCATAAATCTATCTTGATGAATAACGAGGATAATCCGATTTCTTCTAATTTATTTAACTTAGTCAATTCCTTAAGCAATAGTAGATAATTATTCTTTATTTCAAATGTTAGTCAAATTTAGTTTCTTGTTAAATTTTTACTTCGCCCACAATAATGAAGTTATATTGGGTAAGTATTGTAATTGCGAAATAAATTGTGTTCCAGATTTTCACATTTCTCGACCAATTGGTTACCAGGACCCCAAAACACCGATCAGAAAAATGCGTGTCAGTCCTTCCGTCCTTTCAGTCGCACATTTTTATTATTTTTGTTTTGCCTCCCATTCTCACAAATACTGATAGTTTTGGTCGAAATTGTGTACAAAGATAGATTTTAGTAATAAGCAGTTTATAGCATAGAGGGGGTTGAAGTGGAAGAGAAAACTGCCAAACAGATTCTTTCAAAAACGGGACCGACGATTTTTTTGTTATATTGATGATACATTTGGCAATTCATCATCTACTTGTTCACGAAATTTGAAGTTGATTGAAGCATTGCGTGGGGGTCATTTTAACAAAAAGGAGTAATATAAATTTGTTTATCTATTTACCGAGGTAATGTCAAACTATCCGAAGAAATATTTCTCTACAGTTAATACACTTTGCAAATTCTAGCAATTGTTCCCTAGGTGTCTTCAAGATAAAATGAATAGATTACCGAGTAAGGCTGTGTTTCAAACGAATAACAAAGCGCATAAAAAATTAAAAATTTGCATTTTTGACATTTTATTCACCACAAAAATTTTAACTGATCACGGACCTGTTTGTTACCACAGTTAAAAATTTAACTTTTTACCCGATTGAAACACAGCCAAATGGAATTTAAATTTCTGAATTTACCTAAAATACTATGCTGGTAGCAAATAATATTGTCAACATTTAAAAATAATTATATCTAGTGAGCTTTTAAATATAGCAAGATATTCCCGTTTCTATGACATTGACATTTCTGTGACGTTTTATTGACATTTTATGACATTTTAATGATTGAAACTTCAACAACATGTTGATCGATACATTATTTGTGAGTTGCTTTAATAAAATCACCTTTAAAGGTATTATTTCTCAGTAATAAATTATCTTGGTATTCAAAGTCGTATATAATTCCTAATACCAAATTACTGTGGGAGGCTTTAAAATAATATCATGCCATTAGGGTGGTGCAGGTTTAGGAGAGCTGCGGGAGATATATAAAATGAAATTCTATATGACAAGGAGGAAAACAGGATTCGGTAACAAATTATAATTAACGTTAATTCTGATTTTGTATTGTTTGTATTTTATTGTTTTGTATTTTCGAATGGTCCACACCGAATATTGTGAATACTCTCTGAATGGAGTAAATTCAATTCTTAAGGACTTTCAACAGTATACTAGAGAATTAGAGATATACCTATAACTGGATCTAATTGTTAAAGGTCGAATATGAAAAATGGCGAATGCGACTTATTGCTCCTCAACACTTATCAGTTCTAAATAATCTAACATTATTTGTAGATCTGAGATTTGGCGGTATGAGAGTAGAACATTTAAATTGTCGTGATCAATTGTGATATTGGGGAAGAGGTCTAAAAATTTAAGAAAAGCCGTGACATATTGTACCTGCCAAAATAATGGAAATTGTTTGTTAAATATAAATGGTTGGATTAGTGATATTTAACGGATGATTTCCCGGTATTAACTGGTACATATACATACACATTAAGTGGCAATGCTATAAATTTCTTCTCTCTGTGTTGTTTTTATGCAAAACGTATTACGCGAGCGCATGTTAATGCTTTTAGTCACAGTTATAAATGAAATCTGGAGATGACCAATTAGTGGTCGAAAACGTTCATTTAAACACTTAAACAAGCGAATTTTATGTATAATCGTCCAAATCGAACTAAATATATTGGCAAAAAATCATCATCTCCAATTATTCATGAGTAAGTTCAATTCGACTATACTTTTTTGAAGTCAAGGTGGGGTGGGTTGTTACCGTTAATGGTAATCGCTACAGAGGTGCGCGACGTTTTGACACAAAAAGTGGACGAACTTGGTGTGGAAGGCTTTTACTTTCAAATAGCTAGGAAAGGTACACATCAATTGTCCACAGTATCATGCCGATCCGGAAGTCAATATTCGACAAGAAACACTGCGTGCCACGTCATAGAAAATGCTCAAAACCGAGCAGAAGTTTGCATCAATGCTAAACATTTTTCTTACCTAAGCAAAGCGAATTGTAATGATGCCAAAACAAGATTGCAATCTTAATTTTGAAGAATTGTTTTGTAGTTACTGAGTTCATTTAATTATGGCCCACCCAGTAGTTAGAACATTAGTTTCTTTTAATAATTATCAGTTAATCAATTTAATTTAATCCTATAACTAAATAAAATAATTTTTTCAAATTAACAACGTTAAGTCAGTTGAAGCAAGTTAGATTTTTATATTGGATATTTCAATATCAACTAATCTAAATATTAATAAAGTAAAATATCATAATCATTTTCAAAACAATTATCACCATACTCATTGAGCGTACCCGTATACTGTGAAATTAAATATGTATACATACTCGTCCATACATACATAAAACACCAAATTATACAAGTGAATATGTGCATTATAAGCCGTAGACATACAACTATATAGATTAGCTAAACGCGATTAGTGAAGCAAGATTAGCTAATCCTCCACAAATCCATATGTGTTAACAGACTAGGGATTAACCAAATCGACAGAAAATTTTAAATGTGTGGCGCGCCTCGATATTTGTGTTTCGATATCAACAAAAATATCATTCATATAGTACATTTTGGTTGGAGTACAGCGAAGCTAAATACATATTTTAAAATTAATTGCAATATTTTGAACTAACCGGTAGGAGTTTGGTTGAAACCAAAAAATGGAACCTCCAAAAAAAAGATTGCGCCGGGATTGGAATGATGCTGAAACATATAAGTTAATAGATTGCTGGAAATCCAATATAGGCATTTTAAAGAAAACGAAGCGTAATTTTTTGATTTATGAAGCGATGTCGAAGACCCTCAAAAGCGTAAACGTCCTTAAAAGTTCTGGAGAGATCAAATTAAAAATAAAAAACCTCACCGCAAAGTTTAGGTTTGTGATTTTCTTTTCTTACATACATTACAGTTAATAACAATTACATTTTATAATTTTAGAACTGAAAAAAAATTAATTGCGCATAACACCAGTGGTGGATCACAGTCCGATTGGAAATTTTATAACCTCTTAGATGAAATTATAGGGAGTTTAACCACAACTGACCACAATTTAGTTGCAGAGACGCTTAGTATTGAAATGAGTAAGTACATAGTCATATTAACCAATAGTCATGGTTGAATACGGAATTTTTCGATATTTTTAGCTGAATATGGCCAACTCATAAAGGGAGAAATGTGTTTGAATGAGTCTGGTAGTTCTTCATTATGTTGTAACTCAGTTTCGAGTACTCCGCCTTCATCCTTTTCCAACGTATCCACATCATCTATTTCTATTGGGTCTCGCCAACCTAGTCCTAGAGGAGTTGAGGAAATACAGGAAGAAATATTAACCCAAATTATCCGAGGAAATGAGAGTTTGCAGAATTACTGCGAGCAGGTACAAAGTTATCAAAAAGAACAATTAAATATAATGAGAAAATTTCTTGATGCGCAGGCAACATGGTATAATTTGCTCAGTTCAATAACTAACGTAATCAGCAATAATATTTCTAAAAGTGATAACAAAGAAATTAAAATGAATAATCACTTCTTGGACAGTGATTCTGATAATAAATAAAATAAAATATGATTGATAATAAATATTCTGTGATTTTCGGAATTTAAGCTTGAATTCATATTTATTAGTTCTTAAGACTAAATTATTTTGTTCTTAAACGAGAATTGCAAATGAAATAAGTGAAATAAGTATAGTACAGGGTGACACAAATCCTCCTACCTGATGCAATAAGAGATATTTTAGATTTCTGAACTGCACTAGAACTCGATAAACATAAAATTCCCTTTATTCTATGTAAACCGAAAAATAAATAAATTCATGAAGCACGAATGTGTAGTGCATTTAACATAAATGCACATTTTAAGCAGTTACATCAATAAATAATTACAATTTGATTTTTGATGTGAAAACATCTTTACCGGCAGGAGTAAGTAAAAAATTGTATAGAAATCATGTTACGGAAACAAAAGTGCCGAACAAGAAATATTGCATGTATGTATGTGTGAATATCAACAAGAACAAAAAATAAATAAAACGTAAAATCAACGCAAAATCTACGCATACACACACAATATACAACTTCATACAGCAATGGGGCATGCTTATAGTATTAATATTCGCCGCTGTTTTTAAATGCAGCACCCTCGGTACAGGTTAGAATGTCAAATGTCATTAGTGTTTTGTATCGAAAAGGTATTGTGTATTTAATAACACAAAACAATTTTTATATTTTAAAATGTTTATAAGTCGTTTATTGACGCGTTCGAACTTCGTAGCCATAAAATTAAACGTCTTACTTTATTGTAACCTTTATCACGACGGTAATATGACATCTGATGAGCGGGCACAAAAACAAACTCTTTTTGCATGCCCCGGTCTGGCTGTTCACACGTTTCTTACGTCTTTGCCTATAAACTAACTGGAGGGGAAAATATTCTAGTTGCACTTTTTCAACGTAAATTTTAGGTGATGAACAACCCAGCAAACGTGTCTTTAGTAACAGATGCAAGACAAACTCAAGACTTGGTATGGTATTAAACCCAAGTCAGTTAAAAGAGAAGTCAGACGAAGAGTCTTCAAAGAAATGTCTGGTGGTCATTATTGGTAACATGTATACAAGATGTCCTGGGTAACATATCTCAAGGTCTTCATAGGTAACATGTCTGGTGGTCGTTATTGGTAACATGTCTGGATGTTGACCTTTCTAACATGTTTGGTGGTCGTATTAGGCAACATGTCTTGCGTTCTTCATTGATAACATGTTTTGGGTTTGTCTTTAGCAAGATGTATGACGACTGTATTAGGTAACATGTTTGACGCAGTCACACTCCTAATATATCTACCCAGCAAAAGTAGAAAATATTATTCCCCTCCCCCTTTCTTTACGCTAGAGTCAATACAAAATGTATCGACTCTCAAAAATGAGAACTTCTGAGATTTTTGTGTCGCTAATTCGGTTTCGTACTGAAAAGTTAGGTCTACATAATTGCAACTGATATAGAATTATAAACTTTTATTTTAAAGAATTATTTATTTTATACATATGTATTATTTTATTGAAATTATTTGAATTTGTGATACCAGTTTCGTAAAAAGTATAATAAAAAGTCGTTATTTTTTAAATTGTGTGTATATTTCTTAAAATCTGCGTATATTTCTTTACCTACTACTCTTTAAAACAAAAATGTAGTAATCTGCAGCAATATTTTTAAAAAATGTAGCAGATCTGCTCCAAATTTCATACCAAAAGGTGGCATTACTGGGTCTACTCCTCAAGTATCTACGACCGAACTACAAAAATCAATCTCTCGCTATATACATTAAGTATATAACCAGAGTGTATTGACTTAGCGAATTATATTCATTAACTCAAAATCAAAAAATCCAAACAGAAATCTCATTTGTGTGTGTATCATGCCCACAGGAATAATTACGAAGTTAAAAATTTGTCTGATTTTATATGAAAAAATGTTTTCGACAACATATTATTTATTATTTTATAAATGTATTTTGTATGAAAAGCCTAGTATGAAAAGTACTTAATACGACCACTAAAAATAATACAAACGACAACATCCAGACATGTCACCAATAACGGCCACCAGACATTTCTTTGAAGACTCTTCGCCCCAAATACATAGAGTTGTCTTTTGAATGTCTTGGGTTTGTTACCACACAAAGCTTGAATTTGTCTTCCATGTGTTACTTAAGATACGTTTACTGATTTATTAACACTTTTTGTTTTATTTTTTTCACAAATAAATATTGTATTAAATTTAAAATATTTTATAAGAAAAATATTTTTTATATTTAAATTAAATAATATTTATTTAACCTACAAAAAAAAATTGAACACATCACCATCCGCACAAAAATAATAATAAAAACTACAAAAAATGGTGAAATATTAATGGCGAAATAGCGCTTTAAACTACATAACGGCTGTGTCTCTAGTAACATACTGAAAACAACCGCAAGACCTTGATACTTTAGCAAGTTATTGTTCGGAAAAGCTAATACGAGGGCGGAGTGGGAAGTCTGGTAAAAATGAAAAAAGGAATAATATTTTCGGCCAAAAAAAATTTATTTTTCAACGTAGTCGCCTTTTAGCTCGATACACTTAGTCCAAGGTTTTTCCAATTTTTCGATCCCATCCGAATAATACGACTTCTCCAACCCTTTAAAATAGGCTTTAAGACGTCCAAATAAGGCTTTAAGGGGCTTCAAATAAGGCTACACTTCATCCACAGTTATGAAACGACTCAAAAACTTCTTTAAACTCCTTTTTATATCGCTTGAACATCGCCAAGCCTGCGTCTGAAGTTATCACACGTGTGCGTTTTTAGTCGGTTGTAAGCAAACGCGGCAGCCAACGCGCGGATAGCTTTTTCATATTCAAATGTTCGTGTAATATATTGCGCACTCGTTCATCTGAGATGCCTACTATCTCATCTATCTCGCGCACTCTCATTCTGCGGTCTTGCAATACATGTCATGGATTTTGTCAACCATTTTTGGTGTGGTGACTTCATTTGGGCGCCCTGAGCGTTCGGCATCAGTTGTGCTTGTACGACCACAACGAAAATCAGTAAACCACTTGTGAATCATTTTAATCGATGGTGAAGAGTCCCCATAATATTTTTCAAGCTTTGTTTTGGTTTGCGTAATGGTTTTTCCACGCAAAAAATAATGTTTAATTAATACACGAAATTCACTTTTTTCCATGTTTGCAAAAACACAATGGGTTGCCTGTTTTCAATGGTTGTCAAAACTGGACTAAATGACAGATCTGTCTAAAAATTTTAATTTGGTATTGCCACATAATGGTATTGCCACATAACATCTGGGATTTGCGATTGTGGCACCCTCTGTTGCAATTTTACCAGACTTCTCACTCCACCCTCGTATAACTCTTTATATCAATTAGTGCCTTGTTTTCTGTTCTGCTTTTTAATTTATAGAATCGATCTAATATTAGAAGAAGTGTATTCTACCTTGTTTTGAAATCCATCATCAATACAATTTCCTTTTCAAATTGCTCCTTAACATGTTCTTGTATGGCAACATCATTTTTGGTGGGGATCGTTTGAATATTTTTGCCAATTTTCTAATTTTATGGATTAAGTTTCTGGTTCATCGGCGCATTTCATTTTCATGCACAGGTTTTTTATGCAACACTTCCACTACTGCTAAATGTATATCGTGTGATAAGCAGACATGGTAATCAGCCGCAATTATATTTCCTACCTTTTTCATTACGGAAACTCCATCCGTTGTTATAGCAACAACATCAGAATTAAAATGTACACCATATTGTTGCAGTTTATAGGCTGGCATAGTTTCTTTTACTCGACACAATCCCAAATTCCAAAACTAATGTTTTGAATGTTCGTTAACGTTAAGATATCTCCTGTTTTTACCAGAAGTCCACTCATCAAACGTGGCGACGCTGGATATTTATTCGCCACTAGGCTTTTCACCTTTGAAATTTTATTTAATGTGGACTGTATTATTTTATTATTTAAAGTAAAAAATTGTATTATTTATTTATTTTAATTATACATCTTTATTTTAATATCAGATTAGGAACGATGTGTTCCTCACAAAGTCGAAGATGACAATAATACAAAAACCAAAATTGACGGAATACATGACTCGTCTACAACTACAATACATATTATATTATAATACATGTGCTATCTATACCATAGGCGGCTACCAACTTCATGATTTTCAATTATTATTTTAATGTTGGTAGCTGTCAAATTAATAGTAAATAAATCAGCTATTACATTTTTGATTACAATTGTTTACTTAGTTTATATATATAAATAATTAAGTTATAATAAATAATAAGTTAACAAGTATTAAATACATAATTTTATAACTGTATGCATTTTTTAGATACACCTTGGATTAATAAATTTTATATGAAATTAATTTCCTATTTATTTTATGAACGCTGGTAAACGATTCCGGCGTTAACAGAACGTTAAACTATATTTTTGGTTATCTTCTTTTAAAAGCTTAAATTCATTTTTACTTAATAAATACGCACTTCACGAATTTAGAAAAAAAATTCATTTATTATTGAAAAAAATAATATGTTTAAAAACCAGTTTTTAAATGGAATGAAACCGATTTTTTCGGTTTTCATTTTTGGCCGGTTTTATCGAAAACCCGGTTTGACTGAAACCGGTATTGCCAGCCATAGTGGTTTTGCAAATAATGATGCTTTGAGTTGAGGTAGCTTTGTAATACCGAAATTCGAACAATGATAAAGTAGCTAAGCCATATTTTCAAACATTTAAGACCGATTTAGATGTAGAAAAATGTTTGCCTTGCAAAAAAAGAAGAGATTAGTACATTACAATCTTCGTTTGGATGACAAGAACGACAATATAAACATGCAAAATTTTGCAAGGCTGTTTTTTATTTTTTTTGAGCAATTGTTACTATAGAAATGAAAATTTAACTATAAAATATATTCGACCCGACAATATTTTTTGATATTTATAGTAACAAACTAATCCAAACACAATAAAAGTATATTATGAAAACCCATACAATAGGCTAGACGTCAAAAGTTTATAGGAGGCAAAACTAACCAAATTTTCAAAATAAGAAACATGTCGAATGATAACCATTTATCTTTGACAATTTTTAAATACAAAAATTTAATTAAAAGCTTTCGTACATATTTTATTTTGATTAATTTCCCCCAATTAATTTAATTTATGTCACTACTGATAAATGTAAAAAATATGGCGTCAAATTATCAGCCTTCAAAAATTATAGCTTCGCCATTTTTGTTTACATATCCTTTCTCTTTTCAACTAGTGTTTATTTTTCTATCTTTTTTGTCGGGCAAACATTTTTCTTCTTCTAAATCGGCCTTAAAGCGGGCTATATACATACTTATATACATATTTTGTTAGTATCCTATAATTCGAAATCGCTAATCATTTTTTGTGTAAAGTAAAATTCTTCTGTCTTTGGAGATTTTGAACAACCAACATATTATTATATTGTATAAATTAAAAAATTAAAGTTAATAATCGAAGCCATATTGTTAAATAAATCAGTTTATTGGTAAGCCCTTAACAATATTCATTTTGAGAAAAGCGGAAAGAAAATCAGTAGCCAAACCTACGACTTCTATTTGGAACGCAAATTTATTGCTGCCGATCATCCAACACCACACAATTCATAATTGTCTAGTTTAAATACCGAGCGAACAACAGCCGTCTTTATGCAGCGTTTTCTAAGCCTCATCGCAATGGCTTGAAATGATTCAATAGATATTTATTCATAAAAGTTTTCACATAAATCTTTTGGCAGTTAACGGTGAACTCGCTCGTTTTTTTCTTAGTTACACTTGAAAACTCATGAATTTATCGAGTGTAGTCGCGTGTAATGACGTCAGCAAGAAATAAGAAAATATTGATGAAATAATTTAGGCTTATGCGTACCTCAGATGTTCAATAAGTATTGTCAATTTATTATTGTCAATGTTGAAAAAACTATTGACAAACAGCAATTGCCTCAGACGATCAATACTATTGACAATACACTTAAATGTCAAATAATAAAAAATATTTATTTTCAGGTTGATACTCCACTTTGAGCCATGTTAGATAAAAGTACGTCTTGTGTAGCTATTATTTTGCTTTGTAAATGGAAAAAATGGAAAACAAAAAGAAAAGAATATGGTCTAGGGAGTGAATAAAAATCCAAATACTTATATAAATTCAACTTTATATTTATATTTGCATAAATGCATCGCTAAATGTAGGTAATTGTTATGTTTTCTTGGTTTTGAAACCAAACTCAAATGTTGACAGCTCTTCGCATTGATATTTTTTCAATAAAGTAACTCAGAAGATCAATAGTATTGTAAATATTTTATTAATATTAAAAATATTTTGTTATTTCAATAGTATTGCCAAACTGATATATTGGCAATAGATATTGATCATCCGAGGCCCGCTTTAGTTTCCACCTAAAGTAGATTGCAAATAATTGCAAAGGGAAATTTTTGTTTCATGTCACGGTGTTAGAAACATTTTGTATTTGTATTACCAACTAATTTTGTCAATTTAGGCATTTTTAGATGTCAATAAGAAATCATAATAAAAACAATAAAGATTCACTTGGGAAAATATTTCAGCTTGCTCTGTTTATCGCAGGATTGAAAATGTTCCTAAGCAAAATAAGGGAAACTTTTATTTATTTTTAGGCGATGGAAAAAGATGTAGACATGAGTACTTTTGATTGCAAATCGAATTATAAATTTGTCTATGGTTGCGTAGACAAAGTACTCCGCAATAATCTTATGGAAATTGGGTTTCGGTCAAATTTTTTGAATTTTTGATAAGTTGTATATTTTGTCATCCTGAACAAAAGTCTCCATGGGCACAAAGCTCCAAATTCAATATTTTGGCAGCTACGGAGCTCTAAAGCTCCACAGATACCATACAAAACTATTCATTTTTAATACTATTATAGATGTCAAAAGCATATTTTAATTATTTAAATATATGAGCCGTTTATTTTGAAAGTGGCCTAAGTCCATTTTCCAAAAAAATCAAGTTAGATGTTATAATATTTTCAATTCTACGTAATCTTTGCATTATTAAACAAATTACAGCTAGTTGAGGTAAACTCACTAAGATTTTGTAATTAGAAAATTAGCTGTTTAATAAAATGACAAAAAATTTATTTTGATAGTGGCCTAAGTCCTATAAACAGCCACGCGAGATGCGATTTAGAGCGTATAAATTGTAATTTTCTATTTGTATGAGAAGGATGTCAATTGCTTTTACTATTATTTACTTCTAGATGCGTTTTTTTATTTTTAATTGTATTGCATTTATGATTTGTTTTCTACAGGTGAAACAACAAATATAATTTCTTACTTTTTTTAGTCTTTGGTTTTTTTTTAATTTTTTTTTTTTATCTTCTATTTATGAGGTTTTGTTTTTAACTCTTTGTTTTGCATCGGATTTTTTTTAAATATTTTTATTTACTGATTTAATGGTTTGTGAGTAGATAAAGAGCATACGCGAAATACATAAATACATAAAGGAGCGCATTTACTATCGTGCGTGTGAAATTTCAACAATTCATGATCAGGAGCTAGGTAGCAAATCCTTCTCGCGAATTCACCATAAACGAGTATAAAACAGAAAAAATGCATAATTTAACAAAAAACGAACACCAAAAATCTACATTTACCATATAGGAATAAAAATTTAATACTTTTTAATTATATCAAACAAAATTATTAGGTATTTATTTCAAAGAATTTTTTTTTCAAGGGACTTAAGCTTTTTTAAAAATTAAAAAATGATTTCTTTAATTTTGAAAGTGACTTAAGTCCATTTATAGCCTTCAAAAACGTCTTATTTTTTAAACAATGTTGATCATTTCAATTAGGTTAGATAACTACACACCCTTAGAAACACAAAAACTTTATAGCACCGTATTATCAGTTACCAATATTTTTAAATTTATTAAAACGCAAACCGTTAAATATCTCGATTTAAAAATAAATGGACTTAGGTCACTTTCAAAATAAACGGCTCATATAAGTTTATGTTTTTGAGGTCGCTGAATTCAAATCTGAAAAAAAAATTAAAAAAAAAAATAATAATAATAATAATAATAATTAATTGACAGCTGGCAACTGTCAATTTTTCAAATCTGACATCAGATTTGAATTCATCGACCTCAAAAACATAAACTTATATATTTAAATAATTAAAATATGCTTTTGACATCTATAAATAGTATTAAAAATGAATAGTTTTGTATGGTATCTGTGGAGCTTTAGAGCTCCGTAGCTGCCAAAATATTGAATTTGGAGCTTTGTGCCCATGGAGACTTTTGTTCAGGATGACAAAATATACAACTTATCAAAAATTCAGAAAATTTGACCGAAACCCAATTCCCATAAGATTATTGCGGGGTCCTTTATATACCGATATGTATATACTATCCGTGTGAAAAAATTTAAAACAGATTGACGATTTTCCGCGACAGGGTTGCCACCTATGATGAACTAACATTAGTGCTATAAAATTAATTTGATGTTTGATTTAGTCGTTAAAACGTTAATTTAAATGAATTCAAATAAATAGTAATTTAGTTTTAATACAAAAAATTGTCTACCAGTCATTTCATACTAAAACTGTATACTCTACTCAACGTCAAATTTGATTTATAGCACTAAACCTACGCGGCATCTATAGGAGGAAAATCGTCAATTGCAATTATTTGCAAAGGCATCCCAAGTGTAAACCCACAGTGGGGTAAAAAACATGTAAAATGTAAATTGCGGCGTCCCTCAGGGTTCTAACTACTACTATTTTTTCTCATTTATATAAATGATAATTTTCAACTTAAATTAAACGGTAAAATCAATCTATATGCAGATGATGCAGTATTATGCTATGCCAAAGATTCAGAAGATGGCCTAAAAGTTGCTGTGGAACAAGATCTCAATATACTGAATAATTGGCTTAACCTTAATAAATTACAATTGAATTTCTTTAAAACAAACTTTATTTACTTTTATGTCAAAAATAAACCCCGCCAATATGACATTTTAAAATGTCGATCTGTTAAAAATTAAATAATTTCTAGACTAGAAAAATCTTGTTATTTAGCACTCCGCATTACCTCAAAGCTGAACTGGGATAATCATATCAATAATATCAAACAAAATATTTCTCCAATATAATTGGCGTGTTTATGAAGGTTGGAAAATATTTGCAGAATAATATTTACAAAATACTGTATTATTATTATATCCATTCTCATCTAATATATTTAATATCAATCTGGGGAGCTGCAGGTTTTTATAAGGTTGAAGAACTACAAATTCTACAAAATAAGGCTGTTAAACATATTTATAGACTACCATTTCGAACACCATCAATTAAATTATACAACCGTGAAGTCCTTCCTTTGCAAGAACTTATCGAATATGAATATGTTTTGTTAATTTATAAGCTCCAAAACCAAATGATTAAGTGTGAGTAGATCATCTCATCTACTACAGGTTCCAAATTTCAAATATGTATAACATTACAATGGGCAGCATTTTTTATAAAGGCATTAATTATTTAATGAACTATCGAATAATATTAAAACTGCTGAAATTGGAAGTTTTAATCAAAAGTTAAAATATTGTTAATTGATAGATTTATTATAAGATATAAAAATACTTACATGTTACATCGTTACAGAGTTGTATTAATTTATTAAGTTTAATTGATAAATTAATTACTGATTGAATTACTAAAGTTGATTAAATTTAATAAATAACAGATTTAAATTTTAAAAGAAAGTGTAAAATAACAAACATAAAAACAAAAAAAAATACATTTTCTAGTACAGTAGTACCAAATCAAACTTTTTGATAATTTCGTGGTAGCTTCCTACCGTTTATGTAGCCTTATAAGCTGAACCCGCGGAACATGTTTATGAATTGGCCTTAGCTTAACAAACAAGAATACAAAGATTTTTGTTATTGATTTTGAAATTGCAGAAAATTTGTATGAGATTTGGGTTTTAATATGCACAATTTTTAGAAAGTGCAGTAGTAGTAGTTATAGGGTAGCTAACTATATCGCTAACTATAAAAAAATATTACCACGTTTCAGATTCAGTAACAAAAGATTTTGTCCACGACTATCCTGTAATATAGTCATTATACGTTTGTTTCATCAATTATAATGAAATCCTCGCCTATCGGCTCGTGCTGGTAAACTTCATCTTCATTATATGCTAATTGAATAATATACTATATTTTATTTAAGTCAAAAGCTTTAATTTATGTATTAGGTTATAGTTGTTCCCGGTTTTTGTCCGCAATTTATTTTAAATTGCATTTACCGACTGATTCACTAATACTAATAAGCTTTTTGTTGAATTAAAAATTTTGTATACATATGCTGTGTTTCTTATTTCCGATCTAAATGATCTGATCGATCTGAGTACTAAAAATCTGTTTCTTATTTCCGCTCAGATTGATCAATTTTGTTGCTGTTTCTTATTTTTCTTCAGATCAGTTAGATTGATTTTTTCGATTTGCAAAAATATTCCGATTTCTCAGATTGATTTTTGTTTAGCTAATTTCATGTAACTCAAATCGCTGAGATTAGTAGGCGGTGTAAGCTCTGACATTTTAATTATTTGTTTTCCTTTTGGCAAACGAAATAGAAATAGAAGGAAATTATAATTATTATGTGGATGAAGGTAAATAATTTTATTAAATAATGAAATAATTATTTTATTCAGCCATATCTTTCATAGAGCGCCAACGAAAAATACGTCGACAAACTCAGAGTCTGGGAGCCAAACTCATATCAGTTATCCCTGAAATATTAGGGAATTGTTTAAAGGGAATTTCAATAAAGTTAAATTTTTCCTTTAATTATAAAGAATGACAAATTATTTGCCTTTTATTTAACTCTTTGGCTAGCTCATTTGAAGATGTTGCACATTTTCATTGTTTTTCGTGTTCAATATATGCCTGGGTCTAAAATTCGTTTAGCGGTGTCTCGTTTCCAATATACGCGTGGATGACTAAAAATCACTTTTAAATCAATATTTAATTTTTGCGTTGCTCACAGTAATAAAAATAATGTTTTTGTTACTGACAGTTCGATGACAGTTGATAATTTTTTTGATCTACCAAATCTGAAACCTGTTTCTTATTTCAGATCGATCTGAATTCTGCTCGATTTACGGATTTAAATAAGAAACACAGCAATAATATGCATTATTTTGGTTTGTTGTTGTGTCTAAAATTTCACACCAGTAAAAACTGTTTATTATTTGAAATTTATTAATCACGTCGATTATAGAATCCGCGGGAGCGGATCTATCTCGGATCGAAAACTGCATATAAAAAAAATAGGAAACAATTGGTGTAAATCAAAGTATCCTGGAAAACTTCTATTGATTTACATGTGATTTACATTTTTTTGATTCCCCGTACAAACGCAATATTTTTATTGCGGATCTAAAACAAATTTTTTTTGACGAATTGTAAAAATATCCTAACTCTTGGTTTCGACCGCAAAGTTCGTTGTTATTTTAACAACGGGAAATATTATTTTTTTGCGGTTGTATCGATGTTTCTTTTGTAAATGGATTTGTAATGCAATTACAATTGTAATTGTATTAAACCTCAAAACCAAAACCAACAATAATGTACTACAAGCCTGACTGTCACCAACATTATGAATTTAATTTTTCGCTTATACATGAAAGTATTAGTGATCGGATACACTATATAAATGAGTGAGAATAAATTCACTAAGAATTTTTGCACCAACACTTTCAAGTATAAGCGATTAAATGTAAGAGGGTATCTGTGTACTTCATTACGGAATCAGGCTTGTAGTACATTAGTGTTGGTTTTGCTCAAAACTTATAAATACATATACAAATGAAATACCGACACAATCGTAAAAATAAAAAAATTTCCCGTTGTTAAAATAACAACGAACTTTGCGGTCGAAACCAAGACTAAGGAATTTCAATGAAACTATGATATAAAATCGTTGTTTACAATTTTTTTTATATGCAGTTTTCGATCCGCGATAGATCCGCTCCCGCGGATTCTATAATCGACGTGAATGAATCTGTACATTATGTAGATTCCGGTTTTGTGAAATGAATTGGATTGGAACGGAATTTTTATTTTTCTCCCATTTCGTTTTCTTGCTGAAAAATTCCGTTTCACAATATAGTTTTTAGAACTAGTTCTAAACCTAGTAAACATGTCAAAAATGGAAAAAATTTGTTATTTTATTTAAATTTTTTCATGATTTGCCAATGAGCTATTTTCCACTTTTTACAATAATAAAAGAGTTTTACTTTTATAAATTATTTTTATTTACTTTAACAGCTAAGAGTTAATGCATATTACCGTAAAGCAATTTCATTTAAAGGAACAAAGAAGAATATGGAATGGTTGGCGAACTAAAATTCCTATACCTATAGTGTTTTAGAATAACATTTTATTAAATGAAAATAAAATTTTGCTAATAAATATTCAATTTTATTCATTTATTGTGCATATTGGTGTTATTGTTACATTCACTGGCTCCAATCCACTTTTTAAATGAACAAAATTTTCTTATGTACTTTAAAATCTGTGCAAAAGTTAAATGATTAATAAAAAATAAATCATTATTTATCTTCCCCGGGCCAAATAAAGACTTTGCTCTAAATAACTCAAGAATAAATTCCACAGCACTAATAATTGCATTTCACCGTCAAATTCCACGACGAGAAATTTTGACGTTTCATTCCACAAAAACGGGATTTATTTTCTCATTCCACTGAACGAACCGGAATGCGAAGTTCTCGTTAAGAACAAAATCCCGCTCCACAAAATAATTCCACACAACCGGAATCTACCTTCTGGTTCAGTACAAACATTCTATCATGCTTTTCTTCTGGTCCGATTTTATTTCGTTGAAAACTATTAGATATGAATTTCAAAATGGCAAACAAACTTTTTCATTATCTGAAATTCGTATCAAGTGTTCATGAAAATAATAATAATAATAGAATAGAATAAAAGACTGATTGAAGATTTACATGGCATTGAGCCTATTACAACCGTTAACAAAAAAAAATGCATGCTTTGTAAATGGCGCTACCAAATTGCTGGACCAGCCAAATTGGGTGTTGCCCCCCCCCCCCCCCCATGATTGATTCAATTTACCATCCGATTTTGACAATATTCTTCTTGTTTTGACCTGTTTGTAGATTCCGGTTTTGTGAATTAAATTGGATTGGAATGGAATTTTTATTTTTCCCACATTTCGTTTTCTCGCTGAAAAATTCCGTTTCACAAATTTGTATTCTAGTTCTCCTTGCGAGATATAGATTTTAGTACTAGGTCTAATACGGGGAAATATGTCAAAAGTGGAATATTTTTCTGTCATTTTATTTATGTTTCTGTTGTGATTTGTTAAAATGCATGCATTTATTATTTAATTAGCGTGAATATTTGTGTATTGAAATAGATATATGGTCAGCGTAAAGCTTTAGATGTTACTCGTACATAAGCAGCATAACATAGCCAACAACAATCTTATAATTTAAATTAATGAAGCCGGAGAATTCGAATGGTGCGAAAGATTTAATATTGATAGTGTTAAATAAAACTGGTTGTACATAATTAATGTTAATTGAAAATAAAAATTTTATTTTAATGCATTATGGTGTTACATATTATTATTTTTATATCGATTATTTTATTACTATTAGTGTAATATTGCTGCTTTTTTTTCTAAGTCTAAAATAAGCACACGCCTGTGTTCTGAAATCTGCTAAGTGTACAAATAATGAATAAAAAATTAAAAAATCATTATTTACATTCGCCGACCCGTATTTTGCTCTAAATATCTTGAAGGAGGCCCTTCTTAGTTAACGACACTTTTTGCAAACATTTTTCACACTAGCTCCCATTTTATTAGAAAAAATAACAATAATTGTATAGATTCACGGTCAATTTATTTTATAATTAAGAATTTTTTGGATTCCGCGGCACTATTTTTTTTTTTTTTTTTTTTTTTTTATCAATTTTTTTAATTGGGTGCAGAGCGGACTTATTAACGGTCCTAGCTCCTTGTAACTGTCAGAGCTTCTGCACCCAATGCGCGATCCTGCAAGTAAAGATTAATAGCTACCTTAAATTTATTCATTTTGTATTCCTTCGGAAATTTGAAATGTATTAGCGAATTCCACTTTTTTGATGTTCGGTATATAAATTCGCGCTTGATTTCTTCAGTTCGAGGTTTCGGGAGCTTCACCGTAAACCTATGTGCATTGGTTGTTCCTCTTGTTACTCTTGTTGTTGTAACGAATGGTGGTATTTTCTCCGATAGTTCTGCAGAACATTTACCATGTAAGCATCTGTAGAAGACGCAGAGTTCTGCAACATCTCTGCGATGCTGTAAGCTGTCTAGTTCTTGAGTAAGTCTGGGATTCCGTATTATTCTGATAGCGCGGCGTTGAACCCTGTCCAATAAGTGGAGGGTGGTACCAAACGCAACTCCCCAAACTTGACAGCAATACTCTATACATGGTCGGATGAAGGTTTTATATATCTGGAGAACTTGATGCGATTTGAAAAACCTTCTGCATCGATTCAGGAACCCGAGTTTTTTTGAAGCTGATTTAGCCAATGCAACAATGTGTTCATTCCATTTGAGTTTGTTACTTATTTGAACACCAAGCAGTCGAATTGAGTCGCAACCCATAAGGATATGGTTTTTTACCACAAATGGGTAGTCGTTGCGACTTTTTTTACGTGAGAATGTGCATATTTGTGTCTTTTTTTCGTTAAATTGTACTAAGTTGTTGTTACCCCACTCAAATATTGTACTTAAATCGGAATTAAGAGAAGTTACGACTTCTGACCGTTTATTATTTAGATCTGTAATGCTAGGCTCCGCCTCGAATGAAATAGAAGAATGCAATGTGGCATCATCCGCAAAGCTATGGATAGGGTTTACAGTGCTATCCAGCAAATCGTTGATGTATAGCAAAAACAGGGTCGGTGACAAAGGTGACCCCTGAGGGACTCCGGCATTTGGGGAGTGCGTCGATGATGATCTCCCATTAAGCACGACGCTGATTTTTCGGTCATTGAGATAGCTCTAATCCACCTGGTGGTCATCGAGTCCACCCCGTATGCCACAAGTTTACAAATAAGATTCTCATGCCGCACCTTATCAAAAGCCTTGGATATATCCAAGGCGATTGCAAAGGCCTCTCCGTGGTGTTCTAGGGCGAGATTCCATTTGTTCGTGACATACGTCAGGAGATCGACCGTGGATCGGCTTTCACGAAAGCCGTATTGTCTATCCGAAATTAGTTTGCTAATTTCAAGATATTTAACTATATGTTGATTGACGCATTTCTCAAAGACCTTAGCGACGGCTGACACAATTGATATTGGCCGGTAGCTTGAAGGGTCAGTTTTGTCACAACCCCGTTTCAGCACGGGTTGCACCATTGCATTCTTCCAGGCGTTCGGGTAGTGACCTTGCTTATATGAAAGTAGGAAAATTTTAGATAATATTGGAGCCAAGTCACTGGCAAACTCCTTCAATATTCTAACTGGAATTCCATCAGGTCCGGTGGCCTTGTTTGCATTCATTGACTTCAGATTAGTAGAGACAATTTCCTCCGAGATGACGACGGGGCTCATTTTAGAACCACAATATGAAATTAATGGAGGTCTAATTCCATCTGGGACAACTAATGTCGAGTTCGATTTGAAGACGCTCGCCAATAAGTCAGCTTGTAAATATGGATCCACCACCAAGGCGCCGTCAGCACGTTTCAATGCTGAAACAGATGTTTCGAAATATTTGCAACCGATGCGACCATGTGGTAAAAGTTGCGATCGGAGATTTTCAACTCGGAAGCCACATTGGCTTTCTTGCTGTCGGCTCTTTTTGCTTCTCTACCACAGATTTTTTTGCAGGTGTTCCGTATCGTTTTGTATTCCTCATAAGAAATTTCGTTGCGTTTATATTTTTTGTGTGCCGCTTTATTTTGTTTGGCAGCTTTGGCGGCTTCTTTTGAAAATATTTTAAAATTTTGGTTGGGATCGGAAAATGATGAGGGTATAAATTTCGAATAAGAAATTTCGTTGCGTTTATATTTTTTGTGTGCCGCTTTATTTTGTTTGGCAGCTTTGGCGGCTTCTTTTGAAAATATTTTAAAATTTTGGTTGGGATCGGAAAATGATGAGGGTATAAATTTATTCATTCCATGTAAGACCGTGTCAGTAAAACTGGAAACGGCGTCGTCGATGTTGTTGTTATGTAGGCAATGGCGTTCCCAAGGGAAATGTTGAAAAAATGACCGTAAACCATCAAAATCAGCTTTATTAAAATGCCAAAGACGCCTTGGCTGCTGTCTAGATTCTAGTGGTGTTTCGACAGATATTTTTGTGGTTATTAAGTTATGGTCAGAATTTCCAATTCCAGTTTCGACATGGGCCTCCATGGAATGAGGGATTGATTTCAGACAGAGATCCAGAATATGAACTGGCATTCAAATGTGGACTCACTAACAATCTGTGTGAGGTCATGCGAAACGGCAAGCCATTCCGCATGGCGCCCAGCGACATTTGTATCTTTGTGATTCAACCATTGTTTATGGTTGGCATTAAAGTCACCGACCATAATTAATTCGCATTCGGGGTGTTGATTGCGAATATCGTCACATTTGTCTGATAAGCCCTCGAAAAAGCTAATCGTTTCTGAATCCGTCTGATTAGGAGATCTGTACAAGCTAATTAAAAAAATGAGTTTATTAGGAAGAGAAATTTTAAGCACAATAGTTTGAGCGGTTTTTGAAAATATTTCGTACTTTTTGTGTCTTGAGTACGGTATGTGGTTTTTAACGAAGATGCACACTCCACGTTGCAACTCAAAAGCTTGTTCGAACTGGTAGCGCTTGAAGTAGAATTCGTTTTCGTAGATGTTCGACGATACTTTTGTTTCCGTTAGAACTAATATGTCGGGTTTACGTGATTCGAGATATTGATGTGCGATTAATAGTATTTCACCGTCAAATTCCATGACGGGAAATTTTGACGTTTCATTCCACAAAAGTGGGATTTATTTTCCCATTCCACTGAACCGGAATGCGAAATTCTCGTTTAGAACAAAATCCCGTTCCACAAAATAATTCCACACAACCGGAATCTACCTATCACTGAGAGAAATGATTCGTTGGCATGAGGTTGCGAGAAAATACTTTCCATTGCGATGAACGAATTGTAGTTGCTACAACATAATTTCGGTAGCACCAATTGACTTGAGATTGGTACAAACAAACTACGGTAGCCACTAATGCACAGATAGTTGCAACAACTTCGTTTCCAAATCTTCAACTCCGTTGATGCTAATTTCCTAGATATTCGTTGTCAGAACCGAATGAGCCTAATAGTTTTTAAAGTATCAACCTCGTTTCAGTTGCCACAAACGTAATTTTGTTACACCAATTAAACGAGGCTTTTGTGACAACTGCGAACAAAACTAACTGACGAATGCTGTTGCGAGAACAATATTGTAGTTCAATGTAATCATATCATTCTGTCGTTGTACCAAAATATCAAAGTGGAATTATTTATTTTGGAATTCCGTTGCTACAACTAAATATTATAATCGTAGTTAGAATATGTCATGTTTAAATAATACAAAATGAAGAGGGTGTTATATGAGGAGAGGGTAGATTCACTATTTGAAAAAATTACAAAATGATTTGTGGTTATTTTGTAAACATGAACACCACATGAATAATATAAATTGTTTTATAATGTACGCGATATACTGACACCTAATCAATGGCGGATCGAAAACTGCATATAACAAAAATGGCAAACAATTTGTGTAAATCAAAGTATCCTGGAAAACTTTTATTGACATTTACAAGCGATTTTTTGATTCCCCGAACAAACGCAATAGTTTTCTTGCGTTTCAAAAACAATTTTTTATGACGAATTGTAAAAAAATCTAAAGGAATTTCAATGAAACTATGATATACAATTATTGTTTCTCATTTTTTTTATATGTAGTTTTCGATTTATATGAAATTTTATCTTAATCTAGTTGCGATGACCGAATTGGTGTCGGGACAACTACCTTATCGATTAGTCCAAACGAATTGCGTTTGTGGCAAACTCTACCGCAATCATGATAAACGAATTTCATGTTGGCATAAATACACACGCGAATATAATTCGCTAAGTCAGTACGTTCTGCTTGCCACTTAAGGTATTAAGCGAGAATTGTATTTTTGTAGTTCGGTCGTAGCTACTTGATAAGTAGGTTGTACTTTTGAGTACGAAACCGAACTACCAATATAATTGAACTCAAGTAAAGGAGGGTTCTCATTTTTGAGCGTCGATACATTTATATTGACTCTGTGGTAAAATAAAGGGTGGGGGGAGGATATTTCTACTTTTTTCTTAATAAAACTAATTTGGTTAAATGAACTGGCAACAATCCTATTCGGTTGGAGAAAACAAATGAATGCGGTTGCGTCAACTACTTCTGATTATGTAACCGAAATAGGATTGCACTAACCGTGCAAAGAAAGTTGCTTTAATAACCAAGTCTGTTATTACAATCGATCAGTGATCACGACAACTATAATTTGTAATATTCCTAAACGAATATTCGATTAATTCAACCGAATGATCGATAAGCTCAACCAATGGTCGGTTGTAATACAGTATATTTCGTTCTTCATACAAGCTAATTCCTTTAGGCTAACTAAAACGGGTTAGTTACAACTTCTTTTTCAGTTCTGATAAACAATAAAAAGAGGTTGTCGTAAAGTTTAATTAAAATGTATACAGGACCGAATAATTCGGTAGGGCAATTGATTCGGTTGCCGCAAACGCTTAGTTCTCTGGGTGTACTGATAACGTCTTACACCGTATGTTCAGAAAATTGACACGAAATTTTGCCCTTGGTCGTGGGCAATTATTCATCAACTGTAAGCATTACCTTTAATTTAAATGTATGATTCCTTAGGTTAGTCCTTAGGCTTCATGCCTCATGCATAATATTATTGCAATGACGTCATCAGGCGGCGAGGCAAGCCGCGTCGCAAACCTCTGATTTCGCACGAATTAAATGATTGAACCACTGTAGAAAGAGAATGGCTCACCCGATCGGGGCAATTCTAGTGTCAATTTTTCGTAAAGAAACGGTGGTAGTTAATTTATTTCAAATTAAAACAATTAATCTTCACACAAATTTTATTTAAAATTACAAACTATAAAATAGCGATTTACAATGATTGAGATCACTGTAGCGAGAGAGCGCCACATCTGATCGGAACAATTCTGGTGTCAATTTGTGCGTAGAGAAACTGTACCAGATAATTTATTGTAAATTAAAATAATAATTCACCACAAAAATTTTAATTAGAATTAAAATCTACAATACGGCTCTGTAAAGAAGAAAGCCGCTTCTGGTGTCAATTTATACGTAAAGAACCTGTGTCAGATCATTTATTTAAATTAAACTAATTAACCTTCATTTAAATTTTAATTAACATTAAAACCTGCAAAATAGCTATTTACATATAATGGTTGAGACCACCGTAGAGAGAGAATCCCTCATCTGACCGGAGCAATGCTGGTGTCAATTTGTGCTTAGAGAGAGACTATGGCAGATAATTTATTGTAAATTAAAATCGTTGATCTCAACATCTTATAATCGTTATCACTTAAAACACGTAGGGCCCTGTAGACGACACCGCCCACACCGATTTTTTTTTTGCTACTGTTTTTAATTTCCATCTGTGTTGTTTTCAAATTAACTAACAACTAAGCAATTTTGTCCGATAAATATGGGGTCGACATAAGTAAACACTATCCAATTTTACATTCAACCCAACCAAATTGGACCAACCAAACTAACCAAATTATTCTCCTCTATTGTTTTCTAATGTTCTCTATTTCGATATTCTACATCCCAAACTCATGGATTAAACATATTCTTTATAACGTTCCGTAATGATAAGTATACAGTTGTTAAATTTATAGTGGGTTTTACTTCGCAACTTAAAATGGTATCCTATTTCATAATACTCATCTATAAAAGTGACGTGGGAATTTTTCAAATTTTCTGTGAGATTAATAAATTTAACATTTTATTTATTTATTATTTAAAGTAATCGATTTTCGTTAAAGGTACAGTTAAGTTTTCAAAGAAAAAAAAATTAATTCAAACTAATAAAAAAAACTGAAAACAATAAAAATGTTCACAAATCTATCATTAAGTAGTTCTTCAAATTCTATTTGAAGCTTTCAATTAGCTGAAATTATTTTGAATTAAAATAATTCTTTAAGTTTTTCTTGTTCATATATCTCTCAAATTGATGTTCCGCACTGTTAAATGATTTGATCAATCTATTAATAGGCTTTTGTTATCTCCATCATTTGTGGAATGGTGATCGGACCATTGAAATGAGATAATGTAGTAATATACGGTGAGGTAATATGGCGAAGTAGAACGTCTCCAAAAAATGCAGCGTGCCAAATAACTCATCTATATTCGAGTGTGTAAATTTTATAGGTTAGACAGTTTTACATGGGTCACTTTGGATGATGAACTAACCATCAACTCTGATCATCTAGGAAGGACTGGGAATAAAAATAAAATTATTTTCAATTTGAACTGAACAATCGGTATTAGTCTCTTCAAGAGTAAACAATCGGTATTAGTCTCTTCAGAAAGGAGATATGAAGCTAGCCAAATTCAGCACCTAACCATTTATTTTAGAGAAACACTTGGCTTGTTGATTTCACCACAAACTTAATGATTCCTCAAGCTTGGTGGTTTACGATTTTTTGTGTATTTACAAGTTTTGGGTCATCTATCTATCTGTCTGCCAGTATAGATTCAAACTTCAATCACTTTCACACCCTCGACACCTTCCCCATCGACAGCTTGTTTTTAAGAAGCAGAATTAAAAGTTTAATTTCTTTTCTTTAATCGCATTGGATATAACAAACTAATACATTTGGAATGAGCAGTAAATTGCACTTGCTTGTACATTTTCAAATGTACAACAAAACTAACTGGAAAATTAATAAGGATCTTACATTCCTAAGGAGATGGGAGCAAATGATATGCTCGGGATTGAACTCGGTCGAACACAGCTAGATAGATCTGGGAGTTGTACGATTCTCTAATCTGGGACTAATATATCCTTTATAGATTAATAAAAGCTCTATGCGAGTAAAATAAAATTTACAACGCGCCCATCAGATCAGCCAACTGTAAATTCTAATTGCTCTTAGTTTACAAAACAAAGCTTAAATTAAACGAAAGCAAAACGAAATATTATCAAATTTCGCTTGATAAGCATTATGCTGCCTTTCAATTTCTTCTTATATTTCTGCTCAGTATTCCCGATCATGAATAATCATTTTAAATATCCGCGATGATAACGTATTTTCCATATGTTTTCAATTTTGTGGTGGTCACAAGACTAAAACAACACTAATACTACTTCTGAATTTACCGCAAAAAAAAACTACAGATGTCATAAATGATTTGTTGTTGTTTTAAATATCAAATAACGCCAAGGTTGATATTTTTATTTGTCTATTGTATATGAAATAAAAAATTGTGCGATTAGCTTGGTTTGCTAACCACAACCTGCGAAGTTCAAATATATGATAAACTATAAAACTACAAATATTTTGATATTTGCGGTCATAAAATTTTGGGAAGTTTGATTACGAATTTTTTGTCATTGGAGATTAACATATCTTAATTTATGAGTATGTGTTTTATAACATATCATAATTTATGAGGGATTTCAAGAGACACGTGCCTATCTTCAGTTAGGTGCCATAGTCGGGGTACATTCGATTGGTTGAGTTTGTTCTAGTGATTCTGGTTGGTTATTCGTGTTTGCTTGTACACGGTTATTTATGAATGTATATACACTTACACTGTAGAGTATATGAAAGTCAATACTATACACTAGGCCAGTTTTCGTTTCCGGCCATCATTAAACATTATATCATGCGGTGGCCACAAAATATCAAGCAATGGGCGCATAAAAATAATGAAACAAGTTACAAATTGAAATTCACTCAGTTTAATTAAATTGATCAATAATTTTAAGTAGCATTTTCTAGAATGTATTCGCAACATTTTTCAATTTTTAAGTAAAAACTTGGTTTTGACGGTTTCTATTTTCATTTGGGTTTTTTCAGCTGTCCGTCAATTATTAACTGAGGAAATTGTATGTTCGGTGGAGGCATCTGTTCAATCCATAGATACAATCCAAATTCTATTTTTTTTAAATTGGAAAATAGAATATGTACTTTAAATTTTAGAACGTTGAAACATTTCGACCCATCGCTTATCAATGGTAATTTCGTTGTCATTCCAATTTTCAATTTTTTCAAGAGTTACGTACGTTTTACATAAAACTTACCAGTTTAAATTATTGTTTTTCGACAATGAACTGAACATATTCAAATGACAATTTATGCTAATAAAATGTGGGATACAATGATCCAAGTATTTACAGATCTTACAACCTTACAAGTACTGATTAACCTTTCATACAGTTTAAACCTCAGATTAATCAGTATAAGGATAATATGGATGGTTATTTTTATAAACACAAACTTCAAATGGATGGTTGTTTTACATAAACAATTTTTCCGTGAGAGGCGTTCAGCCTACAATCGTCAATCGAAAGCAATTTTTTTTTCCAAATAAACATTTAATGATTTTGATCGGACAATCAATTGACCGATCCATCGACTGAAGGTGCAACAGCTTGTTCTGCTTTATTGTACTGCTTAAAAGCGAGATGTCTGGAACATCAGCTTGCCCATCGAGGAAAATAGAAAATTCACTTCAGCATTTTTCGCATATACTCTCACTTTTCGCAGTTTTTACGAATAGAAATTCTTCACTAAGCTCTACGTTTCGGAGGCGGTTCAATAGAAGCTGAAAAAAACTGAATAGAATTTCACAATATCTACTCGTAGTATTCAAGTACCTGTTTTATATAAAACTAGAAGATAAAGCCTGTAATGCGGGCGTAATTATTGTTTGGTTTGCGAAAATTTCTTTATACACAAAATTTTGATCCCGCGAATAAGTTTCGCTGATAGTGATAGGGGCCAACTAAAATTTTAATTTTTGCAACCGTGTATTTTTGGGCTACGTGGTACTTACTGCCACATATAAAGATTTCTCGGAATTTCAATTACGTTGCACGTGCAGTACGGCTGGATAATGATTGTTGGTTAAATTTCCATCGCCTAATTTAGATAACCAAATCACTGTACTGTTGGTCGACTGACCGTACGTTATTCTGGAACTTTTATAACATTTAGCTTGTCCCACAGACCATAAAATGTTAAGCTACAGCTTCAACAATTGCAGACTAACTACCATATACAATAACAAGTAACGTTTGTCTAAAATTTCCACCAAGTAGCGTCGTTGTACCGCCAAAAGGTTGCTGGTTCTTGATTATTTCTTTAGAAAGCTAATCGACAGCATTTGTAGCAACACCAGGTACCATACAATTAATTTAGCGTTTCGAATAAATTCTGTCTCAATAAATGTCATTCGCATAGAGGATGTTGAGGTTTCTACGATTGGCACAGTTAATCATTATTGGAGTTTGCCTGCATATTTTTAAACCAAACTCACAAATTGTGCATGGATTATACGAAACAATCCATGAATTGTCCACAGTCTTACCATTTGTTATTGTACTCCTAAGAGCGCTTCGATTATATTTTGGATAATTGCTACAGTTAACTATCGATTCGTATTGATAGCTTTTGGAGAAATCTTTGTTGCATATTCCATTGACCATGCAAGGTGAATTGATGTTTTGCTTTCCACAACAACCATATTATCATGTGTTTTAAAATGACAGCACGAAGCCTTGCATAAACGTCAATATTGAGAATTTCCGCAGAAATGAATTTATCGATGGTTCCTGTATCTTTTGGTCTAACTTCGTTACCAACAAGCAACATCAAACGGGCATGAAGTAGTCCTCGGTTTTGAAATCAATGGCATGCACTTTCGCAATTGAAATTTCAAAAACATGCTTTCTGTGAATTCTTGGAGCTTTAATTTAAAATCCGTTGCGACTAAATTAGGACGAAATTCCGGAGACTGACCTTCCAACAAATTATTAGCTATTTCACTCCATTTCGGATTACATGTCATTGTAATGAAATAGTCCGGCTTGCCATATTTACGGACAATCGCCATACCATAGCATCTTAATAGTTTTGGGCTATATTTCTCGGTCTTCCTTTAAATGATGATGGAAGTGTGATGATGTGATGATGATGTGACGATTTGCTTCTGTTTTAATATAAGCATCAAAATATTGTTGCGTTAGTTTTCCACCGAATAAAGTTCATCCCGAATAGACAGGCGATAACCATAATTATCTTATATTTGATAGTGTTGACGGTTCGGTTGAAAAAGAGCAAATCAACACCACACCTTTGATCATCAAGTGTAAATAATATGAATATACCATTGATTCTAAGTTAGGATCAAGTACATTAATTCTCTTAGTTTTTCCTAGGTTTGTATCATTTCAATTAGCTCGTCAATGAATTAACAAAATCTCGTATAAAAGCAACTTCATTTGATTTCGAAAAATTATTTCGTCGTTGATCCAATCTTCGATCTTGCATTATCAGATCACCATTGAAATCAAAGGAGGAATTGTTTTCGTGAGCATCGCGAATAGACTCTTGCACTACTACCTCATAAAGCATTTTAAATGCTAGTCAAAATGGATTTATTGTGGCCATTAATAACATTAGTTGGGGGTTGCACATTAGCATTTTCCCTAATTCCTAAGCACTGCTCACATGCTTCGTTTGCTTCAAAAATATATAATTGAGCAAATTTGCGTTAATCTCCATTTCTAGTGTTTAATGTCCCAACCCTATGAATGTTTTTTTAATGTTCGGGTTTCTTAGCCATTATAGTGAAATTAAGTTTTAACACAACTTTTCCTTTGGGACAGCAATAGGTAAATTTTTGTCCTGTGGTTGTTCACGTGAAAATGTAGAAAAACACAGCCATGGACGTTTCCTAAAATTATTAAATCTAAATTAACTACATTGTAGATTAGAATCCAGCTCTGGTTATTCGAAGTCTCGCGCTATTTTATTGCTTTTGATCATTACTATGATTATGCCAGACCTGCCGAGTTTTTACAAATGAGGTGCTACTTGACCATCTGTCATTCGTCAACTTACTAGCTTCCTCTAGAAGTAGCCGTTTGCATATCGCAAGAGGCATTTCAATAAACTTTCTGCTTTTTGAAATGCGGTCCGTTGTGTAACGTCCAAATAAACGTTACCCGTATTACCGCCTGTCAACGAACGCAACGCCATCTATATGTATATTACCACGTGTAAAACAATTACCACTCAACTGGCGGTAGGGCAAAAATGTAAATTAAGGTGTGTTGAATAAAAACATTGTTGTGAGGTTAGAACAAAAGAGAACACGTAATTTTGTATTTTCTTTAAATAAATAATTATAACGATAACAAAACTGATTGTTTCATTTATAATAAGTTAGATCATTACATTAGGCTATTGTCTATGTCGAAAAAAATAGGGGTAAAAGGAACTAATTCTTTAAAGGTATTTATACAGCTTATAGTTTTTTAACTATAAGTAAAAAACTATGCATTTTTAATAGGTACACGTTTTTCGATTTTTTGTAGAGAATCAGATTTACTACCGAAATGGCACTTTAAATAGTCAAAAAACTTTTGTAAGTCAAAAAAACCGAAAAATTTAAATTTTTTTTTTTTTTTTTTTAAGTTTTTGTGTATAACTTTTAACTGAGTGGGTTTAGGCAGAGATAAGAATAAAGAGATAGATTATACAGAGCGACGAAAGAAAATTTAGCAATGTGGTAATTAAAAATTGTTTTTATAGTCCGAAATTAGAATAATTTACAATTATTAGCAATCTGGTAAGTAAAAATTGTGTTTACAGTTCAAAATTGGAATTGTTTACAATAATTTCGAACGTCAAATTATCAGGTACCTCAGTTTAAAAAATGTCCACTAGGTGGAATCCGTGATGATCCAATCGTCAATAAAGGTGGTAGTTGGTAACTTTGAATGACTGTATCTCAGCTAACGTTAATCAAAAATTCTTTTGACGGACACCGTTTTGACGGGAATTACGTCAGCTTTCTTTTTTGAGAATCAATGCCTATACCTAAACCCACTCAGATAAACGTGCTACACAAAAACTTGTAAAAAACAAAAAATTGAAATTTTTCGGTTTTTTTGACTTTTTTTGTTTTAGTTTTGTTGACTTATTTTATTCAAAACAAAAGGTTTTTGACTGTTTAAGGTGTCATTTCGATAGGAAATTTAATTCTCTACAAAAACTTGCATAGAGTGTATATACTAAAAATGCATAGTTTATGAGTTATAGTTAGGAAACTATAAGGTGTCCAAATTTACCCTAATTTACTCAGTTCTTAAAAGTCCAAGCCTAAATTTAATAGCACTTTGTGGATTTATCATTGTTCGAGTACCATCCAACATGTGAAATAATAAAATACCTTTAAAGAATTAGTTCCTTATTGAATGACATAGACAATAGCCTACATATCAGAAGACGTGATGTATACCTAAAAGCGTCGAAAGAAAGAAATTTTAATAAGTTTAAAAAAAATGAAAATCAAAAAAAAAAAATCATTATGTCATCGGCAAGCGGTTCTGTGTGTTCATATCGAGGAAATAATTCCCGACAAACTCAAGTACGAAAAAAAGAACAAAATGTGTCTAGAGTCGACCAGTCTTCAAAGCACGATACACCGGTAACTGATGGTCAAACGAACCGGGATGATTCGCCAGCGATTGACTCAAAAAATAATTATGATTCGGAGAGTCACCAATTCGATACCACTGCGAATATTCAGCAAGCACCGCCAAGTTTTCCGGACCACATGTTTAGCGGACATATCCTCAATAATAGTGAAAATTTTGCCCCAAATCATCAACAAAATTCGTACGTGGGAAATACACAATTCTAGGACGGACCTCAATTAAACCCAAATATGACGAACAAACGACAGTTCTTTGTTCCACGGCAGTCACCGATGAATTATTATCCGCCTGTATATGAACAACGGTAACCGAATTACCCGCAACACTACTATGATGGCAATTGTACTCAGCGACGGGTAGCTGATCCAGGTAAGGTTTATAACAATTATTCTCAAAAAAATGTAAATTTTTCTCCGCGTGATGTGGTAGAGTTGCTCCCAGTTTTCGGTGGGATGTCTGGTCCGATGGGTGAATGTGTATCTGCGCGGCGTTGGGTGGATTCGGTTGAAAATATAAAGACCGTGTATAATATAAACGATTTTGTAATTTTGTATGCAGCAAAGTGTAAACTGAAGGAAAACGCTTTGTTGTGGTATGAGTCTGTGACCGGTGTGGTTAAGTCTTCGTCCCAATTTAAGTTTGAGTTGAATCGTGAATTTGACAGATTCCGCGATCCCGTTGATGTTCATTCTGAGCTAGTTAACCGAAGAAAAAGGGATGACGAATCCCTCACCGAATATATTTATAAAATAAGAAAATTGGCGAGTGAAATAAATTTAGATGACCAATCCATAATTAAATATGTAATCAAAGGTTTGCGTGATAGTGATGAGCGTGTTAGATGTGCCCTCGCTTTACAATATTTTAACTCCGTGTCCGAACTTCTTGCCAGAGTTCGAAAATTTGAGAACTTGATTACTAAAAAGAACAAGAAATATTCCCGAAAAGATTCGCGTTATGATTTTCAGCCGAGCGGCACCGGCCAAGATTCAGCAAATTTTCAACGTCGTTATAATAATATCCGTTGTTTTAAGTGTAATGGTGCAGACCATTTAGCCCGTGACTGTAAAAAAAAAAACTTACGTGTTCATATTGCAAAGGTGAAGGACATTATGAAGTGAATTGCCCATCGAAAAATAAAAAACTAACTTTCGACATCCGTAGGTTAGAGTTCAACGAAAACGAATACATAAAATATGTCAAGGTTAATGGCTTCAAACAAATAAGAGCGTTCATCGATTTAGGCAGTGACATCGTTACCATAAAATCCTCAATTGCGAATGAATTAAATTTACAGTGGCAGCACTGTAACCAAATTCTTAAGGGATTTGGAAATAATTTCACATCAGCCGTCGGAAAGGTTAAAATAAATTTGAATCTTGATGATGTTAAGTTTTCCGTAGATGCATTTGAAGTCAATGACAAATCACAAACCGATCCAATAATGATAGGCCGAAGTGTCCACGATAGGGATGGAATCGCTGAGCTATGTTTCGCTGCAAAGCCTACTTCATTGAATGACAAGTTGGTGTTATGTGAAAGGAAAAATAATAACAAAACGAAAGCTTAAGAAACGATACGTGAACATTGCTATACGATATCTCAAATTTGTTCAATTCAGACGAAAGCGAATTACGATGTAGCGGTGGAAATTGGTAATGGCGATCTAAGTGATAATGTAAATTTAAACGGAAAAATCGATTCCATAAATAATTTTGTATTCAACGATCAGAAAAACGAAAATTTAAACAAATTCGATAATGTGTATGATACTTCGTGTGATGCTGTTTCTGCGTTCAGGCAGCCATACTTCGAGAAGGAAAACGTTACGCCAATAAATTCTACGAAGAAAGTAATGAAGATAAATAAGTTCATCAACGAATAAGTTCATCGACGAATTATTAAAGAAAACTATTTACTCCCTCATCGATGGCAAATGTTATTCGAGAATACAGAGATTGCTTCGCTCTTAATATTAATGAAGTTGGTAAAACCAATAAAACGGAAATTAAGGGTCTGCTCGAATACTCTAGTAATTATTTTCTCGTTGTAGTTTTTGACACTTTAAAAGTAAAACATTCTCCTTCGCTTATTTCGCTGCCCGAATACTATTTTTATCTGCATTGGTTACCGAAGCCTAAATTCAAAAACTGTTAAAGGCCCTACACACGATCCAATTTGGTCGGACGGTTGATCCAATTTGTTTGGAAATTGGTACGTATGCATGTTGGTTGAAAAAAATGTGTCGGATGTGTTGGATGAAAATTTCCATCCGACCAGCCAACCAACCAACCAAATTGGATCGTGTGTAGTGTTATCGGTTGGCAATTTTCTAGTCTATAGTAAAATTTCATAGATAGGTGAGCTAGAAAAAAAAATAAAATAAACAATGTTGTTATTTCTTGACGTAGTGTTTTGTTTTTCAAACAAACGTCAAAATCGGACCGACTAAATTGGATCGTCTGTACTCAACATACACCAACCGATCGGATCGTGTGTATGCAACTCCAATTTGGTTGGACCGACATACCAATTTGGTTGGTCCGACCAAATTGGATCGTGTGTAGGGCCTTTTAAGGACCGTTTTCCAATTTCAAATATTGAAGATAGTCTCCAGAGTGCCTGGCAAGTAAAAATATTTTTCGGTACTAGACTTGGCTTCTGGGTATTATCAGATCCCAGTAGCAGAATCGTCTAAAAAATATACAGCCTTCGTAACACCGGAAGGTCTCACAAACGCGCCAGCTGTACTTCAACGAATGATGAACCGCATTAATCATGAATTGGGTTATCGAATCTACGTATATCTTGATGATATAATTTTGCCTAGCCAAACTATATCGGAAGGAATAGAATTGTTAGAAGATGTGTTGATTAAGCTGCGAGAATATGGTCTAACTCTAAAATTGTCTAAGTGTAGATTTTTACTTCGAACTGTGGAATACTTAGGTCATGAGATTTCCGAACAAGGTATCAAACAAGGAAAAGACAAGATCAATTGCGTAGAAAAATTTCCGATTCCAGGGAATGTACTCGAAGTGCGGCAGTTCATAGGACTGGCCAGTTATTTTTGAAAATTTGTTTCGAAGTTTTCATTCACGTGAAGGTTTCATCACCGTGACATTCTAGTTCTCTACGATAACGATAAAAATCACGAAATATACACGGACGTCAGCGCCAAGGGATTAGCCGGAGTGCTTCTTCAAAAAGAAACAGATGGAGAACTTCATCGTGTTTGTTATTTTAGTCGTAAAACCACCGATGTCAAAATGAAATTTCACAGTTATGAGCTCGAGGCTCTTGCTGTAGTAGAATCACTAGAAAAATTCAAGTCCTACGTATTGGGAAAAACATTTGATGTCGTGACAGATTGTACCGCGTTGAAAACAGCATCGTCAAAACGCGATGTCACCTATAATCGCCAGATGGTGGCTTTGGTTACTTGAATTCGATTTTAATGTAAAGCACCGACAAGGGAAAAGTATGGCACACGTCGACGCCTTAAGCCGTAGCCCAGTTGGAGATCCAAAGGAGGTCGAGCCAGCAAGCTTAGACGTTTTTAAAATTTTCCAGTGTTGATATGGACTGGGTTGAATTTCTGCAGTCTAACGACCCTGAAATTTTGAGAATTAAACAAAATATAAACGATCCTAAGAATACAAATTATGTAATTAATAACGGAAAAGTCTATAGGAAAGTGAACGATCGAATCTTGTTTCTGGTGCCTGCGGGAGTGCGCTAGGATGTATATTATATCATTGCCATGACGAAATGGGTCACTTTGGATTAGCGAGAACACTTGCAATCGTAAACGAAGTATTTTGGTGGCCACGAATGGGACTTTTCCTGAAAAAATATATAGATACCTGTGTTGAGTCTCTGTATCATCGCGAGAATCGGGAGTCGAATTCCATCGAGTTGCACCCCATTGAGAAGGTTCCGAGACCTTTTCACACCTGACACATTGATCATTTAGGTCCTTTCGTAGAGAGACCGAAACGAAACCGGTATATTGTCATCCTCGTGGACGCTTTCACTAAATATATCCACTTCAAACCCGTTCGAGATACGTCATCGCGGTTCGTTGTGAAAGTTCTGGGAGAGCTCTCCACGTTTTTCGGTTTTCCGACGAGATTGGTGACCGACCGTGGATCGGCTTTCACGTCAAAGAGTTTCACGGCATTTTGCAAGGATAACAAGGTTGAGCATGTTCTGAACGCCACCGCAACACCACGTGCTAATGGGCAAGTAGAGCGATACAACTCTTCTTCATTCTCTTACATTATACCTCAACCAGTCCACGATTTTCTTTATCGCAGTTATTTCAGCTTGAAAAATGCTACAGTAGTCGGGGACCCAGAAGAAGAGGTTTAACTTAAGTTTCTCCTAGAATACTCCAGCCCCGACTTTTCAATCCTCTTTTTGAACCATCAGTGAAGAGTTTAAAACTTCTGTTTTCTAAAACTACATCCATCATCCAGTCCGGAACTTTGTATCAAAAGATAGTAACGGGACCGATAGTTGGTGGTCTTGGAAAACCCTTTGTTACACAGTATAGATGAGTGCCCTTTATTGTTGGTGGTCTTAAGGTGGATTACAGTCGTATGGCAGTGCAAACTGCCAACTGTTTCCCCAAGATATTTATAGGAGTCAAAAATAAAAGAGTCTCCAGTGCCTGAGTGGATGTGCACCTTAGTGCACCACTGATCCACAGAGAGATTGTTCTCTAAACTTTTGACAACAACTTTTGGTTGACAGTTTTGTCCAGAGGAGGCCACCAGACTGTTACCCCATACAGAAGAATGGGTCTGACTGCTGCGGTATAAAGCCAATGGACCATCCATTTTTGCAGGAGTATAGTGCTACAGTAGCTTTCTTTACCCTTTCCATAATATTAGGTTTCCAGTTTAATTTACTATCCAAAGCGAGACCCAGAAACCTCGATTCGTCTATAAAAGTCAAGCTGAACCCTTTTAAAGTGGGTGGATCGATATAAGGAAGTTTATATTTCCTAGAGAAGAGAACTAACTCGGTTTTGTGTGGGTTCACATTTAACCCACAACCATTGGCCCATAATGAAAGGATGCTCAGGGCATTTCGCATAAGCTCACTAAGTGTACCAGGATATTGGCGACAGACACCAATAGCAACATCATCGGCATAGGCAACCACCTTGAAGCCACTATCCTCCAGTCTCAGCAACAGGTCATTTATGACCAAGCATTAGTTGTTGGAGGTTTTAGCACCGGCACTAGTAATAAATTACCCAGAATAATTCTAAAGGTATCCCAGCCGGTTTCCTCCTGTTCCTTTAGATTGGACTTTCTGGAGAAGCCAAGTCCATTTCGAATTGAAGATAAGAGTGATCAGAAAAGGAGTGGTCTTCGGACACTTTCCGGTTTAATAGACTAATCGACAAAAAGTTTGAGACAAGTGTAATGTCCAATATCTCCTGCCTATTCCTATAGTTATAAAAGTCGGCTTATTGCCTATGTTACATATATGAAGGTTAGTACTTAAAATGTAGTCAAGGAGTAACTCACCTCGTTCAGTTATGTCCATACTTCCCCAGATTGTGAAATGAGAATTCGGATCACTCACCAGGATGACTCCTAGGTAAGCTGATAACAGTCAGAGGTTCCGTTTATCGACCTCAAGGCTGACCGCTGCTACATCGCTCCATTACTGAAATTTGATAGCAGAAAACAACTTATTTTATTCTTAATGAGAACGCACGACCGGACCCTACCTTTTTTCCGTGTGCATTAATCTATAACAGGGAATCGTGAGTTCAAGTACCGATTTGAAGCGAGTTGAAGACCGGGTGGTCTTCAGTGACCCAACGCTCTTGGGTCAAGACAATATCTGTCTCTTCCTTTCCAATTTTTAAAAAGAGAGCAGTTGATGCTGCCTTCGAGTAGTGTAGGTTTATTTGTAAAAATGTTACCATTTTAGACCTTCCTCTCCACCACGGTATCATCAGAGTCCTCCTTTGATGTGAAATCATCTGAGAGCTTCCTCAATGACTCAAAGGACATTGTCATCTCCATATCTATGGAGAGAGTTTCCGCCTGGCTATCTGCTTCTTCAGGGCGCCTAGATGAGCTTTCAAGCACAGCATCCTCGGACTTCGGCGCCTCCGGCTTCTCCGCCTCTTTCTTGCAAATTTTGAGAGTTACTGCACTGAAACCATAGTTTACGACACCATTGGTTTTTTCCTGTGCAGTCAGTGACTTCCTGTTTAAAATTATGACGGCTGACCGGTAGTCAGCCTTTGGCTTCTCGAGCTTGGCAACTTTCCAGTACCGATCTGGAGTAACTGGAGTATCACCTTTGGATCGCTAGGCTCTGAAGGGATCCACACTCTGGCTCTCGGCCTACAGGGGATCTCTTCCCTAGCTATAACAACAAGGCTGGGTCCGGGTGATACCTCGCCAAGCCCCTCCACTGCTTTAGTATAAAGTAGCAAAGATCTCTGGTCTGAACAAGCAGTCAGTTTTACCTGATTCCTGCGCCAGCCCCTATTCCATGTCGGAGCAAGTCCTGGGTTTTGCGACAGGACTTTCAGGTAGGTGGTGGCTAAGGTCCCTTTCCACCTTTCTCCAATTGGCGCGTAATACTGCCATCCTAGTGGGACTGGTCAATGACAGCCACAACCACCTGATCCTTGAGTGCCTCATTAAAAAGCCCCATAATGATAGCATGAAGCTTCGTTCTTTTAGCGATCTTAGGACTTTCATCCTGAGAATGAGATCTTATTCTTTTTAGCTGTGGACCAGCTGAAGGGCGTGGCTTTGTCTCTCTCCGACCTGTCTTCCGGCAAGATATCGGCACGGTACGAGTAACACCTTAACCTAGCCCAGTGATTTGTTTAAGGTTGACCACTTTAGCGTCGTGTTTTAGCCTACAACACAACAAATCAGCAACTTAATTACCAGCGGTCACCACGTGGAGGTAACACGAGCAGTTGTGGAAGCTGCAAGTTATGGAACTGACAACAACTACCAACTTGAATCTCCCGAACATCTTCACACCTGACCACCGAAATACGACTGAAGTGAAATAAAAAATAATCTTTAGTTCTAGATTATTCTATTTAAATTTCGACTTCGTTACTTACAGGCGAAGTTAATCAAAAAATTAGTTTTTGGTTACAATGCATATCCGGAAGTTGTTCTTGTTCTTTTTTCTTATTAATACAATTGCTTTAATAATTGGTTATGCACTGCAGCATTTGTAACTAAGATTCGTTAAAGTATTCTGATTTTCGTTATTAAAATAATTCACTGGCTTCTGTTGACGTGCATGTTAAAGTCCAAATAAACGTCTATTATTTTATTAAAACCAGACATATTATGGCAGTTATTGTTACTTAAAAAAAAAGGTAATTTAAGTTATTACTTAGGTAATTTTAAAAATCTAAGATAAATAAAAAAAATTGTCCTAATATTCTCCTACTTCCTAAAAAACATTTACCCTGCAAATCATATGCACTACAAATACCCATACATATTAGTTGAATATAAAACGTGGAAGTTGATATAATTTATAATAGTTTTGTATTTTATTTTATCTTTTCATTTTATAAACCATTTTTTCATTTTGTTCTGTTCGTACATATGTACATATGTATGTAATCGTGGGAAAATTAAAATAAAAATTTAAAAAAAAAATTTACACGCGTCTGTCGTGCTCTGATACAAAAAAAAAACGAAAGAAAAAATTAAATGTACTGTGTACAGTAGGAAAACGATCATATTATGTATGTATACATAAAAATAATGCAAAGTAGTTTATTTGCGGATATTTTAATTTAAAATAATTTATACGATCATTTTAAAATTTATGTTAGTATGTATTATATGGATGTTATATGGATGAAGCGAAATTAAAGATGAAAAATGTATTTCTTATAAGCAATCGATCATCAAAAATTCGAAAATGAGTTTTTTTCCTTGGTTTTTTGTGATCTTCTGGAGACTTACAAAAACGCAAACCAAAAGAAAAATTGTATTCGGTTTTTTGTTTTTTTATTTCTTTCAAATCCACAAACAAAATGAACATACATAATATATAGCATACATTCATATGTATGTATATCGTTATGTTATTATAGTTTTTCGATTATGTTGTGGGAAACATTAGCCAATGTAATTCTCATGTTTTTTTTTTTAAATTTCATAAAAGAAAGAAAAAAGAAAGACGATACCAAACTACTACTAAAAAACAAACTCAGATCTACAGACAAACAGCAGAAAAGAAAAACTTTGTCGTTGATTCATCTGAATCTGTTCTCTGAAAATTGTTTGGATTTTATTATCCATCCATATCCAAACTATTTAAGAGTATGTATGTATACAGACAAATTTCTTCTTTTGAAGATTTTTATGATCATCGATTTTGGTACACACATACACAAAAATTCAAATTTTTTTTTTTTTTTTTTTGGTTTTGAATAATAAATTCTATTTAATTTTCATTTAATGTTGTTTTATATGGTTTTAAAATTAAGAAATTAACATAAATAATGTAAGAATTGTTCACACTTCTCTATACATAATGTTTGTATATATAAACAACAATGTGTACAAAGTAAGATGTTCGAATATTTTTTTATCATTTTCAAATGGTCATTGTTTCGTTGTCATGGGTATTTATTTGGGATCAATTACTTTTTGTTTATTTAAATAATAGAAATGGAAATATTATAACATTATAATAGAGAGGTAACACCCATTTGCTGCGTATATACCATAGCTACAGAAATGACGACTGTAGTAACGGTGCAAAACGCTACTTATAAACAGCTCAGCCAGCTAATTTGTAGCATTGCTGTGTTATAAACGTAGCAATTGAAGATGACCTTGCCGAAATATAATCTCGAACTAAGAAGATCCAAAAGGGCTACCTGGAGAAATTTCTGTGAGAGAGTCCTTTCCAGGGATTATTGAAATGGTTTAGGACTTCTTCAAATGGAAAATGGGTGGTTCACAGAAAACCGGAAGGAAACCTTAGAGGTATTATTAGATACCCACTTGCTGGATTCAAAAGTGATAGGAGCCCAAGGGAACCCGAATGACATTCCAAGTGAGGCAGCCTATGCACCGCACAATAAAATCTGGAGTCTCTGGAAAAATTTTCACACCCAGCAAGGTGAGATGGGCTATTGGCTCTTTCAAACATTCCAAATCCGCAGGAGGGCAAAAAGTTATTGAGGAAATACTCCCGAGCTTGATCCAGATCTTGGGATAAATTATGTTTTTAACTATATTAAGAAACTGTGGAGGAAAGTAAACGTGGCCTTTACACCAAAGGAGAGTATCGTCTGGACACCCAGGAAGGTTTCTATTGAAGACTGGTAAATTCACTGTTATGGCCCTTAGCGGTCTAGTCACGACGATTGAAAGAGCGGTGGCATATAAGGAAATAGCCCTTTGTGCGTTTGTAAACATTGGAGGCTTTTTATAATACCTCCTAAACTCCTATCGATCGATAGATAAGGCAACAATGGAGAAGAGGGATCCGCTTTGAATTTACCACCTGCCCCGTTTTTGACGGGACAGACAAAATAATAATTGAATGTTCCTTGTCCGGGGGTTAGCTGAGCTAGACGCGGTTTATCCCTTTTTAGCATCGTCTGCAATAGGTATACGTGTTCTATTCTTTTTTTTTCGAACTTTCCAGAAATATTTAGAAACAAATTGGGTGATGTGTAGTTGTCCCGATTTCCAAAGGTGGTGAGTCTTTTCCGGTTTCTACAATTTAAAGCAAGTTTGATGGTTCATCGCTCATCTCATGCAAAATGCACTCGATTTAATATGGCAGTGGTGTGACCAGGAAGGACTCAATGTTAATCCAAACAAAACTGTCATTGTCCCTTTTACGAGAATGAAAAAGCTGTCACTTATAGCTCCTCGTAAATGGTACTATTGTTGCTTTTTCCAAAGAGGTTAAATATCTAGGGGTCATCCTATAGATTAAAACTGAACTGGAAACAACATTTATTGAAAGTTCAAAATTGAGAAACCGAGGCTTTTTGGGCCTATCAGAGACTCAGGTCCATATCAGAGATATGGACGTACTTGGGAACTACAACCAAAAATGATCTACTGGTAATTTCTAACAATCATTAGGTCTATGGTCACCTACACATCGGTAGTGTAGTGGCCTAAACCTGAACAGAGTACAGCGCAAGTTTTATTGAATAAGGTTCAGCATATAGCTGCATCGGTGTTACGGGCTCAATGAAAACATGTCCAACCGTAGCGATGGAGGCACTTCTAGGGCTGACTCTATTGCATCTGCATGTTAAAAAGGATGCTGCAATTATGGCCCTTAAGATGCAGGCGGAGGGAAATATCAAACCAGGCAATACGGTGGGTCATCTGGAAATCCTTAAGGAATTTTAAACTGACCCTATCATAGGAATGCCTTCCGACTGTATGCTAGCTAAATTGGACTTCTACAAACCATTTTAGGTTAGGTTACCAAAACGGGATATGTGGAGAACAGGGGACTATTCTTTGATCGAGGGTCAATGGTATGGTTTACAGATAGATTATAAACGGAAGCCGAGTGTAATGATGACCCAATGTGCATCCCAGAAATTTGTCGGGCTTACTCCTATCGGCTTGGGAGGGTCTTGTTTGCAGCACATCATAAAGTTGGCCATATTACCACACGAAGTTCTGGGTTAACAAAAAAAAATACACAAAATTGCCAACATTTCCATTACTTCCACATCAGTAACAACAAAAAAATTTAGTTAGCCATATTAATTATTTTTATTATTAAGCTCAATTTTGAATAATAAAAAAAATCATAATAATAATAAAAAATAAGTAATATGTAATATAATTTAGAAAATAACGGCAAAATTAGATAATATCTACTTTATGAATAAATTTGAAAATTTTAGTTTTAAAATTCAAAAGTTGATCAATTCCATCAACTATTATCAACTTAGAAATTTTATTTATTTTTTTTTGTATCTTACGAAATTAAATGATAAATCCGTATTTCGCACCGTACCATAGATTAATTTTTGTTTATATTTTTCAATAAAAAATTTTCCCACTTAGTTAAAATCATTTGTAAATTACTCACCCAGAAATTACAGTTGATGAGCGCTCATCATTTGCAAATCTGTAGTTAATCTAAAAAAATATTTATGTATTATACCAAATACGGTTATCACGAATACTTCCAAATTGAAAACTGAGTCGAACTGGGGTTTTACTTTTAAATTTTAAAACTTTACACTTAATTTTCTTTGTTTTTTTTTTTTTTTTTTTTTTTATGAACTTAAACAAAATTAGCCAAATTAATTATAATACAAAAACTTTAAATTTACTTTAACTCAGAATTAATTAATTATCAGTCACTACAAATGCTTGGCTATAGTTACACAAATTAGGTATACAAAAAAAAATAATTAACAATTAACAATCTGGCCAACAAAATGTAAGCACAAACGTTGGTTTGGTGACTTATACATAGTGATGACGAAGCGTTGGTATATTTAATTCCTGTTAAATAGCCCGTTGTTATACAGACCACTCAGGACAATCATCTGTCTTCTGCTCACAACGTAATTAGCTAGCGGGTTTCCTTTTTTCCCAATACGGCTTACTTTAAACCACCTTGTACACGCAGGTTACAGATGTATGGTATGAATTAAAGCGTCCTTTATGAAATTTGGCCGCGTTTATGATAATTTACACGAAAAAAACTTTAGGTTGCTATCGTATGTAGATTTTTATATTATCCAAAACCAGAAATGGTGTACGGTATTATGAGTTTTTCGAGCCATGTTTTCCTTGATTATCCGTAAAAGTTTCCTCCGAATTATGCGGTTGTCTTGTTGATTTTTTATTTATTTTTTTTTGTTGTTGTTTATCGTTTAATTGTTATGTAATTCAATTTTGTATGTGTTTTTATACTTTTTTATGAATTTTATTTTTAGATAATTTATGTCATTAGTGAATGATCCGTAATGATCGAACGATATCTTCTTTCTGCCCGTCTTGTTTTTTTTTTCCAAGCAAAAAAAACAAAAACAAAAAAATGTTCAAAAAAAAAATCAATTAGCACAACCGGTCTATTTCCCCTTTTTGGTGCAAAAAAAAAATAAACACGAACACTAGCAAAATGAACTGCAATCCAAATGATGAGATGATGGTAAGCACCAAAACAACATAACAGGCTGGCCCAACAGTTCTGAGTTAATTATTGACCATTACACGCGACAGGAATAAGAATACACGGGAATAGGACTACCCTCTCGAAGGTAACAACGCTACCGTCTTTCAAGCAGAAGTACCTGCAAAGGTATATATTGTATCAGACAGCCAATCGGCATTAAAGGCTCTTTAATTTATTTATTTTATTTTATTTAAACAACTTTTAGTTTCAAAACACACTTTTTTTACTTGGGCAGCAGTAAGTAAAGAAAGTGTATTTTTAAATGTTGAGTCAAGGCTGGTATGGGATTATCTGGAGGTTATTATGCAATAAGTATCTGGTAAGCTAAAATAAGTAACACTTATTTGGGTGCCAGGTCTCATACCGGAAACTTGGGAAATAGGGCAGCTGATGGCCTCGCCTGCGAGGGTTCTGCCTCTCCATTCATTGGACCAAAGCCCTTATGCGGCGTCAAAAGACCTCCTACTGGCGCAAAATTCCTGTTTTGCGACAGGCGAAGAAATGTATATTACCTTCGTCAGTCAGGGTTAAGGAGTGTCTTGACTTACGAAACCTGAAGGATGAATACTGGCTTATTCACAGGGCACGGCAATTTAAAGCATCACCTTCAGAAAATAGGCCTAAGTACGAAGACGGCTATATAAGCCGTGATTGCTTGGTCATCCTTACATTTTGGTGGCAGCGGAGGGATGAGACAACGGTTAAATTATATTTTTAAAGCTGCGTAATCGCATGTTTCGTGAAGGTTGTGAATATAACGCTATAATAATAGTATCACATGTGAATGTTTACGAAAAAAATATAAATCATAGATTACGTATAAATAGTTTACGTATAATACTAAATTTGCAACGCTAAATCCCATAAATTAATAATCAATATAACAAAAAATATCGATTAAATCGTAACGAATGTATAAATGCACATAAATAGTCGAATAGTTGAATTGTTGGAGCCGTTTTGAGCGTAACCGCTACACAATCCAGAAACATCCACGTATATGGTATAACGGTGTAATGTAAGCTGTTCTCATCAATTACACGCAATCAATACACGCAATACATCGATATCATCGAAGAATTCAGCAGTACATAATCCAGAAACATTTTCTACGCATATAAAGGTGTAATGTAAGCTGTGTTCAATAATTAATGCACGAAGTACATCGATATCATCAACAAATTCAGCGAAATCATATATTCATACGTATTTATCATCTGTAGTGAGTCAAAATAATTTGGAATTATTAATGGATATATAATCATAATCAATGTTGATGATGCTAATCTGTTATTGATTGGTATACGGATACAGTTTGTTCAACAACATTCCAGATGCAACTTTATGACCAGCAGTAGTCTTCCTATAACTGTAAGTTATTTAAAAACAAAAACATTTATTTGTAAAATTAAAAAAAAACATTTGAAAAATTTTCAATTTCTATCTTAATTAAATTCATTATAAAAATAAAATAAAAATTTACTCGTACATCTATGACCTACGTAGATATAGTACAATCGTAACTTATACATACATAAATATATATAATTTGTAAATAGATACATCTATATAGATATATATATAATACATATATATTTAATTTTAAGTAAATTATTTCGGTTACTAGTGTTAAGAATTCAACAAATTTATCCAATAAGTTAATTACTATCGTTAAGTTTTTATTGTTCAGTGATAAAGATTAATTCAATCAAATCAAAATTTATTATATTTACCAAAAATTAAATTCACTATATTTACCAAGATTATTCAACTTTGAGACCGCTATAATAAAAACAAATAGTAATAATTTTTCTTTGGTTCGGTGCATGAAATTCCGTAATCTATCATGGTAAAAGGAAAAAGAAAAAGTCAAATCCATGTTAGAGATGAAAATCTTAGTAACGAACAATCTCCCGTTGAATCTTTCGATATCCATTTAGCACTGGAAATAATTCCTAGTTTTTCCGGAGATTCCTCCGAACTTCATAAATTTATATCATGTTGTGAAATCATTTACGAACCTCTTGGAAATAACGAAGATAGGTTACAATTCTTAAACGTCCTCAAAGCGAAATTAAATGGGCCAGCATATGATATTGTTAAATACAAAATATATACGACGTGGTCTGAATTAAAATCAGAGTTAAAACGGCAATTTTCAATAAAACGTACTGTTGAACAATTGCAAATTGAGTTAATAAGTTGTAAACAGAAATCTGATGGTGTGAAAATATTTGGGAATAAAGTAGAAAAATTATTATCCGAGTTGAATGACACGTGTGTCGCCAGTGAAGGTATGCAAGCAGCTGAACATTTTGTCAACCTGAACGAGAAGACGGCTTTACGGTCATTTGAAGATGGACTTAATGATCCCATTAAGATCATTATCAAAGCATGCAGATTTACATCCCTCAGATAAGCAATTTTAAAAGCAACAGAAGAGGAATCAACCGTAATGAAGGATAGTATGCAAAAACCACTATTACCAAAATTTCCTATTCAATGCCAAATTTGCAACAAGAAAGGTCATAGTTCTCGAAATTGTATTCATAGGTTTGATCAACACACACTTGAAAATTTTTTTGATATGCGATGCAAATAGCATCGCATATACGTCCGACATTTCTTTACATCGAAATTCGATGTAACTTTTACATCGAAATTAAAGTCGATACTATTTACGTTGAAATGCGAATTACAAAGCAGGAGTTACATCGAATTTAATTTCGATATAATTTGCATCATAATATGAGGCGGGATTCAAAATTACTTTGAAATAAAAAATGATGATAATTACATTGAAAAAAGCGATTTAATGCGAATTGCGTCAGAAATAATTTCGATGTTATTTACATTGAAAAAAGAAATGCAAAGCAGATTTTGTATCGAATTTGATTTCAATTTAATTTGCTTCATAATGTAAGAATCGATTCAAAAATGTTTTGAAAATATTATGATGCTATTTACATTGAAATAAGCTATATAAAGTTAATTGCAGCCAAAATAATTTCGAAGCTAGTAGCGCTGAAAACAAAATAAAGAAACAATGGTTGAATCGCAAGTATAATTTATTTTGTTAAATAAAAAGTAGAATCAAAAGTGTACCAGGGGCATTTGCATTTAAATCTCACATAAACAAATTTAAAATATAATTTTTGAATCATAATTTATTTAATTTTTGAATTAAAAAAAAAATTAAAATATAATTTTTAAATCATATTTCTGTTTCTTTTAAATCTAGGCGTGAGCAGATTTGTGTTTTGCATTTTTTTTAATATACTTTTGTGCTATTTTTAATTTTTCTGTCATGAACGTTACCTAAAAATACGTTTTACGTTATTTTTAAAATTATTAATTTCAAAATACAAAAGATTAATATACCATTTGCAAGTAGACATGTCACCAATGAGAATATACATCAATAAATTAAATTTATGTTTTTAAATTTCACAATTTATCTAAAATAAATAAAGTAACGTTCATGACAAAAAAACCCGTTTTTTTAAAACTAAAAGTTCAACATTATTTAAAAAAATACATTTTCATAAATTTCTGTATTGTGATCAAATACTTAACTTATACCCGTTAAAAATTATTTGGAAAATGCTAAGGGGACAAAGAAAATGCTTGGGGACAAAATCATGTGAGATTTAAATGCAAATGCCCCACCAACATTTTTAATGTTGAATACAATGTAATGGGTTTCAGAACGCAAAAGGGACAATAATAAGAAATTTATTTTGAATAAAACTGATGATTTTAATTAATGTTTCTTTAATTACATTTATTTGTTTTAAATTCATTTAAAATTTCTACAGTTAAAAATATTATTATTATTTCTATATTAAATATTATGAACATTATAGCTTAATATATACGAATTATTGTTGTTGCAGCAGAAATGTTCTTCGTAACTTTTTTTATATTTTAGGTTATTATATTTCACACATACTGGATCGTCTTTTTTTTAACCAGCATGAAACTACAGTAAAATTCATCTAGGATGTTAAAATTGTCTGATTTAATATAAATTGTTTTCGGCTTTTTATAGACAACATACTATTTGTAATGACATACTCATTATTTTCGATTTGGCAAATCAGAAAAATAATGGAGTCATACTCCTAATATATCTACCAGCAAAAGTAGAAAATATTCATCCCCTCCCCCCTTTTCTTTCCCGCAGAGTCAATACAATGAGTCAATTTTTGAGAGTTGATACACTTTGTATTGACTCTGCGGGAAAGAAAAAGGGGGGAGGGGATGAATATTTTCTACTTTTGCTGGTAGATATATTAGGAGTATGACTCCATTATTTTTCTGATTTGCCAAATCGAAAATAATGAGTATGTCATTACAAATAGTATGTTGTCTATAAAAAGCCGAAAACAATTTATAGTAAAATTCATCATAAATACCTAAGTATTCGTCAGCTAAAAAATGAAGTTCCTTTTGGTCTTCTAAAATTTCAAGTATTTTGTATAATTGAATTGTTTCACGATTATTATGTTTTTCTCTGAGGATGAAAAATCCTTTTTTATAGTGAAATTCATTTTCTATATATGCTAGCTTAAATAATGGAGCTCGTAAGTGTTTGTAGTATAAATTCGGTAATACAACATGAGTTTTCTTTCCAGTTTTATAATGAACTACAGAGTCAAAATTTTCCCAACAGGTTGCTATCATTTGTTGATGTCTTTTGGCGAATGTGTGGCATATATTTATAAAATTTTGACTTACATTTTTAGTAAAATACCTATGTTTGGCCTCGTAACGCATGGTCCACATGTGAATTACAGGACCCATTTGTCGGATTATTCTGGGATAGTGAATTAATAAATGCTGTTTAGGAGTAAGGATTTTATTAAAAATATGTAAAATAATATCTAAGTGAGTGGATATAAGGGTTTCTAGATTAATTATATCACATTCAGTGATTTCAAACGAGAATAAAATTGTTAAAATTTGAAGCATTGTTGTTATACCTTTCCAATGATCATCATGGTCAGGATTATAATATCTATGAAATATCAATTGGAAATGTACCGCTAAACACAGAACTTGGGAAGCATTTTGGCCTAAATTGCTTCTATCTAAATTTATGTTAGATGGTTTGGATTTTCTATCTAAATAACCGAATTTATATGACGATATACACTGATTAAATTCCTCACTATTTTTAAAACATTTTTTTGATAACAAAAATTCGAACTGATATTTTAAAATTAGTGCAATAAAACCTTCAAGACCATCATGCATCAGATCAACGCTATAGTTTTTGATGGTATTAAAAAAGTAAAGATCGTTGAGAACTGATGTTCGACTAACTCCTTGTGTTTCATACAAATTTGTTTTTTTCTCCGGCTGTATATCATTTAAAATGTCATAGCATTGTGAATTTCGTAATAATTCAGGATCTTCAGTAGTTGTAATTTTTGTTATACTTCGAGGCATGGTGCAAATACGGCAGAAATATGTAGCGGAAAACGATTTCGTAAAGCCAAGTAAATCATTCGCAGCAAGATTATCATGGGCCAAAGATATTAGGATGCACTTTACTAAACCAATATTTTGTACAATAATATGATACCATCCTTTTCCAAAAGTTTAATGTCATCAATAATCGGTTTAAGAATTGAATTTAAATTAAAATTACCTTGTAAGTCATTAACAAAAAAAAGAGCAACTAAGAAAATATGTTGTAACTTCGATTTTAAATATAATGGACAATTAACTATTGTGAAATATATAGCTCCAATTTTATGGATCATTTTTTACTACCGAGAACTTTAGCTACCTCAAAATCATCGTAATAAATTTGAATGAGGACAGGGTTCTTAAATCGGTATTCGCAATTTAATGTTTGAAATACCTTTCCACAACAAGAGTTTGTATATATTCCATCTGTGCACAAGTGAGAGTTATTGAAATCTTTAAATAAACTAGCGTAATGACTATTCTTGAAAAGTTTTTTAATAGTTAAAGAAATCGGAATAAATTGAAAAAAATTGTGTACTAAAACTTTTTTATAGATACTTGACTGTTTATTAAACCGTAATTCCCAACGATAGCCCACTACGATTTGTGTTGGCTTTGCAAAATATTTGTTTTTGCTGAAGAGTTTTTCTCTTTTATATTTTGACGAGTAATTATCTAATATGCTAATTATTTTCATTTCATCAGTATTACATTTTTGTGGTGAAGTGCAAAATACTTTATTAGCATTTTCCACGACAGTTTTAGTTTCAAGGAAAATAGTTGTAATCGATTCCTCTGGCAAACCGATTTTATTCATTGTATAATACATATGTTTTAAACTATTTTCAAAAATTTCAAAATTGGAAATTTCATCAGAATTACGTAAATTTAAATCATTGACATTTGAACTGTATCTAATATTTATATTTCTTACGTAACTTAATGACAAACTAGCTTCATTTACATTTGTAGTTTCATGAATTTCATTTAAGGTTTTATGCTTGGCTATATGTTTTTTCAACGAAAGAAATCTGTTGAATGAGCTTCGACAATGTTTATTTGCTACGCATTTTATTTTATTAAGTGAGTTCTCCTTTACGAATTCAACATATTTTAAATGCAGTTCTAGCATTTTGAAACAATTAAATTGTTTACTACATATATAGCAAAATAAATTCATTATTTTCATTAATTTTGAACTTTAACAGTAAAATATAAAATTATATACATACTTATATAACTAAAACTTACTGACTAAACTAACTAATTAAAAGAAATATCTAACTGGTTGGATATTTTTGTTTCCAGTTTACTGGTTATTTCCTTTATACGAATTGTTGCCTGTTCCATCGAGTTTAGCTGATAGAAATAGCTAGCTATAAAATTATAAAAAGTTCTAAGCGAACTATCGAAATTTTGATTAAATATATAATGACATTTGAATAAAACGTCAAATGCGTCAATGAAGGAAAATTCGTCGGGGAGGATTATAATTTCCCCTTCAATACACAAATAAAAACCAGAAATTGACAGTTGGTTATCCCCAACGGCTATTAGATACGGATGAATAGTATTTGGTTCTTTCAATTCGTCAATCGTTAGATTTATCTGAAACAGGCAAGAGAACAATTAATTATGTGTCCTAAAATATTTTTTGAAATTGTATTACCTTTTTAAAAACTAGAATTTTTTTTATTAATGCAGGAAAGCTGTCTCTTACTTTTTTTGATGATGACACTCCCCCAATATTTTGCGGAATTTTAAAAGGTATAAAATTAGTTTAATAGACTCGGTCCACTCTAAAAGTACATACACAATATATCATTTACAAATTATTTTTAATCAAAGGTATATAATAATATTTGTAATATATACCTTCAATTTCTGGAAGTCTCTTGTATGAAGGCCCCTTCAAATCTAAGTAGACTTTAAAAATATGAGGGCTTGCAGTAGTCCATCTGGCTTTGAAATTGTTAGCATTTGGAAACCTCAAAGAAAAATCAAAGGAAATCTGTAAATAAAAGAACAGAATAAGAAATAGTTTTTGTTAATTTGTATTTTAAGAATATCTTTACCAGATCAGGAGATGTGAAGAAAAACGGAAAACTTGCAGAGTGTTTTATGATTTTATTAAAGTACACTGATTTTACTCTCAAATTCAAAGTTTTAATTAATTTGGTTTTGATTAATTCTTTTTGCGTTTTTACATTCGCGTTCTTCAAAATCATAAAATCTTCATTGTTATCTAAATCTATGATAGGCTGATCATCTAATACTGTAGATTCAGGTTCCGTAAAGTTCTTCGATTTCCGCTTTCTTGTCGATGTTGTACCATCCTCTAATAAATAATATTTCGTTCGTAAGCGTTGTAGTCGTGATATTATATACCCTCTATTTAATTTTCTATTGTAAAGCAATTCCTGTAGTAACAAAAAAAATTACATTTATATTAAAATTAATGTAGAAGTTTATGTTAAAAATAAATGTTAAACTTAGATAAAGCATTTTCTCGGTTTCTTACAATGCCTTCATCATCCGCCGATTTCAACTGTGGAAACAATTCAACTATTGCGTAAGCTAATGATTGAATGTGAATGGGTTCTGGATGGTGGGTATACTTTTTTACCAGCAAATTGACGCTCTCCCTAACCACTGCTCTTCTTTCCATGTCCGAGAGTCCTTGTAATTTTTTCGAGATAATTTTTTTTTAAGCAAGAGAAATGCATTATTCGATTCTTTGATGTGGTTTTCTAGGTCCTGTATTAGAGTTCCATAGTTACAAATAATTTTTTTTAACCCATTTTCGGCCGCTGGTCGATTTTTCGACCACTCATTTTCTCGAAAACGGTAAGTAGGATTTTTTTCTTCTTGATGAATTCTCAATAAGTATGGTCTAATTCTACCGTCATATCAAAGATCTTTAATAATGTTAATGGATTGTGGTACCGGCCGGAAATGGGTTAATATATAATATATATATATATATATATATATATATATATATATATATATATATATATATATATATATATATATATATATATATATATATATATATATATATATATATATATATATATATATATATATATATATATATATATATATATATATATATATATATATATATATATATATATATATATATATATATATATATATATATATATATATATATATATATATATATATATATATATATATATATATATATATATATATATATATATATATATATATATGAATTGTAAATGTTTTATTTGAGTAAATGTGGTTAAGTACAGATAATGTAAAAAAGTATATTTACGTTCGATGATATATAAATACTACACCCAATTCTACAGTCTTGCCGCGTTGGTGGAAGTCCCGTTTTTGAACTGTTTTTAAGTACAATTTTCAAATAAAATGCCGGTTGTTGATAATAATTTTCAAAAATTTGGACAAATTTTTCTTTTGGAATTACTAAGTCGTATGGATCCATGAAATAATCGATGTCATAAACAGAAATATTTACATTTATAGCAGCTATAAAACACAGTTACAAATTAATCTTTATATAACGGTAATTTTTTCATATGCGACGCAATTTACTGTATATAAATTTTTTTTAACACTTTCGATGCATAATTGCATCGTATTGTAAAAAAATCAAGCACGTTATTCATTGAAAAATAAATGATTGCATTTTTAATAACTCACGTTATTACTTATTAAACTAGATTAAATAATAGGTACATACCTGATGCAACAAAATTCTCATACTCCAAAACCACTCCGTGTTTGCAAATTGTACAAAAAGTGAGGTTATTTTTGAATGAGATTTTTGTAATAACTTCACTTTTCGATTCCATTTTGTACCTGTTGCACTTTAAAATTCACAAATTTAATTATGTATAATACAACCACTTAATACAAGGATTTTTTTTTAATTACTTTATTCTTTTATAATTATTTTATTAATTAAAATATATTATTTAATTAATTAGCACAAGACAATTTATATTTTCACCACAAAAATACATGTGTTCATCACCAAAATCGAAACTGGACTAATAAAAATAAAAACGATTTGTATTAACCCTATCATTATAAAATAAAAGGACGTAGATTTGTAAAAAGATACGAAAATGTAGATAGAGAATTATTTAGAATACATAGGGTTAAGATTTTTTCCTGTTACGTTTTTTCTCATTTCTTTTTTATTGTGTTTGGTTAATTTTTCGATTTAAATTGAACTTTTTGCAAAGATACGATGTAAATTATATCGAAATCTGCTTTCGATACAGGTACTGTAACATTTTTAGGTGCAATTACGTAGTAAATATTTTCGATACATGCATTGCATCTAAATATAATACACGATTGCTTCGTATAAGCCTCGATGCAAGGCTTACATCGAAAAACGTTGCAAAATTTCTAAGAGTGCAGGCATCGTCGAATAACAACGGTCGTCCAAACAGTAATTTTGCAAATCCAATCCGTAATTTTCCAAATTCTTCAAATTTTGCAAATCCAATTCGCAATTTTCCGTCTCAGTCGCAAGCCAGAAACGTCCATACTACAGTTATATCTTGTCGTTACTGTTATTATCCTGGACATAGTATAGAACAATGCCGCAAGAAAAAATATAACGACCAAAAATACGGTGGACATCCCACCTCAAAAACACTGGAAAACACAAATCCAAAACAAATATTAGTTAATATCATAATACATTGGAAAACTCCAAAACACTCGATTCAACTCAGGACACATCGATTCGAGTGGAAAATCTGAAATAACGTGTCCAAATCCATTTAAAACAAAATTTTCAAATTCTACTTCAATATTTAATTCAAACAAAAATCACAAATCTTCTATTTTAACTATCTCAAAGAACGAAGACAAAAAGTATATTTCATTAAATTTAATTATTCTTAAAGATGATTTTCATTATTTCCTTGTGGATACGGGAGCTGATGTCGATGTGTCGATAATTAAAAAACAATATATTTTACCAGACGTTCCTTGCTTTCCTAATCGTAAAATTGATATTACCGGAATTGGATCCGAAATAATCGAAACACTAGCCCAATGTGAAGCCGAAATACTTCTCGACGATACGTTTAAAATCCAACATTTTTTCCAAATAGTACCAACAAATTTTCCAGTACAATGTTCTGGAATCATAGGAAAAGATTTGCTTTTAAAGTTAAAATGTAAACTGGATTATGCTAATAATATTATGGAAATTCCTAATCCATGTTGTGAAGACAGATCTTATATTCTCGATATTAGTTCTCTTCCACAGAAAATTAAAATTCCTTCTCGTTCCGAGAAAGTTATTAATATGTATCTAGATTTTCCCGATAATGATTATATCTGTAAATCTCACGAAATTGTCCCTAGGGTGTTCGTGTGTAGTTCATTAATTACAGTATCTAATAAAATTACTACCTTATCAGTATTAAATACCAACCTCAAAGAAACTGAACTAAATGTTACTTCATTTAACCCAGAATTCATTTAAGATTTGAATATATTTTATATCGAAAGTTGGAAAAATAATATTCCCAATAGGCTACAAATATTAGCATCTTTAATAAACTTCGAACATTTAAACGCGGAAGAAAAATATTCTATAATTCAATTATGTCGAGAATTCAACGATTTATTTCATTTAGAGGGTGACAAATTATCGGTAACAAGCACAACTGTCCACAATATTCCGTTACTTCCGAATTCCAAACCAATAAACATCAAGCAATATCGATTGCCAGAAGCTACAAAAGTTGAAATAAATAATCAAGTCCAAAATATGCTTGATAACGGAATAATTACAAATAGTACAAGCCCATGGAATTTTCCCATTTTAGTAGTACCTAAAAAATCAATCAATAATGAACGGAATTGGCGATTAGTGATTGATTTTCGCAAATTAAACAGCATCACGGTGGGCGAGGTTTTTCCACTACCCAACATATCGGAAATTTTAGAACAACTAGGCAAATCTATCTATTTTACAACCCTTGACCTAGCAGATGGATACCATCAAGTAAAATTGGATGAAGAAGATCGTGCTAAAACAGCATTCAGCACTAATTTGGGTCATTATGAGTTTCTGCGAATGCCCTTTGGCCTGAAAAATGCGCCATCAACGTTCCAACGTATGATGAATAATGTGCTAACGGGGCTCAATTCCATACATTCATTTGTTTATCTTGACGATGTGGTTGTGTACGGTGCAAGCCTAACAGGCCATAACAAAAAATTAAAATCCATATTTGAACGGTTTAGAAGATATAATTTGAAATTAAATCCTTCCAAATGCAAATTTTTACATAAAGAAATACTCTACTTAGGACATTTAATTACTAACGATGGAATAAAACCCGATCCAAGTAAACTAGAATCTATTTACAAATTTCCAATTCCAAAATCACAAAAAGACATTAAATCTTTTCTTGGTCTCGCGGGTTATTACCGAAAATTGATCGATAAGTTCTCACAAACTGTTGAACCATTAACTAAACTACTTAAGAAAAACTCAATATTTTCATGGGATCCATTTTGTGATGAAGCATTTAATATTATAAAATCTAAAGTTACAACTTCACCTATTCTCAAGTATCCGGATTATGCTAAACGTTTCTATGTTACCACCGATGCGAGTGATATTGGTATTGGTGCAATTCTTTCACAAAAGTACGATAATGATGACTTGCCAATCGCCTTCGCGAGCAGAAATCTTAATCCTGCTGAAAAGAATTATGCAACGATCGAAAAAGAACTCCTGGCTATCGTGTGGGCATGTAAACATTTTCGACCATATCTATACGGCAGAGAATTTACCATCGTAACCGACCATCGCCCATTAGTTTGGCTTCAAAATATTAAAAATCCAGCATCAAGGCTCATCAGATGGCGAGTCGAACTTGATGAATTCGATTATAATATTGAGTACAAACCCGGGAAACTGGGGCCTTACCACCGACTCCGCCAGCGTTCGTTGCTGATTCGCTTTTGCAATTTTTGTACTACATAAAACGCGAAGCGAAAATATGATCGCTTTTAGGCGTTAATTAAACATAATTTCGATACCACAAGAATCGAACGCGCGAAATTTCGATGACAAGCGGATGTATCTACGCGTTGTATTTTATGGCGAACAACAAAGCGAAGAAAACTGTTTACTACCAAAATGTAATTAGCGTTGTTAAAATTTATTTTTGAGAAATAATTGTAATTTGAGTAAACGAATGTTCGCTTGTAGCGTTGCGTTGTTTGTGGTTGGGTGTCAATAAGCGAAGCGAAAAAATAAAAGCGAATAACAACGAACGCCGACGGAGTCGGTGGTAAGGCCCCAGAATTCTAACGCCGACGCTTTAAGTCGTGCAGTAACAACTGATTTTACTAATCCTGTTCACTTAACTCCTAAATCTATTCAAATTTTACCAGTCATTACTAGATCGCAATCAGCTTTACAAAATCCAGGAAATGTTCAATCACCTAACTTACAAACCAACAACATAAATAACAAATCAACAAGCGAAATTATTGAAGTCGACGATGAAGAAGAAATAGCAAAAATACTAAGTGAGTTCCATTATAGCAATTTAGGAGGACATCAAGATATCAATAGGACTTTTAATCGAATAAAAAAATATTATCATTTTCCTAAAATGTTTAGTAAAATTCGCGATTTTATAAAAAAATGTCAACTGTGTCAAAAAAATAAAACAACTCAAACAACAAAATTACCAATGACCATTACCACAACATCCAGTAAACCTCTCGAAAAAGTATTTCTAGATATTGTAGGTCCACTTCCTTTAACAACTCAAGGTAATAAATTTATTTTAACCATTCAGGACGATTTATCTAAATACTCACTGGCTATTCCACTACAAAATCAGGAAGCAATAACAATAGCCAAAGCATTTGTAGAACATTTAATTTGTCGATTCGGAGCACCCACTTTTCTTTTGACTGATCAAGGTTCAAATTTTGTTAGCCAACTCTTTCAAGATGTATGCAAATTACTAAAAATCTAAAAACTTCAGTCAACAGCCTATCATCCACAAACAAATGGGGCTTTAGAACGCTCACATAGAACGTTTACAGAATATTTGCGAAATTTTCTAGATGGTGATCAAAATAATTGAGACGCATGGTTACCATATGCAATTTTCTGCTTCAACAGTACTCCCCATTCAGCTACTTCATTTATGCTCTTCGAAATTATTCATGGATTTTTACCTAATATCCCTACTTCATTAAAAACGAATCCAACTCTTATTTATAACTATGAAGACTATATTATTGAAATTAAAAATAAATTACAAAATTCTTATGTCCTAGCTAAAGAAAACTTATTGGAAAGTAAAGAGAAATATAAAATGTTACACGATAAAAAGCTTAATCCAAAGGTATTCAAAGTTGGAGACTTGGTATTTTTAAAGAACGAAACGAAGAAAAATAAATTAGATTCATTATGGAACGGTCCATATGAAATAACCGAAATTACTTCAGAATATAACTCAAAGATAAAAATCGGGCGAAATTCAAAAATTGTTAACAATAATCGGTTGAAACTAATGAATGATTAATGTATTGGATATTCTATTGAAGAAATTGGTTATTCTAAATATACCAATAAGTTATGTATTGTATTATTATGTATTTTAAAATAAATCAATAAATGAAAACAAATAAAAGTAAGATAAAAACAAATTACTAATAAATAATATGTAAATTAGTAATTATAACAAAAATATTTAAAAAAAAAAAATTTTATGTAATTTACAGAATTATAATAATAATAATAAATAAGTAGAATTAAGTTAATTTTAAATTTGAAAAAAAAAATTATGTATCATTAAACCATATGAATTAAAAAAAAAAAAAAAAAAAATTATAAATTGTAAAATCATTTCGTTCGCCCTAAAAAATTAATGAAATACAACATGTAGTATTTCATTCTTCAGGGGGAAGGTGTAATGATTAAATAAATTGTTTTATACCCCTATGTACGTTTATGTACATTATGTATATTGTATTGTATATAATATACCTAATGATGCAATAAAATTCAAAAACATAAAAATTCAAAATTTAAAAATATAAAAAATTCAGAAAGAAATTGTGTTTGGACCAGTAAAGGTCAAATTGTAATTATAAAATAAAAACCTTAATCTTGTTAAATTAAATAACAATAAATTTATATAAAAGCAATAATTGAAATAAAATTAATAAAATAATGTAATTAAAATAGTGTTGTGTTTTGTGTGTGATTACGTGGGCTGAATATAAGCCGTGATTGCTTGGTCATCCTTACAGATTTTCGACGAAAAACTCACCTGGCAGCTTGATGGTTTGACCATAAACCATTTCAGCTGGTGAGTTATAAAAGTGGTGGCAATAGTTACAGCTGACATATTGGTCTTGAAGTAGGCTTCGGGCCAGCGAGTGAATCGATTGACACAGGTGAGTAAGTAAGTATATCCGTTAGATGGAGGAAGTGGTCCCACTACCTGATGGTATTTGGAATTGTCCATGGGACGATTTAGTATACCGCTGAACTTTGGCACGTTGGCAGGATAAACACTGAACTGTCTGTTAGTATTTTACATCAAACAGTTAGTATTTCACATCATCATTTTACATAAAAAGCTGTTTTTTAAGTTCAATTTCAATACAGCATCGAGTCATCTTTCTGGACTCCTCATCGAATACACAATTTTCCTGTACTGTGTTTTGCCGAGAAGCGGATTTCATTGCACTTTGGAGATGTTACTACAACTTCATTGCCTCCCCCTCAATCTCGTAGATGTACACAGTTGATGATTACAGCAAAATCCCGGTAGTTGTAAGATGTTGCACGTATGTCTACTGTATAACTAATTAGACAATACCTAACATGCTTCCTAGTCTAATAACACTTGTAGGCAAACAATACATAAGAAGACTGAAAAAAAATTGGAAAAGGAAAAGAAATTTTGGCATTCGATTTATTTGTGACGCACTTATTAGCGATCACATTGTTAGCATACGATTTCGCCAACCAACTTTTTCTAAATTCTTTAAAATAGTGGATCCTTTCTCAAAATTGTACTTAGCGCATTATGCTTGTGAACCGACGATATATTGATATAGGAAACATTATTAATCGATGTAATTGTGTTTTGGAACATTACAACGAATTAAAACGGAAATGCTTTGCTTATTTGTTGGTTGGCCTTTACAAACGTATCTTCATTCAAACCAGAATTTTTAGTGATATAGATTAATGATTATATCTAGTTAACAACCGGTATCGCGAAAATAGCAAGAAAAAATTAACGATATTTTTATCGAGGATGCCAATTTCATAATTCAACAATGTGTTAACTTAAAACACTCGATACTGAATCAAAAATATGCTTCTACATTTAATAAAATATGTTTAACCCAATTTTATGTAACATTTCTTGGCTGTGGTTGGTTTAAAAAAGTCACTATTTGCTGGACCACTGTTCTTTTCCTGTACCCTCTTAAGACGATAAAAATGTTATGAGTACCCTTCAAAACATTCCACAACTAAATATCACCAAAACCTTAAACGAGATTGAGATGACTGAGAACAAGGTGAAAATTGTCAGTCAATTTTTCAAGATCATTTCACGAAATATCGGCTTATTCACTTATAAGTTGATTTTTACGTGACGCTTTCGTGACTGTAAAGTCTTCAAGGTACTGGGTTGGAGACTTGAAGACCTCTATAAAATTAAATGTACATAAAACTAAGTAAATCGGACGCCACCAGTATGACATTAATGAATTTAGATTTTCATTGACTTAGGATATTTATTCCTTTTTTGTTCGGGCACAATCAACAATTTTTTGTCCAATTGAAATCTGTTCATCGATTGCCGAGATCTAACTAATAAGAATAACAAAATGTACAGTGACTTTATAAGTGAGTAAACTCTCGCTTTTTTTGCCATTTCGCTCAGAGGCAACCGGCGTCAACCGCTCGTATCTCTTCTATTGTAGTTCTCTATTGTCTGAGTAGTGGCAAAGTAGGGAGTTTTCATTTCGTTAAAAAATGCAGTGCAATGTTAATTATGTAACTTAAAGACACGAATGTTTGTGTTTTATGATTAAACATATGTATTACACAAGCTCGGTAATCAATATTTCATTTCACGTAGTAATTTCGATACAAAAATTCCACAAAATTTTTTCCTACTCACAAATTTATTTATTGGTATCAGGGATTTTTTCATTATCAGAGTGCAGGTTTTTACATGCATTATAGATATTGGGAAAAAATCCTATGTAGTTGGCTTACATCAGAATAATACTTCTAAAAATCGTATTTCGTAATAATAATTTCCATTTAACCCCAATTTCAATAAAATATGTCATATTTAACCAAGGGCTCACAACCATTTTGAATTAAATTTGTTAAAGAGATATTTATTAACTTATCGGTTCAACCGTTAGGCAACAATATGGAATCGCCCAAAATTTTTATTGATAGTGGTGAATTAAACTCTACTCTGCGTACTGTTGAGCCACTATGGTGGATTTTTATTTCTCGACAAAGACGTTATATACTGTTGCTGATCTCATGATGTATATGAAAAACAAATTTGTAGTCGACAAACCTGTATTATATTGCTTTCGAGGTATTGATGATGGTGATTATGTATCATTTAAAATTAGTATTCCTGGCCAAATGCTGGATTCTGGATACATCGGCGTGGCCTCCTGAAGAGATTAAATAATTTTTAAATTCACGTCGGAAATTAATAAATATAATTTTTTAGTCCTAAAAAATAGTCCTCGAAGTTTAGTTTTGTTAATTATCTGTATTTTAATGTCAAATCTTCATTAGCAATTCAGCAACATTGGTTCATCCGTCAACGTTCTACCACTACAAATCTGTTAAGCTTGACATCGAAAGTATTTGATGCTTTTGCGTCTAAAAGTCAGTTAGATGTCATTTTTACTGATTTTTCGAAGGCATTTCCATACATTGCAGTTTGACATTCTTCTTGGAAAATTAGGCAGATTTGGAGTATGCAAATTATTTTTTGATTAGACTGGCTCGTACCTGCGTGAACGAAAGCAAGTGGTTATAATAAATGGTATTACATTTAAAACCATTGAAGTTCAGTCAGGCGTTTCTCAAGGTTCTCCTACCTTGGATCTGTGCTGTTTATCATATCCATCAATGAAATTGCATCTTTGTTTAAAAATATAGCGCAACAATGTATGGAACTGCATACACTCTCTTGCGGGAGTTGAAATGTCAATTCTCATACAAAGTCGAGAATAGGATGTGTATTCCTATGTTTTCTAGGCCACTAAGACCGAAGAAGACTACCAACAATACACCCCCTTCTGGGAGTGAACCGAACACAGAAGGGGAGTGCTACATATGCATGACTAGATTCAATGGTATGTTTACAGACAACAAATGTCATGTATGCAGATGCTTTGTCATTTACACCTCCCATTTTTCAGGATGATCATGATGATTCGGTAACTACTGAAGAAATGGACGTTATTGATCACCCGGTTGCGGAAGAAATTCATATTGGTATTAATGAGCCAACAGATGATTCAAGCAGTGTATAGAGGACGAAAGTGAGGAAGAAAGTGAGAGTGGTTCAAACACTAACATTAGTGAAGAGGCTGAGCTTTACAAGAGAAATTGCCCTATGAAGCTATGGGACTAAACGAGATTGAACGATATGATAAGGGATTTGGGTTTACCAAAAGATGATGCAGAGCTTCTCGCACCAAACTCTAAAAAAGATGGTCATTTGGCTAAGAAGAGTTCTGTTCCTTTTTACAGACATCGGGAGAATGAATTCCTTCCCTTTTTCTCGAAAGATGAGTCGCTTGTTTATTGCAAAGATGTTCGACGACTTTTTGATTGTTTGGAACCAAGCATCTACAGAAGTGAACAATGGAGACTATTTATTGACTCGTCTATACGCAGCTTGAAAGCGGTACTGTTGCACAACACAAATAAACTGGCCTCCATACGCATAGCACATTCCGTGAACATGCCAGAAGAGTACAAGTCATTAGGCTTTGTGCTTGAAAAATTCATTATAGATCACAATTGGAAAATTTGCGGAGACCTCAAAATACTCACCATTCTCTTGGGGCAACAAAAGGGGCATACGAAATATCCGTGCTTTTTATGTTTGTGGGACAGTCGTGATCGTACGAATCACTATATATATTGAAAAATTGGCATATGAGAAATACTTTAATTCCTGGTTTAGATAATATTCTCGCTGAACTATTGGTACCAACTGAAAGAGTTCTTCTTCCTCCATTACATATAAAACTCGGATTAATTAAACAATTAGTCAAATCATTTAAAGGAGAAGGCGATGCTTTTAGGTACCTCCAACAGAAATTTCTAATGTCAAATTCTTTCAGAAATAAAAAAATAATCCGGGATCAAAAAAGTTGATCCCGGATCAAAAAATTTTGATGCCAAATACTTTTCATATTTTTTTGAGAGAAAATCTTGATCTTTTTTTTGATCCGGGATCAAATTAAAAATTCCGAGATTTTCGGCAGATTTTATTTGAGATTTTTCAAATACATAGAAAATTAAAACGTCAAAGTGAATACGTCAAAAAATTGAGTTAGCGCCATTTTCATGATTTATTTGTGAATTGTATTTTTCTGTTATTGCTGTTGTATTATAAATTTACAACATTTACATTATATTATAAATAATATTTACTTACAATATAACGACTTTACGGTAGTTCACGTCTTGAATTAAAATGATGTGATTTCGTAAACGCCACATTCCCATATATTTTTATTGTTATATTTGCACCAATACAACCACAAATAAAAATTTTTATTTTCATATTCTTTCATAGCCAAAAACAGGATTTTTTTTATGAAATCCGAAAGAATTCGACATAAATAAATCCGAAGCCAAACTTAAAGAAGAAATTTTCGACGGGCCGGAAATTTGGAAACTCCTTCGCGACACTGAATTTGTCGAAACAATGAACGCCCAGCAGGCAAACGCTTGGCTTAGCTTTAAAACTATATATAGTGGAAAACTTCTAAGACATTAAGAAAAGTCCTAATTACAAAAAAGATAATAGGGGTGTATAGTTCCACAGTAAAAACAACTAAAAACTTTGGTTTAAACCCATGATTCAATAAAACAAAAGGTTAGCTCGAAATATGTAAACAAATGGCCATCTTTTTTTTTTTGACGTCACTACAACAACAAATAAAAAACGAAAAGTAAAAAAGAATTGCATGACGTCACAAACACGTGTTTTGAAAAATCGAGCTAACCTGGGATTTATAGTATCATGGGTTAAACCATAATTATTTGTATAGTAAAATTCAATTTATTTATTAGAAACAAAAAAAAAAACGTAAAACTCAAATGTCATTATAATTTTATGTAAATAATAAGAAACAAAATGTAATAGATTAATATTTAGTTCACATAAATCTAGCCCGATGAAAGGGAAATTTGTTGTAGAGCAAAAATGTTGGAACGGCGATTTGCTTATTGACTCAGTTGTCAGATATAAAAAATTGATATAGAAATTCTTTCACTTTACCACCAGCCGCTTCAGCAATAACAAGCAATTGCATCAACAACATCAACCAAAAGGTAAAAAATTGAATTAAATAAATATTTATTTTCTTGATAAAAAAAGTTATTATTAGTTTCAATTTAAAAATTAAATAAAAATAAATTGAATTTTCTAAATACGACATACAAGCTCGTACAAGGGGTTACTTGAGAGCTACAAGATTGCTGGATGCCTTTTGAACTGGAAGCTCCATTTCCTACATTCTCATGTAGACTATTTTCCAGAGAACCTGAGAACTATAGCGAAGAGCAAGGTGAGAGGTTCCACCAAGATCTCAAGGAAATGGAATGCCGCTATCAAGGTAAGTTGACGTCCCACTATGTTGGCGGACTATTGTTGGAATCTGAAGAGAGATGAACCAGAAGAGAAGAGAACCAGGAAGAGGAAACTCCTTAGAAGGTCTTTCAAGAGCAAGAGAGTCCGATACCACAGGGCGCAATAATTGGGGAAACAGGGCCGGTGAGATACTTTTTCAATTTTCCAAGGGGTGTTCATGTGAAAACCTACCAGTTCGTGAGAAATAAGAGGGTTCACCCGTTGAACAATCGTGAGAGATGAGGGAACTTACGTTTGAAAAAGCACCTTGAATAGTGAGAGGCGAGGGGACTTACGGTTGAAAAAGTATGCTGAACTGTGAAAGACGACCGGACTCGTCTCAAAAGTTACCCCGAATCGTACCCCCACTTGACTTTGTATGAAAATTGCCATTCAAACCCTCATAAGGACTTGTATGTGTCTGACAGAGGGTTCTTCTTTGTTTCCAGCAGCCTAGAAAACGTAGGCATATACACCCGACTGGACTTTGTATGAAAATTGACACTTCAACCCCCATAAAGGGGTGTATGGTGGTGGTAAAGTGACGCTAGGGGTAACGAGTGGGTCTTTTCATTTTTGGTAGTATCCTTCGTTCTTAGTGGCCTAGAAAACATAGGAATTCTCACCCTACTCGACTTTGTATGAATTGACATTTCAACCCACAGAAGAGGGTTTGGAGGTGGTAACGGGGAAATGGCTAGTTAAAATTTTTTTTATGGAAATATTCGGTTTCAGCGACCCCAAAAACGGGGGGATAGGGGTCTACCCTCTGGGTCTCGACATTTTTTTTTTGTGTGCCAGTGTTATATTTAAATCTAGAAAAATGTAAGGTTATGAATTTCTTCAGGAGAGAAGAGATGATTACTCATCTTTATCACGTTAATAATCATCCGCTCGAAAGAATGACGACATTTACGGATTTGGGAGTTATCCTGGACCATCAGTGAAAGTAATCAAAATATCGTGATGACAAATGAGCAGTTCCAACTATTATTGCAAACGATTCAGAGCAAAAAGCAAGATGGTGAAGTTAGGTGTGAAAGCCCTGGTAGTGTAAATTGCAATATGATATATAAATAACAAAACCGGTAGTTTTGCTAAATGTACATCTCGATTCAATGGGGAAAAAGAATCGAATGCCGAAGCTTTCAATGACACAATCAACATATATAAAGACTGTACCAACGTTACAGATGAAAACGCATTGAGAGGATTGCCTATGCTCTTGGAAGGTACCGCTGCCACATAGTGGCAGGTCATGAAAAATACAATATCAACATTTGAAGAAGCTACTAAACTCTTACACACATCGTTTAGACGAAAGAAACCTGCTTACCAAATCTACAAAAAGATTTTTTCGAGGTCGCAAGCAGAAAACGTCAAGACTGACTTCTTCGTTTGTAATGTTCGTGCATTATTTGCACAGTTACCAGACGTGTTACCTGATCATGTGCAACTAGATATGATTTATGGGTTATTGTCTAGACGCATTCGTGGAAAATTCAAACGTGAGTCATTTAAAACATTCAACGAGTTGTTAATGTCTGCCCCGAGAGGAAGAATATTTTTTCGAAAATTATACAACTGATGATACAAACTCAAACAAATCGAAAAATACGCAAAATAAAAATCCATATTGCAAATATTGTAAGAGAAATGGTCACGATATTTTAGTTTGCTCCAGGAAACCTGCCAGAATTAGTGAAAAAGTCAACTCAGAATTAGACAGTTCTGAGAAACAAGTGAAATACGAATTAGCTTGTTTCGTTGTGGACTAAAAGGTTATGTTAAAAGTACATGTCCAAACTGTAACCCAAAAACAACACCAATCTCAGTGGCTAATATTCATGATACCGCGAATCAAGTACAGAAGAATCAAAAATAAATGTTGATTCGATTAGCCTGTATGAGCCATGTACATAGCTCAACACATTTATATTCATTAGCGACAAATGGAATTTATCCTCGACCAAAACCATTACTACAAATACAAATATTAGGTTCAACTGGTGTGGTAATAATAGACACCGCTGCCAAATTAAGCATCGCGTCTCATTCGTTGTATAAAATTATGATTGAAAATGGTGCCAAATTCGAATCAAGAAAATTGACAATTACTTTAGCAGATGGAACGGAAAAACTCCATGAAGTACTGGTGACAACTGTAAATATTCGTGTTAAAGATAAAGTGTTCGCCACCAAGTTTTTGATTTTATCAAAATGTGCAGGTCATAAAACTTTGTTGGGTATAGATTTTATTGCTCAAGCTAACTTAATACTAGATTTTTCAAATCATCAGTGGAAATTTGGTGATTCTAACGAATGTTACCCTATATATTATTTGAAGATGATAAACAAAATAAAAATCAAATATCATCAATGGAGGTATAAAGATCAGATGAGGGAATTACATTAACAAATGATGAACAGAAGCTGGTAAACAATCTTCTAATAGTTAATAAAAATAGTTTTGCTATAGGGGGAGATCCAATGCCCTACGCTGATCACTGTATCGTAACAGAAAATCATGCACTTATATCAGTCCCACCATATAAAATGTCGAAAGAGAAACGTGAAATATTGGGTCAAAAAATCCAAAAGATGATCATAGACGACATCATAGAAGAATGTGAATCCCCGTGGTCGGCATCCGTCGTCATGGTTCCGAAGCCAGATAATAGTTATTGAATTTGTATCGATTATCGGAAATTGAACAGCATAACTGTTCCCGACAGGTATCCAATGCCACGCATTGACGAACTATTGCACCTGAAGGTCACTATTCATGTCAACGATAGATTTACGTTCCGGATATTCAAAATCTCAATAAATAAAGAAGACCGAAATAAAACTGCTTTCGTGTCACCGTATGAATTGCATCGTTTCAAGCGCATGCCTTTTGGCTTACGCAATGCGCCAGCCCTGTTTTAACGTCTCATGGATAGATTCAGGACTGGTATACCGCATATAATAATATTAGCGTATCTAGTCTAGATGATATCGTAGTGATTTCCGAGAGTTTCCAACAGCATTTGACAAGAAAAAAAAATCGACAAGAATGGTACACACCCGAAACCAGAAAAAATATCTGCCATTTCGGAAATGAAGGAACCTAACAATATTAAGCAACTAAAAACATTTCTGCGAACCGCATCATGGTACCGGAAGGCATTCAATAAATTGAAAATGTTATTGACAAATGCACCATTTTTGCAACAAGCTGATGTAGAGAAACCATTTATAATAAGAACGGATGCTAGTGGGTATGCTGTGGGGGCGGTTTTACTTCAGGAGCACGGTGAACATGAATACCCAATCGAGTTTGCTAGTCGCTTGCTACTACCAGCGGAACGCAATTACAATACAACCGAGCGCGAAGCTCTGGCCGTAATATGGGCTCTGAATAAATTTAGAGGCTATATTGAGGGTGCAAAAGTGTCAATCGGCACCGACCACCGTCCTCTCAAATTTTTTCTACACTCCAGGTAGGGCGAATGTCATCGCTGATACGTTGTCAAGGCCTTCAATGGAAGAAATACCTATTTCAACTTGTGCCATCATTTTTTTTCAAATAGACTTGCCAACCAAAGAGAGGTCCTGCTGATATTCGAAAGTCACAAATTGAAGATGAAGAAATTTTAAAAATCATAACATGTTTCGAGATTATTGATCATCCCGATATGTCAAATTATGCAGCTAGGGGATATATAATGGAACAAGGTGTACTCTATAGATTCATTCCTGACCAAGACACGGAGAATGTCTAGTTGGTGGTACCAACCAATGTTATTGGTCTGGTATTAGAAAACATATAATCGAATATGTCAAATCATGCGAGCAATGCCAGAAATATAAGCCATCAAATCTTAAACCAGGAGGTTTACTAAAAATTCCCGTTATACAACAACGTTTCAACGTAATAGCTGTTGATCTTTTTGGTCCATTCCCGGAAACCAAAGATGGTTATAAATAGATTTTTATTGTCGAAGATGCGACGTTGCGCTTCATCGAGATATTCCCGTTAACGTTTGCCACTGCGGAAAACTGTGCCAGAACGCTGATTTCAGAAGTGTTTCTAAGATATGGATTGCCACGTAGAATCATATCTGACAACGGCGTTCAATTTATTAGCCAAATCATGCAGTGTATATGTGAGTATTTTAAAATACAACAAAGTTTAACGCCGTTTTATCATCCACAAGCGAAGCAGGTAGAGCGGAAAAACCGAGATTTAAAAACTCAACTTGCTATTTATGTGAGAAATGAGCATAACCAATGGAGAAGTCTATTACCCGCGCGATTCGTTTTGCCATGAATACAAGCAAAAGTGAAGCTACCCAAGAAAATTCTGCTTTTCTGATATTTGGCAGGGAATTAAGAGGATCGGCTAACATAGAGAACGATATACGACCAATGAGCGAACCCGAAAATTTTGTTCCGGAGATAACGCAGTATTTAAATAAACTGCAAGAAAAACTAAAAGATGTTAGGGAAGTTAACGAAAAAATACAGGATCGCCGAAAAAACAAGCGCTAATTCCACGAGAAGACTCACTCGACCGTTCAAAATTGGTGACCTAGTTTTGGTTACCATTCACATGTTAAGCAATGTTGCGAAAGGTTGTAACGAATAGACCTTGCGCATATTCCCGGTTACCAAAGTGTTGAAGATAAATTATAGCAAACTAAATGGTGCGTATCTTCGATAATTTCCCCTTGGGTTTGAGGCTTTGCTGATGATTGTGTGAATGGGTCAAATGGCGCGTTTTTGTTGTTTGTGTGGATTGAAAGAAAAAAACTGACAGGAGAACAGTTTTGGATGTGACGGCAAGCAGTACAAAAATATTTAAGTCTAAGAAAAAGAATTTAATTAAAGTGGAAAACAAAAATCAAATAAAACAAAACGAAACATAAAACAATAAAGCGCATATTTTTTGAGACAGAAAACCCGACTGTCCATGCCTTAACAACTAACCAGAATACAGGAGCATTGGAAGTTGGAAAGTGGTGAAGTGAATGGTGTACCCCAATAATTATCGAATCCACTCCAATTATTCATATTGTGATTATTTGGAAGTATAATAATCCAAAAACAAAATTGAATCGAGTGGTAAAAACAGAACGCGAGACTCGAGAGCGCTGTGCAACGGGATTTCGGTGGCGGAAGAAAAATCTTCAACGGGATCGCACCGTTATTACCTTCGCATAGCTCCGACGCATTACCTTGAGGAGCATAGTAAGTAGTATTTTGAGGTCGAATGCCTAACTTTTGTAAAAATTCTAAGAAGGTCAAATTGTTCTCTAAGAAAAGCCACAATATGTTTAGTATTCGGTTTCGGCAGAGTTTTGAGTAATACTAACTTAGTCAACTGGTCTAGAACAATGAATATATATGTTTTTCCTGAGCTTGATCTTGGACACGGTCCTAAAAGATCCACGTACGCCCGCTGTCATGGCCTCTCTGATATTTTCGTATACCCCATAAATGGTCTGGCTAGTTTATTGGACGCCTTTGTAGTCTTGTATATTATTGAATGAGGGTGCCCGTCATGGTTGAAGGCACATGTAGCTTCCAAATTGGTATAGGTCCAATAGATTTTGATTATTCTTCGGCTCTATTCGAATATATATTTTCTGATTACTTACCCTCAAATTTGGAGAACGTTCTGGAAATTCTTCGATCTGCATTCTGAATTTTGCAAATCTTCGCATTCGAATTCTGTAAAGTTCAAATCGATATTATTTCAGCTATGGTATCGCAATATACTCTGGATAGGGCGTCCACTAGCACATTAAATTTACCTTTTTGGTGTACAATCTCGAAATCGTATTGTTGAAGTTTTAAGCTCCAGCGTGCTAGTCTATCCGTCAGATCTTTTTGCGTCATCAACCATCGTAATGCGGCGTGGTCTGTTATAACTTTGAACCTGAAGCCCTCTATGTAATGTCTAAATTTACAAATCGCCTTTAGAACAGCAAGACACTCTAACTCCGAAATCGTGTAATTTTTTTCTGCTTTTTTGAGCTAATACGAGAAAAATGCGAGAGGTCTCTCTACTTCATCTAACTCCTGATAAAGAACGCCGCCTAATCATTCGGTACTGGCATCGCACCTTATCAAAAATAGTTTGGTGTAGTCTGTTAATTAAACCTCTTATTTTTCATAAGCAGTGAAGTAATAGGGGCTGAAATCTTAGAAAAATTTGGCACGAATCTTCGGTACCAACCAGCCATCCCTAAAAATCGTCGAACTTGTTTCACGGTTGTTGGCTGGAGGTATTCACAAATAGCATTGACTTTAGCCGGTTCGGCGATTAACCCGTCTTCCCCTACGATATAGCCTAGGTATTTAATTTTCCTCAAAGCAAACTTGCTTTTCTCCTTGTTAATGGTTAGCCCCGCTTCGGTAAGTTTTTGAGCAACTATATACCTAACAGTTTCAGATGTTCACTAAATGTCCGTGATACCACCAGCAAATCGTCAAGGTATATGAAGATTTTCTCTCTAAACTCATGAGGAATGACGATGTCCATAAGACGGCACATTGATGCAGCCGCATCACATAGGCCAAAAGGCATGACCTTAAATTGGTACAGCTTTCTTCCAGGGATTGAAAATGCGGTTTTGTCTTTTGATTCCTCTGCCAACGGTACCTGCCAGTAAGCATCTTTTAAATCGATGCTTGATATAAATTTCGTATCACCGAGCCGTCCTAGGTGTCCTTCAATATTAGGCGCTGGATAGGCACCTTTTTTCGTAACCTGATTAAGTTTCCTGGAATCGATACAGAGGCGTGATTTTCCATTGGGTTTCTTGACAAGCACCACTGGTGAGCTCCAAGCACTTACACTTTCTTCTATTACGTCCTTATACAACATATCTTCTATTATACTGTCCATTTCCGCCTGTACCGCTGGTGACACTGGATAATGCCTTTGTTTGATAGGCTCGCTTGCCCCCACGTCAATTTTATGGGTAAATAAATGAGTCCTTCCTAGCCCTTTTCTTTCAAATGTTGGGAATCTTTCAATAATCTGCTCCAGTTGTATTGATTGGAAATCCGTCAGATCGTGCTCTGGCATTTCCATATTGGTAGTGTCTATAGTTTCTAGTAAAGCTGGAGCAATTCCGAAAGCTTTCCAGAAGTTGATTCCTAAATATAGTTGAGCACGTAGTGTGGGAACAATGTAAAATCGGATGGTAGCTGTTTTGTCCCTTAAGCTCACTGGTACATTAACGTAGCCAATAATAGGGTTTGGTGTACCATCGGCTGTTCTGATGATTGAATCCATTTTATGCAATTTAGCTCCTATTTCGTGTATTAATCGTTCTGCGTTGCAACCTAATACACTGATCGTTGCTCCACTATCCATTAGTCCTCTCACCTGAACATCTTTTATTTTAATGGTGACAAAAGGTCAGGGGTCATCCTCTTCATTCTCTATTTCTGGTGACATGACGGCTGAACACTCCTTTCTTATATGACGTTTCATTTTCCAATACTGGAGAATTCGGACCAACCGGTTAGCTTTGGGACTTTTAGACATACTATTAACGGATTGAGAAGCTGACATTAAGTACTGACGAGTGGGCTTCGCTGCGAAATATTGTCTTGTAGGGGTTGCAGCTTAGGTAGAGTTGATTAGCGAAGATTGTTTCTCGACATTAATCTGGGCCCCTCCTCTCCCGAGTGCAATGTCTCAGGAGATGACGCACTCGGACGTTGGTTTAACGACTCCTTCTTTGCCACATCCAAAACAAAATATTCGGTCCACGACGCGATTACAATCCTTAAACAGGTGTCCGATATCTCGACAGTTCCAACATATTGGAATTACGTTTGGTTTGGCAATGGACATCCGTCCCATACCCGCTATATTTTCCCCCAATTCTGGTGCCGGAAAGTAATTCTCCGTTGCCGGTATAATTCCATAATCTTGATTAGGCACTGTTAACTCACTGATTTGCGGATTGGTGTAGCACCTATTAATATCGCCGAATTTTCTTGGATCATATCCTGATTGCGTCCATAACATCTCGAGACTCTTACAATGTTTTCTCATACTTTCAATAGTTAGGAACGTGTAACCTAATACTTGAGTTTTAATAGCCGGATTCAAGTTAGCTTTTATAATTCGTAGTAGTTGATTCTCGCTGAATGGCACCTATAGTCGGTAATTCATCGATTCGATTTCCAAAACAAACTCATCTATTGGTAACGTTCCTTGCTGGTTTTGTTGAAGAAGTAACCTTTCTTCCTCATCTCCACCAAGATCAGAGAAACGTGATATAAATTCTGATCGTATATGGGACCAGTTCGCACCCGGAAACTTACGCAAAAATATCAAAAGCCACGTTTGGGCTGCGCCTTCTACATAATTAAAAATGACCCGGAGAAGTTCCTCCACTGGAAAACAACTAAGCATTGCCATATTTTCGATTTGGAAGAAAAAATCGCGAATATTCAAGCCTTTGCCTGTTCTAGTTGGCGTGAAATGCTTAAATGTCGGAACATTCCACCTGACGTGTTTTATAAACATATCGGGGGAAAATTTATGCGCTGGGGTTCTTCCTTTGACGTTACCGTCCTCGAAAAAGGAATTAGGCCAGTCGGGCATAGAAAAATTTACAGTTTTGCCTAATCGCTGTGTTTGGGGATCAATTGAATGGCTTGGAAAATCACGATGAGGCTTTTGCGAATTAGCAGGTCTACCAATAGGTCCAAAATCTAAACCACCACCGAAATTCGAATATCCGCTAGCAGCAAACGAGGATGGTACGCTCGTCATTCTTGAATGATTCCAAATCATGTTATACTCTGAAGGTGGTTGTTCCAGTGGGGCACTAAACGCTATACTACCAGGCTTCACCGCCGAATTAGGCCCCGTGTTGCTCCACGTAGAACCAGTGAAGGCCTGTTTGATGCCAATGTGTCGACTTGAGGTGAATAAATTGTAGGAGGAGTTGCAGGTACCTCCATCGTGTTAGTAGTAATGGCCCCTGACAACTCGTCCCCCGGATCTGTTGTATCCTCCTTCAGGTCGCTGGATTTTGCCCCGTCGGCCTCTATGCCTTCTTCCCCGTCCTCCATACATCTTTCCAAAAACTGTATGTTTCGTCTTAAGTGGCTAAGTGTGGATTCTACCTCCGGCGGGTTTTTAAACGACTTTTTGACCCGGTAAATTCGATCCTTCCAATGACATATGTACGCTAGCTAATGCTTCCTTTAACAGCTCTTTACCTCTTCTTCTTCTTCCGCTGGCGCTACATCCCATGAAGGGATTTGGCCGCCTCAACGATGCTCCTCCAAATAATCTGATCCGCCACAAGAGAACGCCAGACACGGTGACCGAGTGTGTATAGGTCCCTCTTAACGTCGTCCATCCATCGGGTAGGTGGTCTCCCACGAGGTCCTACTTTCGCTGGTGCCGACTCCAAGCCCTGTTTAGTGGTCCGATTTTGTGAACGTAGTACGTGCCCAAGCTATCTCAGCCTTGACGATTTTATGAATCCTATGATGTCGACTTTATCGAGATCATTTCTGATCTCGTGATTCATTCGCATTCTGTACGTGGCTCCCTCTTTAATGGGACCGAGAATTCTTCTTATCATCTTACGCTCAGCTACAGCGATTTTCTGGATGTTTTGCGCTGTTAGTGTCCAAGACTCGCAACCGAAGGTGACAACTGGTCTTATCAGCGCCTTGTATATCCAATTGTATTGTCCAATTTTATTTTGCGCGATATATGAGGAGACTTGAAAATTTTGATATTGGCGTAAAATACTCGGTAGCCTGCTGCGATCCTCAATGAAATGTCCACAGAAACGGAGTTTTGCTCAGTGATCAGTGATCCTAGGTATTTAAACTCATTCACCTTTTCATATTGAGTATCTCCTGAAATGAAGTCCCCACGAGTCTGCCTTCTCACCATGTATTTGGTCTTCGCTTCATTGATCTGAAGGCCTATTTGTTGAGCTGTTAATTCCAACGGGAGGAGGACCTCTTTCAGAGAGATGATGTTGCGACCCAGAATGCAAATATCGTCAGCGTATGCTAATAGCTGGGTTGATTTATAATACAGGCAGCTACGCTGTGCTATATTAAGCTGACGAATGACATACTCTAATGATAGATTGAATAGAGTTTGAGCTATTGGGTCTCCTTGCCGCACTCCAGATGTTATCTCGAAGGCATCCGAAATTTTGCCTTCTATTAGCACCTTACATATTGAGCCATCCATTAAAAGCTGGCACATTGAAACCAATTTTGACGGTATGCCCAGATAGGACAATACGTTCCATAACGTGTTCCTCTTAATGCTGTCATACGCCTGTTGAAAATCTATGAATAGACTGTGTACAGGGATGTCCTTTTCATAGCATTTCTCCAGCACAATCCTCAGCGTGAAAGTTTGATCGGTCGTTGATCTATTTGGCCGAAAACCACATTGATAATCACCCAAGATCCTCTCGCTATAAGTTGATAAATTTGCTGCGACCACGTTAGCCAAAACCTTGTAGCCCGTGTTCAGCAAAGCTATACCGCGATAGTTGTTGCAGTTTAATCGATCTCCCTTTTTATGAAGTGGACATATTAGAGCCGTCTTCCACTCTACTGGGATTTCTTCTCTAGACCAAATTGTTGATATTAGCTCAAACATGCGGCAGAACAGATAATCACCGCCATATTTGAGCATTTCGTTGCAGATACCATCCTCACCAGGTGTCTTGTAATTTTTCATCTGCGATATCACGTTCCGCACTTCATCATATGATGGAGGAGGTGGTGGTGTCATCTCGACGTTAATATCGCGTTGAAGCAAGAGAGGTTGTTGCTCGGAAGGTGGTGCCTGTTTATTTAAAAGCGAGGAGAAGTAATTTCGCCACACTTCGAGGACGGTTTTGGTGTCCATTTCCAACTCGCCTGATTTGTTGCGAATAGCGCTGCTACGTGGATGAAAGTCCGTAGCTAATTCTCTTATGCAACGATATCTATCTCTCAGGCTAGAATTTTGGATGTTGCGTGCCTGTTGTTCATACCATTCCCGTTTCTTCCGTCTACATAGCCGATTAGCAATTCTCCTCGCAGTCATGTAGGCGTTATGGGATTGCCTTGTTCTTTGCGATAGATCTCGTTGTCGTGCGCGATCTTTTTCCCGAATAGCACCAATACGATCATCATCAATCCAGAGATTTTTAGGCCTTGACGGATTTTGGCCTATGGTGGACTTTGAGGCATCGGTTACCGCCGTTTTGATAATGTCCCACTGTTCTTGAACGGAGTCAGGAAGTGGTTTATTTTCCAAGATTTCTGATACAGTCATCCCGAAGGTGGTTCTGGTAACTTGGTCGTTCAATGCCGCAGTGTTCCAACGAGTGATGCGCTGGAAGCGATGATTATATGTGGTTGATAGACGAAATTTTAATTCAGCAACTACCAGGAAATGGTCTGAATCAATGTTAGCTCCACGTTTAGTTTTGATGTTTTTAAGGCTAGAAAAATGTCTCTTGGACAAGAGGGTGTGGTCGATTTGGTTGACCGTTGTCCCGTCGTTTGATTTCCATGTGGCTTTATGAATGCGCTTATGTGGGAAGTATGTGCTGGCAACCACCAAGTTGTACAGTAAAGCTAGCTCGATGGTGCGCATCCCGTTGTTGTTTGATGTATGGTGCAAGGAGTTTGGGCCGATAGTGCTTCGATATGTACTGCCAGTACTGCCAATTTGAGCATTGAAGTCACCCAAAACAATTTTAATGTCATGTTGCGGAATTTTGCTCAGGACGGTTTCGAGCTGGTCGTATTAAGCGTATTTGATTTGATCAGGCTTCTCCTCGGTGGGGGCATGAATGTTCACAAATGTGATGTTAAAGTGACGTCCATGAAACCTGAGTGTACAAATCCGATTACTGACAGGCATGAAGTCAGTCACAAATTGACGGCATCGATTGCTAATCAAGAAACCAACGCCCAATTCATGTTTATCCATGTTATTGCTATGACAGAGAGTTAGTCCGAAGCGACTATAATCGGTGATGTCATTGCCGATTAGTCTTGTCTCCTGTAGCGCTACGAGGTCGAGTTTATACGTAGATGCTTGTTCGAAGAGTTGATGGAGGCTCTCCGGGCGGTTTAGGCTGAGTACGTTCCATGTTCCAAATTTAAAATCGTTGTCCTTATATCGTGTCCGAGGTCGTTGTTGTGAATCCAAAAATATCCGAGGCTCATGTTGAGGTTTCGTAACAAAAAATTTTTACTGGTTGGGCTGTTAACCCAACGCCAACCTTCTGTAGAAGGACCACAGCCCTCACACTTTAGCCTACTCCTTTAACAGAGTAGTTTCTAGTGACCGCCACGAAGAGGCAGTGTGAGCACTTGCTGAAGTTGCATGCAGTTACGGCACATGAAGCGAGTCTTGTGTTTATCCCCCTGCATACACAGCAGCCTGACCACCTGGCTCTTTACCTCGCTCGATACATAATTTTATTTCTATCTCTTTCTGTTCCTTAGGAACATGGGTACATACAAATAACTGCACCCAAGTTGTGACAAAAAAAAATTGATTTCCCTGAACCGAAACGGATAGGTTTGTATGTTATATAATTTCAGCATGGTGAAATAAACTCACCAGGAGAATTAATTCTAGAAAAATAATGAAATAAATTATATAATTTGTAACTAAATTTAAATATAGCTAAAAAGAAAGCACAGTTAACTTTACAAAAAAAACTTCGCAATAATGATAATTTTCAAGCAAGATATTTAAATCTTGAACACATGAGATTGATTTCCACCGCTCCATAAATTCCACTTTAGTCATGTTATTATCCACCCACGCGTATATTCTTCCAAATTTTAAATATGCGGGATCGTTTCACAAAAATAAAAAAGCAGCAAAAGATATAAAATTAATCGGATTTAAATTATAAAAAAAACTTTTGAATTGATGAGTAGAAAGCATGGTCTAATGAGTAATTTAAAATAACGGCAAACCTCTATCATCAGCGCCATACTATTCTTGAGCAGTCCATCTCTGTGTTTATGAGGAAACCAATATCTAGTAACTCTATCGTAAACTCATAGGTGCACTATCTATCAAGCAAAAAAAAAAATTATGTTTAAACTGAAAGCTAATTAAGTTGAAAGCGATAACCAAAACAAACTTAACTACACCGCTATTATAAAATCTCAAAGGTGATATCGTCAACTACCTATGAACTACAATCCAACGATAATAACAACTCCGTCAATGGACGTTACCACATTTCGGCACTTACCCCGTTTACTGAGGGCAAGACGTCAATCGCAACACCAACCCTTCCAAAACGTGCACAACGAAGACCTAAAAAGTTCTGAACTATCAAAATCGGGACGCTTTTTGATTTAGAGGAGGAGAGTGAAGCGGAGAGAATGGGTAAAGGGAGACATCTGGGAACATTGTCATCAACTATTTTTTTGTTAGGTGGAAACACCTATCTTATAACTGTATGTGCATGTGCGTATATAAAAATTAGTATGGTAGTCGACGCTATATAAGAAGAAGAGTCAAATCAGAATTGATAAAAGCTAAATAAAATTTTTGTAGAATAGTAAATAAAATTGGTTATTTAATTAATCTTTGGATAGATACTAAAATTTACTTGAAAGTGTTGAATTCTGATCCTCATCGGGTGGTAGTTGTATCAAGTGGAGAGGAGGAACCTAGCTGGAAGAAATAAATTTAACATTCAAAAGCGATCTTGAAGGTTACAGGGTTAAACATTTTCTTTATTTACCGACTTTTAAGTCCAATTATACGCATAATGCCTCTATTCCGGCTATGTGTCGGCAATTTAATGCTAATTTTAATGAGTTCGATTTTAACTTATTTGGATTTAAAAACCAAATTAAATGTAAATTGTAGTTATTTAATGTCCATGTTATTGTCAAAAACGGATTTTTTTACAGAGAGTTTTACACACCTTTTAAGGTGTCTTTGCGATTCAATATCTTTCAAAGAGACCTTCGCAGAAATAGAAACAGATCAAGAAAATAAATTTGAATAGTTTCTAAATTACAAATTTAATGAAGTCATCTAAACACACTTCAAAATATATGATTGATGGCTCCGGTTAATAATGTCGTTTAATGCGAACTCTTCTAAACGAAAAATCAAAACACCAAACCAAACAAAAACAAAATGCAATCTATCTTATCTGCGCTAACGAAAACAAAAATTCCAAAAATATTAATTTGAAGAAAGTTAAAATCTTCACACAAAATCAAACAAAATAAATTCCCACAGCTCATCATAATTCATAAAGCCTTTGGGAGAAGTTTTTTTTTTGTTTTTTTTTTTGTTTGGTATTTTACACTGCCCAAAAAATTACAATGAAGAACACCTGTTGAGTGTTTAACACAACAAACTTAAAGAAGTGGTTATAATTGTTTGTCGATCGGATGATAAATGCCATAAAAAGAAAAATGAAAATTTTTTATTAGGCAATCGATTGGTTTGGTACCCACACTTAAACCGATTCATTGATAATTACTGGAATGATGATTCGATTATTTATTTACTTTATTAGGTTTTTTTTTTTTTTTGTATTATTACCACTATTATTCAACAATAAGAATACAATCGAACGAGCATCCGGTCATACATTTAGACATATTATATACAGTTTTCATTTGAAGACAAATATTTATTTGCCTCTTAAGTCAATATGATCTTAATCTTTTATTTATTTTCATTTTTATTTGTTTTCTCATCATCGGAGTTTGTTTTCATCTCGCGCTTTGTTTGTTGTATGTATTTTTATGTAAGGTAAACTATGAGAATGTAATATACAGTTTGGTTGTATATCGGTTCGAACTACCGAATTAAAGGGACAAGTGAACTAAACCATCATTAGGTTCAATATTGTATTTAAAATGAAAAACAATACTCGCATGTGACTTCCAATACATCATAACATAAACTTAATAAAGAGCATAAAAAACAAATAAAAATTAATTCTCACCGAAAACCCAACATAAATACATTATGTATAAAAAAAAAAATCGTTAAAGATTTTCAATTGAATTGTCCCACACTTATCCAACATATACAACATAACTTTAGTTACAGAATGAAACGACATTGACCGGAAACTCAAAATAAACATACAACTAGCAACAACAACAAAACAAATTAAGGGTTTTTTTTTTGTTCATCGTTGCGTCTGGTATTCCTTTTCATTGTTGATGGTCACTTCCTTTAATTTCACTTTTTGTTGTAAGATCTTTTACGATTTGTTGTTACTCCCTTAGTTCTTCAAGGAATATTATTAAAAAAGGAATCACATGACAAATAATTTCTTCCTGTTTTTGATTTTCTTGTTTTTTTTTTTTGTATATACACATTTAAGTATTTTGAATAGATTATTGTTATGGGTCGATGAATGTGAAGGGTGGAATACACTCGCTTCAATGTACACATAATACATTATGAAAAGGATGAGGAAGTTAAATTTTCTAATTGGAACGATGTTTGAAGTGAATTGATTGTATAGTAAAGTAGATTTTAAATTTTTGTAATGGTTTGATGAGCATAACATATAACAGTGATTGAACGGAAATGGTATAAATTAAAATTTTTGGCCAATATTAAATTATTCCAGGTAAATTAAAATATTTTCAGTCAATTGCGGTGCTTGCCTTCTGAAATAATTCGCTCAAAAATGCGACGATACGCCAAGTTTTTCTGTCATCATTTTTTTAGGCTAAGCTATTTTTTAGATCTTCATTCTTTTGCAGAGTTCAGGTTTCCTTTGGTTGCAGTGTATGGGGAGAGGGGTTGGCCATGACTTTCGAGCCAAACGGTTGTGTTTTTTTTAAATTGTTTTTCCTCAAGGAACATTTAAATTTAATAAAAGTAATAAATTGTTGATAAAGAAGTGAAAGTGCATGAACAATGATTACATCTTCTCGTCGACATAAATGTGAACACTGAGAGACTAATATTGAGACAATTAAATTTAAAACACCTGCGCTCCAACTGAATTACATGACAACGCCAAAACATAGATACAATTTATGATTATCTTCCTTACAACATAGACACAGGCCGTCTAATAATAAAATATGGGTAAAAGTATTTAATTTCCTCAGTATAATGTAACTTGCCCAGCCTTGGCTGCACTATTGTTCGGGCTACAGAAAACGTTAACATCGCATAACCAAGTTCTGCCGTTACAGTTGAAATCGCAAGAGGAGAAGATGTCATCGCAGCTATCTTCCCTGCAGCAGTCTCTAAAATTACAACAGGAAGAGCTTCAAAAATCAATCGAATCAAAAATAACCGCGCTCGAGGACAATGTCGACAAGAAATTGGAACAGCTTCAAGGTACGGTTATGAGCAACGTGGAAGAAAAACTTGAAAAACTTCAAAATGAAGTACTGGAGGTGGAAAATGGAAAGGACGTCCCTCTTGTGCAGCCTAGAGAAGGTAGGAAGATAACGTGCAGTCGAACTTATTAGGTCACCACCGAAATGGCAGCTCCAGCCAAATAAAACAACCAGTATGCGATGGCGAAGCTGCTTGGCTAAATTTCAAAATGCAATTCACGGCAGCGGCCAAAACTAATAAATGGGATGCGGAGCAATTATCAAGTGGGTTAATTTTGGCGTTAAGGGGTAAACCAGCAGCTACTATCCAGAGTGTACCGGAATCGCAAAGGAACTACGAGCAACCGATGAATGCATTGGAGTTACGACACAGAGACTCCCATATGCAGGAGCTTCACGAGATACAACTACAAAACCACAGGCAAGCCAAAGATGAAAATTTACAACAACTGGAAGTAGAAATCACACGGCTTGCCAGGCTAGCATATGGCACTGCTCCCGCGAATAATGTAAACATTTTGGCTGCAGATGTATTCATCAATGCGATATGAGATGATACGCTGAAGTTACATCTCCGGACAACGGCTAAGCAATCTACGCTAAGTGAAGCTCTTATAGCTGCATTGAAATACGAGGCCGCAAAGCAGACGCTCTATCCAGAGGCTTCTAGATTAAAGAAATTGGAAGCTGCAGACGTGGATCAAATACAGACTATAATCAGGGAGTCCTTAAAAATATTTAAGGAAGAAAGTCCGGGGACCACAGCAGCAGTATCCGGACCAAGGTGCTACAGGTGCAATAAACGAGGACACTTTGCCAGAGCGTGCCGAGCTCCAAAAGTAAAACCAGCAGAATAAAATTCTATTCCATCATATTCGTCGAACAAAGAAGCGCCAATAAGGGTTATTAACTCTAAAGGAGATCCTTCAAGTAGTAACGACACGGAGCCGTTAAACTAAGGTCCTCCATCTTTGCGGGGCAAAAGTTGGCCGGAAAACAAAAAGCCCGAGAACCACCATCATAGTTGCACAGCTACGGAGATGGTACAGCATAGAATCAAAACGGGAAATACACCACCAATTCGACAGGCAGAAGACTGCTATTGGCTAAACAAGAGGAGGCGGGCCGAATGATACAACAGATGTGCCGGGATAAAATCATTGAGCCATCTAACAGTCCATGGAGTTCACAGGTAGTTCTAGTGTAAAAGAAAGACGAGTCAATGAGGTGTTGCGTAGAGTACCGAAAATTAAATGATGTCACGAATAAGGATAGCTACCCATTACCCAGGATAGATGATACACTAGACATACTGTCAGAACCAACGTTATTCGGCACACTGGACTTGAAGAGTGGATATTTGCAAGTTGCGTTTCAAGAAGAAGACCGAGAGAAAACAGTATTTTCTACGGGCACCGGTCTATGGCAATTCACCGTTATGCCAGTTGGCCTGTACAATGCACCAGCTAAGTTGAAGACAAAAAGATGAAGATAAAAGAGAGCTCGGATAACTGGGCACTCTTCAAGAACGAAGTGAAGTACTTGGGGCATATCGTGTCGGAGAAAGGAATTCGCACTAATCCAGAGAAAATAGAAGCAGTACGAAGTTGGCCAGTGCCAAGGAATGTGCATGAGGTTAGAAGCTTCCTGGGACTCTGCACTTACTACCGGAAATTTGTCGCAAACTTCTCACATATAGCTGCCAGCCTGCACAAACTCACCGAGATAAGCCAGCCTTTCCAGTGAACTGAAGCCTGTCAAACGCAATTCGAGCGGCTACAAACAGCACTATGCCAAACACCGATATTGGCATATCCTCGGCCAGGCCAAAAATTCATCTTGGACACGGATGCCAGCAACGTGAGAATTGGTCAAAAAGAAATTATTGTGTAACACGAAGAGAATTACTGGCCGTTGTGGAATGCGCACATTTCCACAAATGCCTGTATTGTTAACTATTTCTAATTCGAACGAACCACGCTGCTTTAAAATGGCTAATGCAGTTTAAAGAATCAGAAGGACAGATGGCGCGATGGATAAAACGACTGCAGAGCTACACTTTCAACATCGAACACAGGAAAGGTAGAGTTCACGGTAATGCAAATAGTCTATCAATGTGGCTTTGTGCATCAAGATGTGGAAAATGCAGCAAACATTAAGGAAAAGGAGCCTTAATCGGATTGGCGTGGAGGTGCCGGAAGGGTGGACAGCGACGAGTGTCGACGAGGAGCAGGAGAAGGATCCAACACTCGCTCCAGTAAGAGCTTGGACTACGAAAGGACTGAAACCTGCATGGCTTGAGATATTCGAGACTTCTCCAACACTAAAATGCTAAAACGAGCGGGGGAAAGTGTAGATGGCAAAACTACGCAAATGCAGACCATGTTCCCAAGCTGCAGTTTCTAAAGTGTTAAATGAATTCCACAATGGATCAATCGGCGGACATCTTGGCGTTAAAAAAAATCTGGCTAAAGTAAGGGAACGTTTCTACTGGGTCAACTGCCGCAACGATGTTGAAGATTGGTGTAAAAAGTGTCACTCTTGCGCAGCTAGCAAAGGACCAGCGAGGCGAACCCGAGGCAGAATGCAGCAGTACAACGTAGGAGCTTCATTCGAACGAGTGGCTATGGATATCGCTGAGCCGTTTTCGCGAACAGTTGGTGGGAATCGATACATCCTTGTATGTATCGACTACTTCAGTCAGTGGCCGGAAGCCTATCCAATACCAAACCAGGAAGCACCAACAGTGGCCGGTGAATTCGTAAATAACTGAGATGGATAAGATGGAGTACCGTTGGAGCTTCATTCGGATGAAAGACGTAATTTCGGGTCAAATGTGTTCCAGGAGATGTGCAAAGTGCTCGGTATTAAGAGCATAAGGACAACACCGCTATATTTACAATCCCATGGAACGGTCGAACGATTCAACCGGACCTTAGAACAGCACTTGGCTAGAGTAGTTGAATCAAATCAGGAAAACTGGGATCGGCATATCCCCCATTTATGGTGGTATATCGTAATGTAGTACACGATACCACGGGAATTACACCATCGACAGTTCTCTTTGAAAAGGAAATACGGCTGCCGTGCGATATTGAATTTGGAGTACCAGGATTAACTCCCAAAGGAGCCGAAAACTACGTAAGCGACCTCAGAGGCAGAATGGCTAAGATCCATGAGCATGTTCGAGGGAATATCAAGTTGAACAGCGACCGAACCAATTCTCGTTACGATCTAAGAGCAAACGACAAAACACATGACGAAGGATCATATATCATTCGAATGGGTGGTCGCCTTCAACACACCACCTTAACCTATATCTCGAAACACACAATCCTATTACCAAGCTCAAATAAATTTACTATAACATTACTCAATTTTTATCACATGAAACTGCTGCATGCTGGTCCACGAGCATTATTGGTGGCATCCGCTGCAAACCACCAACGAAGACATACCTCTGTCTTTTCATTTGCTTCGTCACGAAGGAAATACATCTGGAATTGGCCACTGACTTAAGTACACAATCGTTCATGGGATGTTTTAAACGTTTTGTGAGCACCTCAGGCTTATGTAAACATGCGTGTTTTCTGATAATGGCACTAATTTTGTCGAAGCCAATTCAGAGTTGCGTGAACTCTACGCGCTGCTTTCATCGCAGGATTTGACGGAAAAACTGATACTATCATATAGATTGGAAATTCACTCTACCAGCCAGCCCCAATTTTGGTGGTCTTCATGAGTCAGGTGTAAAATTACCCAAATTTCACTATCGCCATACAATGGGCACAGCTAAATTTACGTATGAACAACTTATGACGCTGATTAAACAGGTTGAGGTCGTCCTGAACTCACGATCTCTCGGGCCAAAGTCAAGCAGTCTCGAGCACCTCGACTGTTTAACACCAGGACATTTCCTGATTGGACGACCACTTAATTCGTTACCGACGCCTGATTTAACTGACCAACACCCTCCATGAAGCCTGAAAGCAACTCAATTTTTACCATCAAACAATTTGGAAACGGTGGTCAACCGAGTACTTGCAAGGGGATTTTTTGTGTTTCACGGCACGGATTTATGTTTTGTTATTTTACGTATAAATTTGACATACATATATGATTTGACGGTCACTTTTATGTTTTGCACTAGGTCACATGCTTTTATATTTTTAACATATCAATTATCAATATCCTCTAAGGCAATTGGTAATTGTAAACCAGTTGAACATGCATTAATTATTGTTATGCTAACGTCATCAATGTCATCAGTATAGACTTCATTGCAAGTTCGCTAATTTTAATTGTATTTTGACGTTGATGTTTATTCAAGCTATTTATTTGGTATTGAAGGTCAATGATCTGATTTTTTAACCATCATTTTTCGTTTTAAAATTTACCCGCACTCCGGAAAAAATTGCAGAAATGCTACAATATAATTCACAAGCAAATAATATGAAAGATATACATATCGAACTTCTGAATTAATACATTCTGAGATCTAAACCCACGATCTAAAGATTTTAATTTTCCTTGTTATTTAGAAGGAGTTTAGAAATTTACAATTTGTCAATGGGAAAAACAAATTGTATACCACGGTTTAGGGAGTTCAGTCTGGAGTTAACAAAACATTTGCAAACTTAACATCCACAACAATCTGAAACACAAAAGTATGTATATTCTTGATGAACATACAGTCAGAAACATTCAGATGTATACGGCTCATATTTAGAGGGAAATTTAAAGATAAAGTTAAAAACCAAACAGAAGATATCATATTTAAAATTTTATTTTTTATCAATAATGTTATCACATATACATACATATTTACTTCATATTTATGTATTTTTAAAATAAAAAAAGAAAGAAAAAAAAAAAGTGTTTCGTTGATTTTAATTTGCCGTATACATCTGAATGTTTCTGACTGTATGTACAAAAATAAGCCCAAAATAAAACGACAGGTCCCTGTAGCAAAGGAAATTATGCAGCTGCAGAATACTGTATTACCGATTTTCGGTCATTATCGGTTGTAGTTTGTGGTTGCAGTTCAGCTGTTGAATTCAACCATTCTTATTTTGGTTAGGTTTGGTTCAGGTATTTCAAAATGCGGCACCATACTTCGCGCGAAAAGTGATTTTTGATACACTAATTATGAATTTATACTAGAAATAATAAAAATATAAGGTTTAACTAAACAGTTAAGGATTGTACTTAATTTAAAATTGTATACATTGTTCTTTAATTATAATGGGTTTAAACCTCACGAAGTGGTCAGAACTTTCGCACAGAAAATTACGGGCATATGCGAACTCATCTCAAATCAGCTAAATCTAACTTTAAACTAAACCCTCAACTCGACCAGCAAATTAATTCCAAACCGAACCCCTCTCACAACCCCAACTCAACTTCAACTCAACCTTCAACTCGAGCCCAAACTCAAGTTCCAACTCAGCCCAAACTCAAGACAAATCAATCACCAGTTGGATTCCAGTGAACTCCCAATAATTTCACAGGGCTTGAATTCTAAAAATCCTGGATGATTGCATGTCCATTTTCGAAAGTGAAATCCAGCTTCAAACAACCTGGATATCAGTTGCTCTTTAATGTGCAAGGCTTGTACCAAATTATTCGACACTGTTATCAGATCATCGACGCATACATCGTTGTCCAACCGGTCTGCTGCATCGCGAAATTGAGTTCTGGAATCCTTCGCTATTTGATGAAGTATTCATGTTGCCAAAAAGGGTGCTGAAGATGTGTCTTAGGTAATGGTTTTAGTATCGTTTTAAGGGCAGATTCCTTTTTTCCCTTCACAACAGTGAACGACAGCTCCAATAAGAATTCCAAATTCCAATTTATCATTTAAAAAGTTCCACTTGTGGTTTTGGATGATGTATCAAAAACAACCCTCAGTTCCACTGTGGTACTCGTTTCCTTAAATACGCCATGATAAGGAAGGTAGTAGGATTCACCGATAATTTTTACTGTTTGTACAATAACTCAAAATCCTAGGTCTCTTTGGAATCTTCTTTCCAAGGGTTGAAATTGTTTTGCTACGATTTGGTAAGAATCTTCTAACGAAATGTCTTCTGATCTGAATGGAAAACATACGACAAATCTTCCATTGTCAATGCGTACGTATTTGACATTATCTCGGAATTTCAACATAAATACAGACGAGAAACAGATTAATTTGTAGTGTTGTACATTATTAAATCTATTTTAATTCAAACTTTCCAGATGATGAGCAGCTTCAATGTCAATTTCGATCTTATTTATATCAATGGCAGTGGCTAAACGTTTTTGGAATGTAGTACATAATCGGAATTTTAACTTGGACATTGACCAAACTCAGAGTTTCCGTTTGGTATCTACATTGAAGTATTATTTGGTGAATTTTACCAAGTAAGTGCAATCCAATAAATTTCGTACTCCATAATTGAGCTTACATTTGGACTTTAAACTACTTGAAGAGCTGTCAATTTAATTTAAAACTAAATCCGAAGGTGCAGATTAAAATTATAACGCACTACGTATACTGTTAACGAACATTACGAGTATAGGTATCATAATTAGAGTCATGTCGCTTTCACCACTGGAAACAATTAACGAGCATTAAAATTAGTGTTTTGATTTAAAAAAAAAAATGTTACATTTACATATTCATAAATAGTTCTTAATTTTACCTGTTGAGAGCCCTTATAAACGGCTAATCAATAATTAATAGCTTCAATGTTTTAAAAAATAAATTCATTCACAAGAAATTTTTTATGTGCTTTAGACTTTAAATTAATGATCCAATTCTTTAGCTTGAGATCAACAAAAACCAAAACCATTTCTTATGAATTAAAAGAGCTAACGCCCACAATTTATGTGTTGTTTCTTTATCATATAATAATCATCTCACACTGAACGAAACCAAAAATTCTAATCTATCCTTGTTTTGTATTTCCCGAGACTGTTTTTTTTTTTTTTGTTCACTCTAAATACGTTCTGTATGTATACTATACATACCATTTAGTTCCCATTCAAAAATATTAAAAAAAAAAAAATCAAATTTAATATTTTCTTCCTACTTTTTCCCATCATTCATAACAGCGCGCATCAGATCACCAGAATAAGAATACCGTACCACGAAACCAAAAAGAATTTTTATTAAAATCTGTAAAAAGAAGAAAACTAAAATAAATAAGAAATACACAAAAAGAAAACCAATTTGGATAATCTTTTCTTCTTGTATAGAATTTATTTTGTATGCATTTTTTTTTATTTACTTTTGATAAGTATCTTTATCTCGCGAGAATTGAACATAAGAAAATGTATTTTTTTTTTAGTTTCATGTTTATAGTTCAGATTTTATTTTTTATTTTTTAAATTGTCTTGATTTGATTCATTCTTCGTGCTTCTTCTCTTTTATGTATACTTAGATGTATAAATTCAAAAAGAAAAGACCTACCTGTGTCTATATGTTATTGTTGCGTTCTTCTTTAAAAAAAAGATTTATTTGTGCTTCTGAAGAAGATCAATTTGATTTTTTCTCAATGCGCGACTCAACTCAAGATGAAAAGAATGGGAAATAAATTAAATTAATAAGACAAAATTAAGATAGTTTATTTTAAATGGTATAATTGATCAATGGATTTGGATAGGGTTTACTTATAGAGGAATGAAAGGAATAATACACATGCAAATTTAACTCGTAAACCATGATTCATTTATTAACTTCCAACTTGAAAATGAGTAACCTCAGATCGAATGATAGCTTATGAAATAAGCCTTACCACGTCAAATTACAAAGCGCCTTAATTAACGTGCCGTGAGCTTTATTGTAATTTCATCATTCAATGTGGTATTTTAATATCATAATTTCACGGAAGGAACATTTTATTTACCAATTACTAATCATATGTTTTAATTTCATGATATACAGGCTGGTGCAGCAGGGCAAGGCAAATCAAGAAAAAACCAAACCGTTCCAAATGTTACAACTGCTAGCAACTTGCCACAGAAAACTTAGAAAGTTTCGTTGCCTTTTTTCAGGGCCTTCTGGAGTAAAGTAATAATCATAATCCATAATCAAATCTACATTTTTATTGTTTGCCATAGGAATCCATAGTAAAACTGATGTTTTCTAGTTTCAAGTTTTTCTATGAAAAAAGCAGAAATATTATGAAATGTTTTTATAAAAGTTTTCTACATATCTTTAGCAACAACTAGCAAAAAGGCTATATTGGTATTAAGTAAATATTAATTGCAGAAATATAAAAATTAAAATATGTCTAAAGCGCTTTGCCCATAGGAAAACGAAAATGATAAAGGATTTTACTTTTCTTACAACAACTCCAAAATCTTTAGCATATTATAATAGCTTAAAGTCTCTCAAACTTGTTCATAAACACAATTTGATTGATTGATGATTGATTGATTTAGTGTGTACGACCAAGCCTAAGGCAAGTTTCCCAGATACGCCGGGCTCACCCGTACACCCTTTCACGAATCGAAGGAAAGGAACGACCCGGTTCCAGACACATAAGTAGTCGACCCGGTTCCAGACACATAAGTAGTTCGATAGTTAGTAAATTTGTTAGTTCTTTTTTTTTTTTTTTTACACTTGTTAATCACAAGACAACACAATTTTTTCTAATACAGCATGTCCCCCCCTATGGTAACTGCAATATCTGAAAAGCCTTAATTTTAATTAATTATTAAGTCTACATTATTATTCCCATCGGCGGTTGTGCGGTGGGAGGGGCGAGATTTCGTTCCATCATCATGTTACCAAGCGGTCAACCAAATTTGTACTAACCGTAGCAAATGTTGCTTGACATTGGTGTTGAAGTTGTTGCGTCTCTTCTCTCTTGTCTACTCGCCCCCCCCTCAAACTTGTTCATAAACACAATATATAAAAATATTTTAATTTAAAAAATAATTTAAAAATATTTAACATTCCCAGAAAATTAAATTTTAATTTTTTCTGTCAGAAAATTTAAAATATTTTTTCAATTTTTCGTCAGAAAAAGAACACGAAGATATTTTTCGTCTTGTTTTTCTGTTATAATTTTTTATTCTGTTATAATTTTGTAATGTCGGCTAAAAAAATGAATGATATACCAACTTCACACACTAAACACAAAAGCATTTTCTTTTCTTTTTTAATATTATTCTGAGAATTCCTTTTCTTTTTCAATAAATTAAAGAAAAAATTGACTCACAGATATAAACATACAAGTTTTGATACTTGAATTTCAAACGAAAATATTTTTTCGGTTTAGTAATGGGCAAGGCAAAACGAAAAGATGTTAAAAATTGTCAAATTTTTCGTTTTTTATGTTTTTCGTTTTCCTATGGGCAAAGCCCTTAAATATATATTTCTCGAACTTTCCTTTTGAAAAATACATCAAAGTTGGCTTTGACAAAGTAAATTAATACTTGCTAGATTTATCTTACAATTTACCTTGCTAAAAGCAAAACAAAACTTTTCGCTCATGACTTCGTAAGCGAAAAAAACAAAATGTTAGTTGCGTGTCTTGAAATCTAGATGGCCCCACTATAAACTCTACTTATATTTCGCACTAAATTATCTGCAGGGAGCATTCATTTTCAGATAAATTTTGACGTTTCTTTATTTGAAGCCGCGAATTTTAGCAAAGCAACCTTGATTATACTAGCCATAATCTAAAATACGAAGCTTTTATAAGGGAATTAGAAACGAGGAAAAAACCAAAATTTCCATAGTAAAACTTTATGCGTTTATACACATATGGAAAATCACTTTTTCTCCAAAGGCAAATTTGTAAATGAAAACATTACAAATTCTCTATTATGATTTCTGAAATATTTTCATAAATGTTTGAATTTCAACATATATGACTATCGTTTAAATAAATCGTTTTCATTTTCTTGTAATAATTGATTTGTTTAATCCAAAATATAAAAAAAAGTTCATAACAACAGCATCCTGGTCAAATTAAAAAGAAAAGCTTACTACAAATCGTGTGCATAAAGTCAATATATATTACATAGATGGCAGTAAACATTTTGAAAAATCGTACGAAAAAATGCCACCTGGGGAAATTTCAAGTTCAAAAATTGTAGGAAAAGCAAAACAAATTCTCAAAATATTAAGAACGTGTCATAATTTTGTGATTAAACAATTTTTTTCGTATTTTTCTGTATAAATCTGAGACATCTAACGTACACTAGTAAAACTAAAGATAAATGTAGCAAGTATTATTTTAATTCGTCAGAGCCAACTTTGATGTTATTTTTCAAAATGAAAGTTCGAAAAATATATTTTAGAAATAATTTAATTTTAAAATTTCTGCAATTAATATTTACTTAAAACGAATATACCCTTCTTGTATGCTGCTAAAAATATGTAGAACACTTTTGTATAAAAAATATTCTAAAATGTTTGCTTTTTCATTGAAAAACTTGAAGCTAAAAACACCATTTTTACTATGGATTCCTATGGAAATCAGTGAAAAGTTATACCACTAAAAAAGCTTCTAAAAAACAGGTCATAATAATTATGGCTCTATACTCTAGAAGGCTCTGATTTTAGGCGAAAATAGGTGCATTTGGAATTTAGAAAGCTCGTGGAAAAACGTATGGAACGCTATGGAAAGTTCGTGGAAAAACTTAGTTGAAAATATAGGGAAATCAAGTATTAAGTTATTTGTGTATTGAGTAGACAAGAGAGAAGAGACGCAACAACTTGCTTTATTTAATTTTAATTAAATAAACTAAATTAAATTAATAAAATAAATTAAATTAAATTAATTGAATTAAATAAATTAAATTAAATTAAATAAATTAATTAAATAAATTAAATTAATTAAATAATTTAAATAGATTAAATAAATTAAAATAAATTAAATTAAATTAAATTAAATTAAATTAAAATAAATTAAGTTAAATTAAATTAAATAAATTAAATTAATTAAATAAATTAAATTAAATTAAATAAATTAATTAAATAAATTAAATTAATTAAATAATTTAAATAGATTAAATAAATTAAAATAAATTAAATTAATTAAATAACTTAAATAGATTAAATAGATTAAGTAGATTAAATAAAAATAAATAAATAAAATAAATTAAATTAAATTAAATTAAACAAATTAATTAAATAAATTAAATTAATTAAATAATTTAAATAGATTAAGTAGATTAAATAAAAATAAATAGATTAAATTAATTAAATTAAACTAAATTAATTAATTAAATAAATTAATATTAATTAAATAGATTAAATAGATTAAGTAGATTAAATAAAAATAAATAAATTAAATAAATTAAATTAAATTAAACAAATTAATTAAATAAATTAAATTAATTAAATAATTTAAATAGATTAAGTAGATTAAATAAAAATAAATAGATTAAATTAATTAAATTAAATTAAATTAATTAATTAAATAAATTAATATTAATTAAATAGATTAAATAGATTAAGTAGATTAAATAAAAATAAATAAATTAAATAAATTAAATAAAATTAATTAAAATAAATTAAATTAATTAAATAATTTAAATAGATTAAATAGATTTAGTAGATTAAATTAAATAAAATAAAATTAAATTAAATCAAATAAATAAATTAAATAAATTAAATAATTTAAATAGATTAAGTAGATTAAATAAAAATAAATAAATTAAATTAATTAAATTAAATTAAATAAATTAAAATAAATTAAATTAATTAAATAATTTAAATAGATTAAATAGATTATGTAGATTAAATTAAATAAAATTAAATAAAATTAATTCAATTAATTAAATAATTTGAATAGATTAAAAAGATTAAGTAAATTAAATAAATTAAAATAAATTAAATTAAATTAAATTAATTAAAATTAAATTAAATTAAATTAAATTAAATTAAATTAAATTAAATTAAATTAAATTAAATTAAATTAAATTAAATTAAATTAAATTAAATTAAATTAAATTAAATTAAATTAAATTAAATTAAATTAAATTAAATTAAATTAAATTAAATTAAATTAAATTAAATTAAATTAAATTAAATTAAATTAAATTAAATTAAATTAAATTAAATTAAATTAAATTAAATTAAATTAAATTAAATTAAATTAAATTAAATTAAATTAAATTAAATTAAATTAAATTAAATTAAATTAAATTAAATTAAATTAAATTAAATTAAATTAAGTTAAATTAAATTAAATTAAATTAAAGTAAATTAAGTAAATTAATTTAAATTAATTAGATAGTAGTGTATTATATAGGTCTTCTAAATTTCTTTTCTGTTTTAATCCTCACTCAACTTCTGACCATAAGTTATGTCAATTGAGTTAAGCTCATCTTCATGTCTTTGTAAATATTTTGATCCATTAGTCAATAATCCTAAATATTGGCCCGGTGCTTTATGATATTAATAGTGTAGCTGGCACCCAATTATTTACATTTCGAGCATCTCACCCTAAAACGATCAAGGCGGCTTAATACTAAAATGATTGATGCGGTCGAACGAATTTCTCGTTTTAACGATTATATCAGTTTGATCTCATTCGATTCCATAAAGTATTGGTAAGATCATTTTGCCCGAATTGTTGATTGTGTAAAGTGCGCAAGAAAGAGATGTAAAGGGGAAAATCTAAATAGGCACTCAAGTTACAGGCTCTTGACTCAAGTGACTTAAGTTTTAAAAAAAAAAAATTAAAAACGCTAAAATAATTATAAAATAACCAGTGGCGTCTGCCGACTTAACTTTAGACGCATAATTGAGCATACAGTTTATACTGACTTATTTATTAAGCTCTGTCAAACAAAAAATAAATAAATCGCAAAAGAATTAGAATTAACAAGCAAATTTTCAGCATAAACATCAATTTCATAGCCAGTTCAGTTATTCGCATCCATCCACCACACTGGGTATCGATTATGTACCTCTCTTGTTTCGAGTTAAGAGTTTCGAAAACTCACAACCCACAAAGTTGCAGTGGCGAGAACGCCCCTACGTGACCATTATGACTACTCAAAATATATAGCATTTTGTCGTGAGTGCGAAAAAATTCTCAAAACTCATATAATGCTTACATAATTGATACGCAGCCGTTCTGATTTTTGGATTTGGTGGTTTTACAATTTTTTTGGATAAAGTTTAATTCTATACAAATGTACTACATATTGTATTATTGTCTTAATAGGCATTATTCGAGTTTCTCGAATTATGACGTTGAGTTGCGTCACGATACCGACTTAAAGGAATAACGGAATTTTATTAAGATTAAGGCGTCTTCAAGTTATTTTTATGAGAAAAATGTTTTTTTGACATTTGAATTGCTTTGCATTGACCCTTGACCGATTGTTAGTGATTTCTTGATTTTTCAAGATTATTCTAAATGAATTTTAATTTTATTGGAGATTTTCGGGATTTTCGAATTTTCGTAAGAATATCAACATTATTCGCGTCTAATCCAGCTTATCAATATGTATTACTATAAATTTGTAAAACGTCAGAATTACGTGAATTTATCATATTTCAAGATTTGCGATATTTTATTGGATTTTTAGAGGTTCTAAGTTTCAGCTTATTGAAGATTTGTTAGTGACTGAACGTTATGTAACAGATTGTATTCATTTTCAATATTATTTCAATTGAGACTGGAGTTGGATAATCTTACAGAGAAGAGTTTCCGGATTTAAATAGCGTGCTTAGAAGAATTCAAAGAATTATTTGAGATTATCCTATATTATCCAACTAGACGACCAACACCTATTATACGAGACGAGACCGAAAGCAGACTAGCGTTTTTCAAAGAAAATTCATCGAGTTAAGAGTATTTCGATTGTCTTTTTGTTATGTTAATTTGAAACTCCCCAAATTTATTACCCAGCTGGCTTATATAATCCAAGAACTGCGGTTTTTTATAGCATGTTATGATATGACACAGTTGCCAGACCACTACTGCAGATAATGATCGTTGATTATGTTCTTTTTCATATTTCTTAAGTTTATAGTGTTTTAATCTTCTTTTAATCAATGTAGCAGTGCTTCCATGGCTTTCCATCTGGGTGCGCTTAGTCTCATAAATACAGTACCCATTAATTTTGAAATAATAAGGAATAGTGAGGAATGCTTGTGCCTCTGGTTTATGTTGTGCTAGGACATTTGCATGCCTATGCCATATGGCTATTTTAGGGCAGTTATTTGTGATTTTTCTCCTTCATCGCCACGAAGCTCTGCATTATATCAGTTAACTGGTTTGAAATTGTTGATGTTTCCTTCTATACTTGGTTGCACTTTGGGAGCGGTACCCTTACGGACACATATGAAATCCCTTGGTACACACGTATTCACGCACTATACTCGAACCACTTCAGAACAATGTTTGGAAAAAAAATGTTGAATAATCGTTGGATGGAGTTAAAAGGAGGTCATATTGAAGATTCAACAACAACTACAGAGGAAAAAATATTTTATTCAAATATGTACTACCACGTCGGAGATTTCATGAATACTAAATTTGTTACGGGAAATACCGACAACCCTGCTAGTAATATATAAAATGCAACGTATGACTGTATTTATGGGTCATATTTAGAAACTACTAAACCGATTTTGGCCGAATATTCACCACTGGATCGTCTCCGGGAGGTTAAGCTGTTTTAAGATAGGTTGGTCTGTTTCAGAGATTAAGTATAATTTATAATAGCTACATTGTGTTCACGAACTGTATATTGACGGCTACAAATCATTACCGTTTATCTACAAAATTTCTCAAAATCGTTTTACAAAACGTTAAAACATGAACAATTATTCAATTATGTTAGTTCATTATAGTTATAGAGTATTTTCATTACCAATTCGATCGGTTTTTCTCGCCTCCTGTAAAAATATAAAAAACGGAGGTACACGGTAATATGTTGTAGTCGTCGATATTGTAACAATAATGTAATCAAAAACCGTGCATAAACTAACATTGTAAGTAGAATAAATTAAAAGACCAACATCGTACAAATACCCTAAACCTAACTTACAATGTGACAATTAAATCTTTAAATTTATTAAACGATGATCAAAGGTTCGCCAATATTATTTTGATAAAACTCGGTGAAGGAAAACTGTCTACTTATCCAAATGATAAAAGATGACTGTAAGATATCAGATCATTTGATCGATAAACAATAGTTGCGATGAAAGATTCATTTATGTTTATCCTAATTTAAATAAATACTTCCAAAAAACGTTGTATTTAATACTTTATTATATCATTTTTAATATTTTGGTCCACAATCCGCAACCATGAAATTTTGTATAACATGCGGTATTCAACAAATTTGTTTTTTAAAATAATAATTATGTTAATTTTTTTCTGAAGAGTCCGACCGAATTATGGGCTGAAAAATAATGATATAATAAAGTGTTAAATATAACGTTTTGTTATTGATCCAAAAATCGTTTCAATGTGTTTTTATGGAAGTATAATAATGAAATGAATCGTTAAGTAGATGTTTTTAACAACACATAAATTTAAATAAATAACGAAATAATGTTAGAATTAATATATAGCATGTCCACTTTCTAATACAAATCTTTATTATCGCCTTCAAAATAGGCTCCTTTTGAGCCAATACAAGCATGCCACCGCTTAATCCAATTTTCAAAACCATCTTATAGGCTGGGGTGGCCTTTAGTTCCTTCAGCGAATTTCTTTTTATGGCTTCAACTCATGGCGCGTTCCCCGGAGCGGATATTTGAGTTTCAGAAACAGGAACAGTTAGAGGGAGCCAAATCTTGCGAGTACGGTGGCTGAGTTCAGTCACAATCGCAGGCTGGAATGTGACGGCGCAATATCGTGGTGAAAAATCGAAAACCAAAATGTGTTGAGTCGATCCATATAAGAGATGTTAAAAGCCTCTGATATCTCTCTAATGCCACACTACGATATTCGAGCACAATTTTCTTCACTTTTTCGATGTTATCGCCGTTAACAGAGGTGGATGGACGACTCGCATGAATCAAGTTTTCTACGACCTCACGACCTCACTGAATGCTTTTTTTTTTTTTTTTTTTTTTTCGCTGGCGCTACATCCCATAGAGCAGGACTGGCAAAAGCGTCGACCGCGGTCGACTGGTCGACCGATTAACTATCGAAAGTCGCCCGCGAGCAATATGAGAAAATGCATATTTAAAAAACTTTTTGACTGTTAAATCTCTTTATAAACATATTTAAAAAACAGTTCAGATTTATATGGTCCAATTTTGCAGAGAGTGGCTGGATATATGTCCGCATTTTTTGGATCCACCTATCTTTGCGAATCAACTTTTTCTTCAATGAATGGCATTAAGACAAAACATCGATCTTGTTTAACGGATGATCATTTGGCATCATGCTTGCGAATCGCCATAAGCTCATATGATCCAAAATATGAAGAACTTGATGATAAGATGCAGTGCCACGTATCAGGTGCAAGTAGTAGCAGTAGTAAATAAACTTATATTTAATATTTTTAAAATTCTTGTATTATAAGTGATATGAAACTTTCTAATTTTGTCTTGAATTTAAACAAATAAATGAAATACAGTTAACAATTAAATATAGTTTCTCTGGTAGACCTCCAGATTTAATTTAGTCAAAAGTCGCCCGCAAGACTTGAAAGTTTTGCCACCCCTGCCATAGAGGGACTTGGCCGCTTCATAGTGAAGTTTCGTAATCATTTTTTCAACAGATAATGAGTGATTAATTCATTGATCCTTACATTAACCAGCCGTGATTTTTTCATCACCCGCCGGGAATCGAACCCGGGACCTCCTTAGCTTAAAGCAAGCATGCTAACAACTGTGCCACCGGGGCGGCGACAAGTTTCTTGCAAAACGAAAAAGAATCAGGATCTGGAATACGTATGTTTTAAGTTGGGGATACACTGTTGGTGATTTCCAGAATTAATGTACTGACGTTATTTGGCTTATTGGGACTTACCTTATATTGAATGCAACTTCATGATGAAATGTCAAATTAGGGTTTCTGAACTGAAATGAACTGAAATGAACTGAATGCTTTATGCCACTCAAATTCTTGTGTTCTCGACAAAATAGACTCCCCAAAACACTTCTGCACCATTTTCAATGATTCCGTATCCGTAATTCCATTGGAAACATAAAATTTCAAGCAAACTCGTTGTTCAATTTTTTTTCCATAGTAAAAATCGCCAGACAAACTTTTCGCGTCGTAAACAAATGGCTGCCAAAATCAAACTAATGGACGTATTCTGCTCAAACGTCGCACGAATGTCAAAGAAGGTTTACCAACCTAGAAAAAAAAAATTACCGGTCGCATCTTTTTGACGAATTATCTCAGAAACTCAATTTTTTGATTTGTGTCACTTTTCTATGTCATGTACGATATATCGACGACTGTTTGGTACCTCATGTGATCCCCTATCCACCATTTATCAACGATGAATTCATGCTTATGCATTATAATGCTCGTCCTTACGTCACAAAAATGTAGTAAAGGAATAACTTGAGGCTGTGAATGTTCTAGTAATGCGTTGGCCCCCTTACAGCCCAGACCTCATTCCGAATGGAAAGGCCGAATGTGTAAAAGCCGAATAGGTAGGTTAAGGCCGAATTTGTAAAAGCCGAATGGGTCAAAAGGCCGAAACACATTTGTGGTACATCTATCAGTAGGAGTGATACGAGCGATACAATTCCTTTGATCTGTGTGTGCAAGATTGACGAAGCATTTACTCAGCATTAAATTCGCAATTCGCTCCAATACATTCGTGATGCCTATGAGGCAGTGCCCCTAATCACTTCAACAACCACACAGATCTGACTCCGCTGAAGTGAGATCAGCTGTTTGGATCTCGCCAAGTCCAACTTTGGTCAGACCTGCCGAGTTATTACGCATGAGGTACTATTTGACCATCTGTCATTCATCAACTTACTAGCTTCCTCCTGAAGCAGCAGTTTCATACCGCAAGATGCCTTTCAATATCCTTTTTGCTGTTTGAGATGTGGTCCGTTGTACCACGTCGAGCCAGTTCATCGGCTTTTATATTCCCTGTAGTAATAAAATGTCCTGGCACCAGTGGCACCCATATAATATGAATGTTGAACTGATCTGCCATCTCGTTAATCATCAAAATGTTGCAAATGGAATACAAATTGATTGACAAAATGGTTCATAATAAGACAGCTATCGTACAGCCTACTTAAAAATATAAAAAAAAAATAGTTGGCAACATTGTATCGCCGGCGATAAAATTAGAAATAGATTCTAAAAAAAAAAGTTCGGCGATATTGTCGTCGTCGCCATCGACATTGGTTCTGTTAGCATCGTATGGTTTCTGTGTATTTTAATTTGACAGGCGTCATCGCTCGTCGTCGACGCTCTTGTTCTGTTTATACCTTAAAGATGCCTATAAAATTGGATTTTTTTCATTTATTTTAAACAAAATATTTTTTCTGAAATGAATTTCTAGATTTTTTTTCCGGATTTTATTTTCCAGAAATCCGTATAAGCTACGTCTACTTGATGATGTTTTTGTAACTCCCTTATTACTTGGCTGGTGAATTCAACCAGGTTAGTAGATGTAAACCTACCAGGCATAAACCCATGCTGGTTGACAGATATATGACGTATTACTGTTGATTTAAAAGAATTGATGATGAAGTTGATATTCCTCTGTAACATGTGACGTCATCCCGTTTGTCTGATTTAAAGATTGGAGTTATTTTAGAAATTTTCCATTTTTCGGGAAACACAGCAGTGGTTAAGGAATGATTGAACAGTTTGCACAACGGATTCACCCAAATACTCGAAAAAGTTTTTAATATAGATGAAGGTACATCATCTGGCCCACAACGGGCTATAATTTGGATACCTTTGAAGCCATTTTGTGAGGTAAGCTGGGCGATTAATAACCGCTTGTCCATGTTGGTGAAAGTTAGATAATACGTTTTGTTGCGAACTGAGCTTTCTGAGCTCGTCCGGATTTGGCAACTAAAAACACTGCGTCTTTTTATGTCACTAGACTTAACTTTATTTCACTCTACATTTACATTTATACAGTTTGATATCTGGTTTGACTTCACTATTTAAATATGTTGGCTTGCCACCACTGGTGGGGGCTATGACAACAAATTTATCTCCTTGTTTAACAATTTAAAGTAAACCAACCAACTGCTCTCTACTTGCCATCGGTCGTGTTTATATACCAATTGTATACTGCTCTCGAAATTTCCTTTATTGCGTGTCATCTCATAACTCGTCTTCATTCTGGTTATTCTGTTTATGACCAATAATCATCTGGAAATATCGTTTATGTCATATTTATCGTTCGTTTGTCATAATCATCATCATTCATTATTACCGACGGGCAATGTGCGTATATGTATGTATGCATTTGTGTTGTTATTCATTTCATTCTTCAAGCACTAAACCACACCTTCCTTTGTGTGCCATATGTCGGAGGTTCTTGTCTAAGCTATCGGTGAACTTGTTGTATAATGGCCAAAATCGTCACAGTATTATCTAGAATTGGTAGTGCAGCGATATTTGGTGGTAACTTGAAGTATTCCATTGATACATCTATACCGTTTTTGGTGCTAATATCTGGATAAAATTCCTTTAGTACTAAAGGTAACATCAATAAGACATCTGTATGTAACATTTAATTGTTCCGAATTCGTTATAAATTTATTCGCATCATAAAATTGCATATTAACATGATGGAATCTGTCAATATATGGAATTTGATTTTTATCCCCAAGATATATTTTTGAACATTTACCGAGCATGCCAACAAGTCCAATATAACAGGCATGTATCATCATATATTGATCAATAAACCGTTTCATAATTTCGGGTTCCATTAATTAGATAGGAAGCAATAGTTTTATAGTTTAATATGATTTTATTAAAGTCAGTCTTCTCCTTAATGCAACGTGCAGTAATTTTAGGTTTGAGATCAGCTAGTCCTTCTTTAGTGGCACATAAGCCGAAATCTATGCCTAGTTTATGAGTGTTTGTGATCCACGTAGATTTTTCACAGCCTGGAACACCTTGAACGGAAATAACTGTAAGACCCTTGTCGTCCTTAGTAAAAACTGTATTTAAATGGTTGTATGTTTGGAGAACCAGCATAACTTCAGCGCCCGCCGAGCAGAGAATGTATCTTTTTGATGTCAGAAAAGAATTTATGAATTCAAAAGATTTGACTAGATTTTCACCATCAAATCCAACCTGATGATTAATAATAGGCTCCTCAAGGTACTTATTGTTCTGGTTGTCATATATGAAGATGTGTGCCGATAGTAAAGATGAAGCTGCAAAGGGCATCAGATGAATGTATTCGTTACATTAATTTTGTAAGTGGCTCTCTATGATACTATCTGAATGTTTTATGAAAAATATTATTTCCAACAATGAGTTCTTGTAGTAGGAATCAACAGATGTATCGGCATAAAATAACGGGGTTGCAACTGAAGATTCGTTTATAATAGAAGACTTCAAAAATTTGGAGGGCTCAACAGTAATCCATCGAGACGATAAAGCTCATTCATAACGCGTTTAAATATTGAACAGTATATTATGTAAACCCCATTTGATATTTGGGCAAGAGTAGTTTGTAACGTAATCCAAGGCCAACTTCAACTTGCCTACATAGCAATTACTATCAAGAGTGAGGATAAAGGATTCACTCTTACGTTACTGCAAATATTATGTATGTTATTCCCTAAGAAGAAATTTGTCTAGTTTGGCTTGCATAGCAACACAAATCATGAGAGATGAAGTTGGTAAAGAATTTCCATTTATCCACGAGGTGATTTGAGGTTCAGCATGCTCATATGGATGAGAAGAAATTCGCTTGATAAAGTCATATCCATTTGTAAAATCCTCATTGTAGACAGTTTTGCAACCTTTTTTTGCCAGTAACTTGGATTTTAAAAATTTCATAAACGATTTATTTCCGGTTGCGATGAACCAATCTCCTCTTTAGTCTGAGTTTCAGCATGATTTGATTCATTATTGATGTTCACTGATTTCACCTTATGATATTCTTTGTAGATATTTCTGATTCACTTTTAGATGTTAAAGAATCACCCACCTGGTGAGTATTTCAACGTTGCCTATACGTTAAATTCAAATGTGATGATATTTGTCGGTATGATTACGTGATTTGCCTGGTTGACCCTGTTACCCGAAAATAGGTTTTTCTGCGGAAATTCAAACTCCTTGATGAATATACCAGGCGGCCAAAATTTAGAATATATTAAAGTAGCAAAAGCTTCTTCATCTACACTGAGGCGATATGATACATAAACATAATCATACTGGCCACCATTTCTGACTTTAGGTACCATTCTAATTGCATTAACTATCTTTAGTTGAAATTTGCAATTGATGAAGGCTTTAAATTGTTCAGTAACTGTTGAATGAATTCTGCTTTTAAAGATCCACCGTCTGGGTTCACAACGATATTCGGCCTTTGGCCCTCAGCCTTTAGACATTCGGGCTTTCGACACATTCGGCCTTTCGACACATTCGGCCTTTCGACAGATTCGACCTTCCGGCGTTTCGACATTCGGCCTTTCGACATTCAGCCTTTCGTCATTCGGCTTTTCGATATTCGGCCTTTCGGCCCTATTCCGTTTGATACATGCGTCTATCAGTATTATTCTCTGAAATACTTCATATGTTATACTTGTTCGTCACGAACTAGCACGCAAATTTCCTCATGGAGTTCGCGTATTTGATTCATGAGTATCTGCATTGTTGCTAGTGAAGGTTTCATTGACGGGTTTTGTTCCAGTCCCGACAATATCTACGGCGTCGTTAATTTTTTTGTAAACGCTTGTCATTCGAATTGTTTGCCGCTTTATGAGTTGTTGTAGTTCCAGGTTTGTTGGATCTCACTCATGTTTCCCCTCCACGGTTAGGTCGGTGCAAAATCTGAGACTTACAGGGCAAATAATGGGTTAATCTTTAGATGAGACCAATTAAGAATCCAAAAATTACTTGCTACTTAAGAATTTATTGAAAAATTAAATATCTCTTTGATCGCCTCAAAATTGCGAGGCCCTTTTTCCCTTGCACTCGAAAAATCGTTTACACATAAAAACACCATATCGCACCAAATATTTACAAAGTGACATATTGTGATGAATTTTTTTGAATAAATAAAAATCGTTGATCCGTATTATCCTTGTGATAAAAATGTTTAAAAACATGTGAGGGGGCATCAGCTCTACAAAATAATGCGCACATATAAACATGCGTCAAATATATTTGAAACCATATGGCTTTGCAATAAGTGCTTAACATATAGATGGAAATTAATGTGAGAAAATTTGTTCTCGCATTATAACTTTCAGTGCAATATGGCGTCATGTAACTCACGTGGGAGAATAATTTGATCCTTAAGCATTTTTGGGGGATATAATAATCATAAGGTATACGAGCGAATTTTTTTTTTAACTAAATAATTAAGAGTAATTTCTTACGGTATAATAACATCACCCTTAAATCACAGTATTAACACAACAAAACTCTAGACACATACAAAAATACAATCAAAGCAGTTGTATTCAATTTCTTAGACTTACTTTAAATTTTATTGTATAGGAACAATATAAGCATGCAAGCAGAATTCGCCCCAAATTTTCTTTTCGAATCACGTGAGTTGGTAAGAGTTCACGCGAGCTTCCATACTTCTAAAATTTATGTTTATATATTTTGTTGTTGTTCTCCCTATTGTTAATCAAATATCACCCTAATTCTTTTTTTTTTTTTTTTGGAAGAAATATAAAATAAGATTTCTGAAGATTGTTAAAATTGATTTTCTTATGTTCTATTTCTTTTTTGTAAAACTATTTATATCGAGAGAGAAAAAGAAACGAAAAAAGTCACACGACCAGGTGACTGCAATATCTCTTCGGATTTTATGGGAATAAAAACCGTGCATATAAAAAAAACTTAAGTTGGTCAAATATATGTTTATATGAAAGCTTAAGTTACTTACATTCTTTCTTCCATCTGCAATCAATATAATTATTAATTGTAATTAAAGAAATGAAAAATAGATATAGGGTGATTTTTTTTCAAATATAACCCCTATTAGAATTTCCATTTCTTGAACACGTATTTTATAGCACACCTTGAAAATTTTCCCAGGATTCCTATACATGAGTTTGCTTGCGCGTTTAGTTTTGGTGGAAAAAATATTATTCTGTTTGGGGATGATTGAAGAATTGAAAATTATGAGTTGTTATTATGGACTATTTACATTACATTTAAAATACCAAACCATATAAATATATTGTTTGTACTATTTATATGAAACACATGAGGTAAGGCGACATCTGAGGATTATTATGTTTAGGGAATTCTTTTAAGAATGGTTGTTGTTCCATGGTTATCAAATATTTTATTAATTTTCCTTAGAGTTGGTATTCAAAATCCATCAGATACTCATACATATGTATGTACATACATATATGTACATAAAGGCAACGGGAAGTATGATGCCTTAATTGAACCAGAATGCATATTCATTTAAATTTAAAGTACAGTTTATTTTAGTTTACGTCACAATTTTGCTGATAATATTTATCAAATTTTGCTTTCCAATCAATTTTGATAAGCCTGGATTTTTTTAGTTATTTATATTGATTCGCGGAATATCATCAGTATTATCTAAATTTAAATATTTAATAGACGCGCGTGCTACTTTTTCAATAAACAAACAAGTGATAAAATAAGCTTTGGAGAATTAATTTAATGATCAAACGCCACCCGCTTCCGAAACGATTTCATTCATAAACAACCCTTTGTATATTTTTAACTAATCTCACGTGCAAAATGATTTCCTTGTTATCTTAAGTAAGTCATATATATGAGGAAAAATTAATGATGTAGATATATTTTTGATGATGCAAAATAACCCACAAATCGGAATTTTCAACATTCATCATGATCGTTATGTATTTATTATACACATTGCATTATTTTTAATAAATGAACTGCTCAAACTGTCCCTAATTATGGTTTTATTTCAAATAAGATATAGTTAGGACCGGTGAAAGGTAAAACCGGAGCTCCCTTTAGGCTAAATCAGAAATAAAACAAGTATTACTTTGTTTAGACAAAATTTTAAAAAAGAATAAAATGTTGATCATTTTGTAGTAGACCTCCAACTTATTCTAAAGCCTCCGTGGCTTAGTTTTTATTTTGGTTAATGTTTTGTTTCAGAATTTTTTAAAGAAAATTAATTTAAATTCCAAAAATTCCGGCTCAAGAGATCTCAGTTTGTTCCAATGCCACAAAAATAAACAATTTTTGGATTTGAACACTAAATTTAAAATTTAGTTGCCACAGCGTAAGAGGTAGATTTAACAAGCATTTCACTCGCGGAATCCGGCTCTAAAAGTTTTGTGAGCCCTTGAGCAATTTAGCGAGATTTATATATGTAGTTCTAAAGTCATTTGCGCCTTAAATTTCTTTAACTAATCCAGTCTTAGTACTGTAACGGGCAGCATTTTAATTTTCCCATTTCAATGAACAAATAGAACACCGAAAAGTGTCAACTTTCATCAAAACAAGAAATTATTCAATATAATTTCATAATGTTCTGATGAAAAGCGACTTAAGACGGATTCAGTGTTGCGTTCTTTCGTTCTGATAATTTTGTTTATCCAATCAAAAGAATCAGAATGAAAAAAAAATGTCATTTTTAAACAAAAAATTGGTTTAAAAAAAATTCTGAAGCAAGGAAGAAACGAAATAAGGCAACGTGAATCCGCCTTAACATACATACAAGTGTGCCGTTTTTATATGCATACGTAAATTTCTAGAGCACCGATAGCTATAAATGTCGTTGTGGAAATTTAAACTTAAATGCATTTCAGAATGATTGTATTTTCTTCGAGTGCATTAAGGCAGAGTGATACATTACGAGTTTAGCGTTTAAGGAAATAAAAATAAGCGCATCAAGTAGGCGATATTTATGTCGAGTTCTTTCAAACTAAAAAAACTGATCTTGAGCAAAACACCAAAAATAAATAACGATTTTGTAAATTCCGAACATAAAGATGAATGGTTACAAACGATGAATGACGAAATGAATGCACACAATGCAAATGGTACCTGGGTTACTATCAAATTACCAGCTGATCGAAAAACTGTCGGATGTAGGTGGGTTTTTAAACTGAAATCGAATGCGTACATTTTTAGAACAATGACACAAACGGAAAGTCATTATGCTCAAATACAACGAGAAGCACTCGGGTTAACATGGGCGGCTGAAAAATGTTCCGACTACATCACATGAATTTACATATATAACGCTTGAAGTTGAAACAGATCAGAAGCCATTTGTGCAAATACTTCAAACAAAAAATCTGGATACACTTACACCGAAACTTCAACGATTTCGAATGCGTTTGATGCGATACAATTATAGAGTTGTTTACGTTCCGGGAAAAACTTTAATTGTAGCAGACGCATTGTCTAGAAGTTTTTTAAAGCATAATTTTGAAGATGAAGAATTAAGTCTGGAAGTAGACAAATATATTAATAATATTACAACGACATTACCTGTTATGAATGAGTATTTAGAACGTATCAAGCAAGCACAACAAGAGGACAAAATTTGCAAATTGTTAGAAAAGTACACAGTCGATGGATGGCCAGATCGAAGCGCATTCAGATATATCATGCTCACATAATTTACTTCTTAAAGGAACACGAATTATAATTCTAGCACCTCTTCAAGTACATACACGCAGGCCATCAGGAAATCATAAAGTGTCGAAGGCGAGCATAGTTGTCAGTATGGTGAATTGGTTTAAGCACTCAATTAGAGAACTTGATTAGGAACTGTCCTAATTGTGTTGAGGAACGAACCAATATTAGGGAACCTTTACTTAGGGAAAATTTTCCCATTAGGCCAATGCAAAGGGTCGCAGCTGATTTATTTAAACATAAATATTGGTATGTCATAATAACCGACTACTTTTCGCGTTTTTTTTAAGTTTGTCCTTTGCAGTCTTCTTTGACCGAAGATATTACAATCTCAAAACTAAAACAGTATTTTTCCAGTTACGGAATTTGTGATACGACTTCGTAGCGATAACAGTCCTCAATTTAAAATGAGATTCAAAGAATTTGCTTCAAACTGCAATTTTATTCATGAGACGTTTAGTCCTTATTACAGCCAGTCAAATGGGGCTGTAGAAGCAGCTGGGAGGACAGCTAAACAAATCATAAAAATGAATGAGGACATAGATATGGCACTTTATAATTATCGGACTACTCCTTTGGCAAATGTTTTCTCACCAGGGGAGGTAATGATGGGAGGACGTTTGAGATCACATGTTCCTATTCATCCTAATTTACTGGAAGTGACCAATGGCAGAGAAATGGTTGCGATTGAAAATAAGTTAAAATCAAAGTTAGAAACTAATTATATTAAACGTCATAGGGTTAAGGATTTACCAAAACTCAAAAAAACGGGATGCTAATTGGATTGTAGATTTAAAAATATACGGTACGGTATTGAAACAGTTGTCGGAAGCTCGATCATAACTTATTGAAATTAATCAGGGCAAATTTACGAGGAATAGATGGCATTTGATTCATGCGCCGTATAAGCAATCGAATCTGTTTAACGAAACAATGTACACAGCAACTACAATTAATGTACACAGCAACTTCGAGTATTGAAAATTGTCAAAATCAAAATGATAATGTAAGAAATGTTCAATTCATGGACGCTTAACGCTATTAAACACTAACAATTTCGAAATCTATATAAATCCAAAAATCTGACTTTAGAATCTCATCTCTGTAAGATCACAAAACAGCATACTACACTGAATCGAACTCTAACTACTATACATACTCCATGCCAAACAAACCTCAAATAAGCTAAAATCTTCCTATAAATCCTTTGAAATATCAAAACTCTCGACATAAATCGAACAAACTCGATTAAGCTAGAATAATCGCTATATTCTCAATAAATTTCTAATATTCCGAAAATCTCGAAAACAATTAATTCTATAGTAAATTTCGTTTAATATCTCATATACTATACATAAATATATAACGCCCCAAACAATCTCGAATAAGGTTATAAACCTCGAAGAATCACATAAAATATCGAAAATATCGATGTACTTGTAAGTCAGCAACATTTCGAATAATCCCTATTAAGATAATTACAATGTAGGTAAATTAAACTTTATTGAAGAACATGTTAATCCGAAAATTGGACGTCTGATGATGTGTTTATTATTATATACAGAAGAATTAAACGAGTTTACAGAATTTTTTCAAAATTACAACATAACGTTATGCAAGATATTTCTACCTTACATGCATAATTGTGTTTCCCTACAATTGCGTCTTTATAAATTGAGTTCTCGAAACTTGGCGCAATGTAAAAACGGGAGACACATAATCGGCACTCAGAGGTTACTCGAGAAGGTGAAATTGAAATGTGAATGAAATACAATCAATGACCATTTGCTATTGATTCTAATTCATTTGAGAAATTATTTTTTTCACAAAGTTTAATAAATAATTCAAAATATATTTTATTCTCGGTAAAGATCGGTTATTATCGTATCGATTAAATGAAAAGTTTAGATTAATTGGTTAACCTTAACCATATGTGAGTTCAGTATCTGTGGTTCGAATTCTTTCAAATTAGATGCCAAATAAAAGCCCAAATAAAAAATCAATTCATTTCGGCAGAAATATTTCCAGCCATTAGAAAACAAAATGAAAAGATGCCAATATTTGCGTAACAATTTCGAAAAAGACTTCTTTCCAGCACTAAAACACTTCATCTAAACTTGACCAATATGGAACGAAAATTTGGTAGATTTGCAACGGTTCAACAACAAATCCATTGAATTTCCGAGGAATTCCTTATTTGGAAAATGCAATGAGCATCTTCAAAAAAATGGGGAAGAATAGCTGTTTACTGCAATAGTCATTCCAACATCACATTGGAGTAGGTTTAGTAGTTTCGAATTTGTACAGAGACAGAGAGTGTTGATTATGGGATTTCACATACTGTATGTTAGTAGAATTCGACAAATTGAAAGGTCTTTAGGATTTCCTGCTCAAGCGTGGAAGCCTAAATGACGATTACCAAAATATTTTTTACAAATTCGTTGAACCAAATACAGTATTGTGCAAATTAATGCGAACAAGCAAGAATATTTTTGAATTTTAATCTATATTTTTTTTAGAAAATAACATAATATGTTTAATATTTTATCTGTCCTCCTTTTTTCAGTATTAAGTCATGTACTCGATTCGGCATTGATTATACAAAATATTGGCAGATTTTATTCATAAGGTCCGGGTCATGCCATATGTTATTGATGAAGGTCTCCATTGCCTGTAGAGTACTGCAATCCAGCTTTTGTAATTTTGCCTTCAAAATCGCCCATTAATACTCGATGGGGTTGACATTAGGCGAATTTCCAGGCCAATCTAATATTGTAATGGAATTGTAATCAAAATACTTTTTAACAGCCTTGGATGTACGCAAGTAGCCAAGTCTTGTTGAAAGATTGGGTAGATTTCTTTTTTCATCATTTTTAATATTGGAGCCGCATAATACTTCAAAACATCGATATACTGAGCTGAATACGTCATCTCAATGACTGGGCATAATGGACTATCACCATTAAAACTGAAGCATCCCCAAAAATAGTGTTTTAATGGTTAGTTTACAATTGAATTTTTAGAGTATTCATTATGATTTTATTAAAATGTTGCTATGTTCGCATTAATTTGCACAATACTGTAGAAATAAACGCAGGTCTCTCAGTTTTTCAAGTCTACTTCACTAACAAGGTGTTAACATATAAAATGCTTAAGTGGTACATTTTTCCTCCAGCACTAAAGAAGGTTTGCCAGCTAAGTAACTGCCAAATTTAATTGTATTTCTTTAAAATTACATTTATGAGTCCGAGAGACTCATCTCATGCGTTTACGCAAGCAAAATGACCTATGCTGATTAGGGTTAACACAAAAAATCACAATGAAGTTGTCTAGCATTCAATCTATTGACACTAGGTAAAGTGATTTCAGTGCCATCTCTGATTATATTTTCGAACGTATATTATACGACAACACTATGTAAAGTAATTTCAGTGCCATCTTTGATTATATTTTGGAAAGTGATTTATAAGACAAAATGTGACAGCTAATTCTTCAGAACAATTGTCATCAAGTTTGAAGAAAATATTCTTTAATAAAAATATTTAAATATTTTTTTATTCTTTAATTTTAAATAAGATTTGACAGCGATAAAAAATTATGTCTTACAATAAACGTTCACCAAAATTCTGATAGGTGGCAGGTTACCTAGTGTCAATTGTAGCAGAAAATTATTTTCGAAAAACAATTTTCACGTCACTTCTATTCGCGATGAAAACTCGATTTTAAAAATTTATATTAAATTAAACCAATTTTCTGTACAGCACCCAAGTAATAATGAAAAATGTTTACTTTCATGTGCCAAACAGGTTTAAAAAAATGTATCTATAATTAATTTGTAAGCCATTTACGTAAAAAGATTAATTAAAAGTAAGAACAATCATATAACTAAATAGATGCCGTCATAGTTAATACAAATGTAATAGTGGCAAAAAAATAATCTTTGATGATCTCAGAATAATCATGATTTTGCTTTTAAATCCATTAATGACATACATACTATACACCTCATCTATATTCTACAAAAACCACTTGATATTTATTTGATTTAAATTAAAAATAATCTCTAATATTCTTATGCAGCTTATTATTAATCTAAGTTATTAAAGTAAGAATCCTGATGAGGTGACTTATTTCCTACATCTCTTTGATATTTGAAGCAAAATTTAACCTATATTTCTACTTCGTGAATGTGTACGGCTGAAAATATTTATCTCGCGATTCCAGGGGTGCGATTATGTATCTATCTCGTATTACGAGTTACGAGTTTCGAGAACTCAAAAAATGTTGACAAATTTCTTTAAAAATAATCTTTTTAATCATTACGAGTTGCGTGTCGTACTTAACCCGTAACGAGCGTTGTGCGGTCCGTGGGACCACTCTACTTTTCAGAAAACCAAAATTACCCCACTCCCATTTAGGGGTGCTTGTTGACAGCCTCCTCGTGGCGCATCCTGGGCAATGTGCTGTAGATCGAACGGTTGTGGTATCCAATCCCTACGTAGTAGAGAAACAGTATAGCAGATAGTCAACAAAAAGATGAAATGTCGGGTGTAAACAATAATTTACTCCAGGTGGGTCAGAACTTAGATTCTAAATCCCGCCCCGGTTTACCGGGCTGCTCCGCGGATTCTGGAGGAAGCAACACGACATTGCAAGGGAAATTGTCGGTAGGCAACCAGGCTGACCCTTTTCCTAGTACTACTGGAAGCACGGAACAAAACATAAATATATGGCCCTTTGGTGGAAGAAGTACAGCACTTCATAGAACACCACCGTCAACTCCACCATCAGGGAGCACCACACTGTTCAGTGAATCTAACAATGAGAAGGAAAATACCTCTCCTATGAAGCAATCAGTAGTCAATCAAACTTCTGAAGTCGTGCAAAGTGCACAAACTGATACAATAAACAACGCGGATTTAATAAGTAAATTTGAGCAAATGGAGAAGTTAATCGCGCAGCTAAACAATGAAGTTGTCGTGCTAAAGAAAGAAAACATCATGCTAAAGGAAACAGTAAATAGAAGTAACAACGCAGGAAACTCAGTATTAATGAACAACCAATTTCAAGTACTCAGAGAACAAGAAGAATACCACACTGATGAAGATGAGCTTGAAAGAGAAACAAACTGAATACTACAGAGAGCCAGGAGAGCAAATAAGAAACCAAGAAAAGAATCCAATCCAATTAAGAGGAAAGTTGAATCATCACCAGAAGTTGAACCAACTCAAACTCACTCTAAAACTACCAATGCAATTACTGCACCTAAAGTGCATGAGCCAGAAAAGAAGAAACATGTTCCACCCCCGATCAATATTCTAGGAATATCAAATTACGGTAGTATTCAGAAATTGATGAAAGAAGTAGTACGAAATGACTACAAAGTAATATCGCTCAATAATAATATATGGAAAATTAATACAACAGAGCCTGACGACTATAAAGCTCTAGCTAACAAATTAAATGCTGATGGTCTCCAGTGGTACACCTACGAGGATAAAAATGATCGATCAATTAAAGTAATGGCCCGAGGTCTACACCCAACTTGCTCAAAAGATGAAATCATTAAGGACCTGCAAAGCAAAGGCCTGAAAATAGTTGATGCAGTCAACATCATTAGAAAAGAGAGAAGAGATAACAGGGAGGGAAATGTTGAAATCAATAGAAGAGGTCTCCCACTTTTTATGCTAACCTTCGACAACCAAGAAAAAATAGAAAGTATTTATAATATTAAGGCTATCCTTAACCTTAGAGTTAAAATAGAAACACCGAGAAAGGTCACTCGACTAATACCTCAATGCAAAAACTGTCAAGATTATAATCATACACAGAAGTACTGTCATCGAGAAGCAAGATGTGTTAAATGTGCAGGAAAACACGCAGGAAATGATTGCATAGTTCCCCGAAATACAACACCGAAGTGTATAAACTGTAATGGCCAGCATCCGGCAAATTACAGAGGATGTGAAGTTGCAGTAGAACTACAAAAAATGAGAGATAAATCACGCAAACCAGTTGCATCAAGAAATGTACAATCTATAAAAAAAACCACGGAGCCAAAATGGTTGACTCCTAATCCTAACGCACAAAGAGAGCGAGTAAATGAAAATGTTACTTATGCACAAGTAGTTTAGCAAACAGAGCAGAAACAGCTCAAAGTGGATCTTGTTTTACAGGACATACTGAGAAACCTAGAGAACCTCAACAAAAGACTTTCTTCACAGGAAATGAGCCTGCAGAACGCGCTAGAAGAAATGAAATCACAAACTAGTTTCAATAAAAAAATTGAAGGAAACTTTGATCGAGTGTATCAAAATATAAATTATATAAAATCGAATTATAAAATAAAGAAATGAATAAAACATTACGAATTGTAACCTGGAATGCAAATGGGCTATTGCATCACATTCAAGAACTAGATATATTTTTAAACATGTATAATATAGATATATGTCTTATATCAGAAACACATTTCACCAAAACTTCATTCTGTAAAATAAAAGGATATTATTGCTATCATGCATTACATCCAGAGAACAAAGCTAGAGGTGGATCAGCTATTCTGATAAAAGATCATATAAAGCATAACGAAGAACTTAAAATTGAGAAGCTTTCCATGCAAGTCACAACAATCAAAATACAATTGAACAATAATAAAACTTGTAGTATCTCAGCAATCTACTGCCCCCCAAGATACAATCTCAAACAAGGAGATTATACTAATCTTCTCAGAATACTAGGAAGTGTATTTTTAATTGGAGGTGACTTTAATGCAAAAAATACCTATTGGGGATCACGGTTAACGACCACTAAAGGAAAAGAACTTTTCGCAGCAGGCAAACAACTAAAATGTGAATTTCACTCAGGCGGTACACCAACCTATTGGCCCTCGGATACCAGTAAGACTCCAGATCTTATAGACTTCTTTATTACAAGAGGAATTTCAGATAATTATACCCATATAGAGAACAGTGAAAGTCTATCATCAGATCATTCACCAGTTATTATGATACTTAGCCAAACAATTATTATGAAACAGAGCAACCCGAAATTAACGAGCTTCAAAACCAATTGGGATCTCTTCCAAACACGGTTAACAGAAAGAATTAATCTGCAGAACCCAATTCAGAGATCAGTCCAATTAGAAGAAGAACTAGATAATCTCATCTATAATATCCAAAGTGCTGCGTGGGAAAGCACTCCTAATAACAATCAGGAATTGAAGCACAATGCTAGCTATCCGGAGGAAGTAAGGGAACTACTTAAAATCAAAAGAAAAGCACGGAAGAATTGGCAAAAACATCGAAACCCGGAAAATAAGAGTGTATTTAATCACTTGTGTAACAAATTAAAATATCTAATAAAAGATATTAAAAATCAATCAGTTAATAAATACCTCAGCACTCTAACTGGGAAAAAAGATACTGATTACTCATTATGGAAAGCAACTAAGAATCTTAAAAGACCCAAACTTCAGGTTCCTCCAATTAAAGATAAAGACAATTGGGCTCGAAATGCTAAACAAAAAGCTGATTTGTTTGCAAATCATCTTGAAGAAACATTCCAACCTTACCCAAAACAAACGGAAGAGGAAAATATTACCCCGATAAATAAACAGGATGAAATAAAAATTACACCAATAACATTGAAAGAACTAAAATGGGAAATCAAGAATAATCTGAATGCGTATAAAGCTCCAGGATATGATCTTATAACGGGTCAGATAATTAAAGTGTTACCGGAGAAAGCATTGAGGAAACTAATGCATATAATTAATGCAGCATTTCGACTAAGATATGTACCAAGACAATGGAAAGTTGCAAAAGTAATTATGATACTTAAGCCGAACAAACCTCCGAACGATAAAGCTTCATACAGGCCGATTTCTCTGCTACCAACATTATCAAAACTATTTGAAAAGGTTCTTCTTAAAAGACTAAAACCAATTATCGAAGAAAGGAATCTTATCCCCTCACATCAGTTTGGATTTAGGGAAAAACATTCTACTATAGAACAAGTACATCGAATTACTGATGTAATCGAGAAATCACTAGAAAGCAAACAAATATGTTCAACTATATTCCTTGATGTAGCGCAAGCATTTGACAAAGTATGGCACCAGGGGTTAGAATTCAAACTTCATCGAGATCTTCCGGAGAAATTTTTTCAAATTCTAAAATCCTACATATCAGAGAGGCACTTCCGAGTAAAGTATGAGAATGAATACTCCCAGCTAAAACGAATAACAGCAGGAGTTCCACAAGGGAGTGTTCTTGGACCAATCCTTTATCTCCTATATACTAGAGATATACCAATTACAGAAGCAACAATGGCGACTTTTGCAGATGACACGGCAATACTTGCAACAGCAAAAAACATCAATGAATCCACTAGTAAACTACAGAAGGCTACTAACCTGATATGTAAATGGACAGAGAAATGGCGAATTAAATTAAATGAAGCAAAATCAGTCCAAGTGAACTTTACCAATCTAAAAGTTAATCATATACCAATAATGATAAACTCTATAGTCGTACCGCATGCGAACACTGCTAAGTATCTTGGCATGACTTTAGATGCTAAACTTAGATGGAAAGAACACATAAAAAAGAAGAGAGAAGAACTAAACATAAAATTTAGAAAGATGCATTGGCTCTTAGGGAGACAATCTGAACTAGCGATCCATAACAAACTGCTGTTATACAAACAAATCCTTAAACCTGTATGGACGTACGGTAGCCAACTCTGGGGTTGTGCCAAGAGGACAAATATTAAAATCATACAAACAGTTCAAAATAAAATCCTGCGATGTATTGTTAATGCACCGTGGTACATTCGAAACGAAAACCTCCATCGAGATCTAAACATCGAGCTTGTCGTGGATGAAATTAAGCATCATGCAACAAAACACCTACAACGTCTGCACCAGCATGAAAATCTGGACATACGCTGTATGCTGACTACCACACCAACCAGAAGACTGCAAAGAATAAAACCATTGGACTTATCGCGACCAGGAGGTCAGTAGACTTGCTGTGGCGAAAATCCAGGGGATGAGTTACACGAAATGGGGGATAATCATGTGATTGTGCCGACTAATCAAATACTTTATTATGCAATGTAAATTACTAAATGGGTGTAAGACTCAGTCGTAATATAAATAAAAAAAAATAAAAAAAAAAAAAAATCTTTGAATATATTTTGGAAAGTGATTTATAAGACAAAATGTGACAGCTAATTCTTCAGAACAATTGTCATCAAGTTTGAAGAAAATATTCTTTAATAAAAATATTTAAATATTTTTTTATTCTTTAATTTTAAATAAGATTTGACAGCGATAAAAAATTATGTCTTACAATAAACGTTCACCAAAATTCTGATAGGTGGCAGGTTACCTAGTGTCAATTGTAGCAGAAAATTATTTTCGAAAAACAATTTTCACGTCACTTCTATTCGCGATGAAAACTCGATTTTAAAAATTTATATTAAATTAAACCAATTTTCTGTACAGCACCCAAGTAATAATGAAAAATGTTTACTTTCATGTGCCAAACAGGTTTAAAAAAATGTATCTATAATTAATTTGTAAGCCATTTACGTAAAAAGATTAATTAAAAGTAAGAACAATCATATAACTAAATAGATGCCGTCATAGTTAATACAAATGTAATAGTGGCAAAAAAATAATCTTTGATGATCTCAGAATAATCATGATTTTGCTTTTAAATCCATTAATGACATATGTACATACTATACACCTCATCTATATTCTACAAAAACCACTTGATATTTATTTGATTTAAATTAAAAATAATCTCTAATATTCTTATGCAGCTTATTATTAATCTAAGTTATTAAAGTAAGAATCCTAATGAGGTGACTTATTTCCTACATCTCTTTGATATTTGAAGCAAAATTTAACCTATATTTCGACTTCGTGAATGTGTACGGCTGAAAATATTTATCTCGCGATTCCAGTGGTGCGATTATGTATCTATCTCGTATTACGAGTTACGAGTTTCGAGAACTCAAAAAATGTTGACAAATTTCTTTAAAAATAATCTTTTTAATCATTACGAGTTGCGTGTCGTACTTAACCCGTAACGAGCGTTGTGCGGTCCGTGGGACCACTCTACTTTTCAGAAAACCAAAATTATCCCCACTCCGTTTAATTTTTTTCTGAAATTTTTAGTATCTTATTAATCGAAATTTTTAGTATCGTTCTAATTGGACAAAAAATAATTAATATAAAATGGTGTTCCGCTGGAACAAAACCACTCTTTCTATGCAAATTTTTCCACGACGCACTTTACGGGTTAAAAAGTGTTACGAGTAAAACAACAACAACAAGTCGCAATTAGGAGAACTCGGTAATGTCTTACACATAATCGCGTTTTTTCGCAATTTCGAAAAACTCGAAACTCATAATACTTACATAATACGCACCCCAGACAATAAATTAATTGCGTTTCTCAGACATTTTTACTCTGAACTTCTAATACTGCAATCGCACGAAAATTGAGGAAATAGTGGTGACAGATTCGGATTTATTGAATTGATGCAGTCAGTCTTCTTAATAACCAAGTCATATACCATATACCAATATTAGTAATTTGAATGCAAAATGATAATTAAAAAACTTTTTTTTGATAATAACTATTATCAGTAGAACTACTTGTACTTATGTTTACAAAAATTCTTTCATTCTTAAATCCAGATAATGGGCCAGATACTCGATACTCTAGCAATTCGCAACTCTGCAAATATGGCGGATTTGCTAATCGAAAATTTGCTTGCGTAAACTACTCGATTATTTTAGCGAAGTAAAATATATTTTTGTATTCAGCACAAACGTTAAAGTGCATTAAAGTAGGCCATTTTCAGAAATTCAGAAACAAATTGGATTGCTAAATTATCGTGTATAACATTTCTAGCAAATTCGCAAAAAATAACTGGGGTTGGTATGGGTATACCGAAAATCTAAATTGCGAAAATAAAAATCCCGAAAAAAAATACTGAAAAATAAAAACCCGAAAATTCTAAATCCCGAAAATTTTAATTCTGAAAAATAAAATCTCGAAAAATAAAATACTGAAAAAAGAATCCTGAAAAATCTCGAAAAAATACTGAAAAATAATGTAATCATCTGTTTTCAACCGCGCGGTTGAAAACAGATGATTACATTATTTTTCAGTATTTTTTCGAGATGAGCTAGTATTTCAAACTTGCATTTTTACGATTATGATTTACTTCGGTCTAAAAAGTCCAAAGTATTGAAATCCTGTCAAAAATGATGGAAAATTTGGTTGGTCCAATACCACTTTTCTCGATGTTTTGAAAGTCCCTGAGTCTGAAAAAGCAAAAAAAAAATGTCCGTCCATCTGTCTGGATGTCTGTACCCATGGTATCTCGCGAACGGCTGTCCGATTTGGATTTTTTTTCGCCAATCTGTTTCTATGGTCAAGGCGGAGATTTGAAGGGCTTATGGATACTGTACGTCAAGAGTTAAACACAAATTTATGATTTTTTTTATATGCTGGTTTGGTTTGGCCCAAAATTTGTATCTATATATGCTCTAATAACATATAATTGTAAAAGTTATAATTAACTTAAATATGTTGCTTTGATTAAATAAATAAATAAATAAATATTGATTATTGAATTGGGCATTGAATTTGTAGTTGAATTGAAGGTTAAGTTAGGGGCCAATTTGCGGGTTGAGTTGAAGTTAAGTTGGAGTTGATTAGGGGTTGAATTAGGATGTAGTGAGCACGATTATTTAACTAATTTTTAATATATGCTGGTTCGAGGATTGAATTTGGAGTAGTGTTTGCGGTTGAGTTGAGGGTTAAGTGGAGTTCTGTTTGCGGGTTGTATTAGGGCTGAGTTGAGGTTAGATTAGGCTTTAGTTAGCAGCTAAACTGAGGATTTGTGATTAATTCTTCTCCATATTCCAGAACTTCATCCAAAAAACATATTAGAATCCCAATTCCAACGCACATGTCAAATTTCATAATACACGATTGGGATATATGCAAGTTCCATCCAGTTTTAAAAGGAATTGGAATAAATATTAAATTATATTAACATAACCAAGGAATTAATTTAATAAACTATATTAACACACGAAAGTTTGTACATGCACAACTAAGGATGTGTGTATGTGCGTATACGTATATTTATGTGAATATTATCTACATATGTACATACATTATATGTGCTCTGAGTAATTGATCTTTTTGAAGCATCTAGCTATAATAAAAAAATTATAAATATTATCAGTGTTTTGTGTTTTAGTTTTATAAATTTCGAGATTTTGATTTTCAGTATTTTTTTTGTCGATATTTCCTGAAATTTTTTTTTCAGTATTTTGAGTTATTTCTGTTTTCGGTGTTTTAATTTTCTAGATTTTGATACGATCCCAAATAACTGCTTATCTGCTTATCTGAGTATCGAGTATCTAGCCCAATCTCATTTAAATTTGTAGATTTTCAGTGAAATCAGTGCTCATTCGATGAAAATGACCTACATCAATAAATTTAAAATACACTTTCAAGTGTACAACAATAACTCGTGTATTAGTCATTGACAAAAATATACTATGTATATTGGTATAGTAATTATGTAACACAACCATTCATAAAAATACGAGTGTAGAGATCACGCTTTTAAATAAAAAATAGACACAAACTCTAAATCCTAAGTATTCATTTGCTCGTCATAGTAAATAAACAAATGCAAAACACCGTCAGTTTTTGTTTTTGTTTATTAACTCACCAAAACGATACCACAAAAGCACGACATCTTGCTATTTGTGAAATGGAGTCAATGAAGAGCGAAATTAACAAATTGGCGCAAAATTGGAGTTATGAAACCAATCAGGTTTAGCCAATGGGCTACTGCAGTTGTGGTTCTCAGAAAACCTAATAAATCAATTCGATTGTGCGTTAATTTGAAGATCAACGTAAACTCTCAGTTATGCATTGAACTTTGAACAGTACCCAATTCCAAGAATAGAAGAAATTTTCCAAAACATAGGTAAGGGCAAAGTATTTTCAAAAGTAGACTTTCAGAAGCTTATTTACAATTGGAGTTATATGAGGAATCGAAAGAATTTTTTTTGTTTGGGACATATTATAAGAGCGATAATATTAGACCATCAGAATCGGGAATTAGGGCAATTTAAGATATGCCAACACCAAAAAACCTAAAAGGCGTGCAAGCTTTTCTGGGGAAAGTACAATATTATAATAAATTTTTTAATAATCTTTCTCAAATTTCAGCTCCGCTAAACGAGCTAAGAAGGAAGAATACTCGAGAAGAATTTTGGCCTTTCCCATACATGAATGCCATCCAACAGTTGTTCATTTAGTCGTTCTTCTGGAAAATGGACAGCGCGTGTATTTCACTGCAGAGAATGCACGACATCAAGCAGATACACCATCAGCCACAACATTGACAGTATTCATCACATTAAACCAAGATGATGAATTCGCTAGGACGTTGATATACTCAGAGGTGCCAACATACTTCACATGGAATGCAACAACAAAAATATTTCAAAGACACGACGCAAATATAACCGCATTATGAATGCAATTTCCCAACAAATCGGCGGTTTGTTTTCCCTCGATGCACCTGGTGGAACAGGCAAAACATTTCTCTTATCATTGATTTTGGCGACCATTCATTCACAAAATAACATTGCATTGACCGTCGCATCTTCTGGCATTGCAGCAACTCTTTTGGTCGGATGAAGAACAGCGCATTCCGCATTCAAATTGCCAATGAACATGCAATTTACTGAGACACTCACATGCAACATAAAAAAGAATTCAGGAATGGGAAAAGTTTGCAAACACGTAAACTAATAGTATGGGATGAATGCACAATGGCCCACAAAAAATCGTTGGAAGCGGATGCTCCAAGATTTAATTGGTAATACAAAGCCATTCGGAGGTGCACTCATTTTGCTGGCTGATGATTTTCGTCAGACTCTATCAGTTATACCACGTTCCATGCCAGCCGATGAACTAAACGCATGTCTCAAATCATCTGTTCTTTGGCATAGTGTTCAGAAAATTATATTGACCACCAACATGCTTGTCCAACTGCAACAAGACGAATCCGCTGCTCGATTCGCCAATCAACTTTTAGATCTTGGAAATGGAAAAATGCCAATCGATGACACCACAAATTGCATTACCATTTCACCAGATTTTTGTAACTTACACAGACAATTGACGAATTGATCAACAGCGTATTTTCAAACATCAATTACAATTACAAAAAACACCAATGGCTAAGCGAATGTTCATCTGGCAATTCTACAACGTATAAGTCAGTTGATTGCGTCATGAATCAAGACGAAGTCATGAATTATCCGGTCGAATTCCTGAATTCACTTGATTTGCCAGTATTTCCACCACACGAATTGATATTGAAAACTGGTGCACCGATCTGCCACGACTGGACTGTGCAACGGCACAAGGCTTGTGTAAAAAAATTGTTGAATAACATTATCGAAGCAACAATATTGAAACAATTTTTTATTTAAATAATAAAAATACAAATATATGTATATAAAACAGAATATATTTTTACTTTCTTAGAGTGATAATATGTTAAACAATGGCTACAAAAAAGACAACATTTTCTAATGAAAAATTGTTGAACAAACTAGAAGAGACAGAAGCATTTGATTATTTAAATTATATGCATATTAGCCAAGAGACTTTTAGAGAACTTTTAATAAAAGTCACACCTCTTATTAGAAAAAAGGATACTTTTATGCGCGATGCCATTGCTGCAGAGACCCGCCTTGCAATTACTCTACGATTTTTGGCCACAGGGAATTCATTTGAAGACCTATAATTTTCCTTTGCTGTGTCGCCGCAATCTATTGGAGAAATCGTGGTTGAAACATGTGAAGCCATAAACTATAATATGTTGAAACTATATATACGGGTAGGTTTCGATTTCAAAATATATAATATTTAATGTAAAAATTTTATATTCATATGAACTTACAGCTTCCGAGAACTGCGGAAGTGTGGAAAATTGAAGCTGATAAATTCTACAGGCGGTCAGGATTCTCACATTGCATTGGAGCGATTGATGGCAAGCACGTACAAATAAAGAAACCTGCAAATTCCGGCTCCTTTTATTTTAATTATAAAAAAACATTCAGTGTTGTTCTTATGGCATTAGTAAATGCTGACAGCGAATTTCGAATGGTTGATGTTGGAACAAATGGTAGAATCTCAGACGGTGGAGTTTTTTCAAATTCAAATTTTTTTGATAAATTTGAGAAAAAACAGCTTGGTTTACCAATACCATCTCCACTTTTACCCGGCATGCAGCCCCTACCATACGGAATAGTCGGAGACGATGCGTTTGCTTTGCGGCCGGACTTAATGAAGCCATATGCTCACGACAATTTGACGAATGATGAAATATTTTCAACCGTACACTTAGTTCAGCCAGAGTAAAGGTGGGGAATGCATTTGGCATATTAGCATTCCGTTTTCGGCTGCTCCTTACAACTATCAATTTGAGTCCTGGAAAAGCTACTACAATCGTTTTTACATGTTGCTATTTGCATAATTATTTGAGGCGACAGCAAGTATCCAGTAGAGAAAGTCATATCAAGCCATCCACTCACAAACAAGACACATTCTTCAATATGCAGCCATGCTCATCAAGAAATTCTAGTCACTTGGCTAAGTCTGTGAGAGAAAGTTTTCGTGAAACTTTAAAAAGCATTAATGAAACAAATAACAATTAATATGTTGAGTTAAATAAAAACATTTTATCATAAAAAAAGTTATTTGTAGTTTTTTAATTTTTATTTTTATTTTTAATTTAAGAATACTGAGTATCAGATAAAAGTTCATCAACACTTTCGTAAACTATTGCTGAAGCATGCGTATTTGGAAAATATGCCTCATTATCAATAATTATATTTTGATGGGATGTATCCAGTGATGCAAATCTATAATTATGAAGTGGTGTTGAAGATCTAGATTCCTCAGAAGATGATTTACTGGAGGATGATTGTGACGATATTGAACTATCCAAAGATAGTTTGTTTAGCTGGCCCATCAACAGAGCTTCATCAATAATTTTCTTAGTAAACAGCTTTTGTTGTTCATTCAGTTTTATGAATGAACAAGCCCAACCTTCGGCAAAAACATTTGCATCATGTTTTACAATACCACCACGGTCTTTTTTAACTTCATCCAAATAGTCCACTGCTTTCTGCATACATTTATTTTTATTTGAAGGGTTTTTTCTTTGACGCTGCCTTTTCCCCAAAACATGCTCGTCCTAATTTTAAAAAACAATAAACAATATATTTATTGTAAATACTATACTACACAGCTAAACTTACGGAAATATCAAAACTCTCGTCATCCGTGTCGATTATAGTCGATATTCCTGGAACGGACGTCTCTTGATCTTTTAAAAAATCAAGAAAGTCAAAGTACCACAAAGGTGGAATATAAATGTCTTTAATCCTGCTCCAGATTTCTCACTTACATTTTTCTTCTTCAACTCTCGTCGATAGCATGACCTTATATTGGCAACTTTGCTTTTTAGTTGCTCAATTGTAGCATCCTTCTCAATTAATTCAAAAACCTCCAATAAAACTTTCCACGCATTATTTCGATAGTTTTTGTTTTTATAGTTTTCATATTTTACTTATATTTTACTTATAGCTCTTTAAATTTATCACAAACAGTCCTCCAATTTTCGGAATTTATAATCGCCATTTTCACTATTTTTCCAATCCAAATGGTAAAACGCTCAATCACTTTTAATTATATACGTCTATGCTTTTAATTATTTCACGCGTTGTGAAATCAAACTTACAAGATTTTTGACACTTAGTTGTTAAACTTCACCACACAAAATACAACCAGTTTAAACAACACATAGCTCCGCCTCCAAAAAATCGAAACATTTTGATTTCATACAGACTGTTTTACGAACTTAAAATCGGTTGTACAACTTCGCCACAAACGGTACAACTTGTCATACAACCCAACCAAGTTGTACAATAAGTTGTATCGTGTGTGGGCCCTATAAGTTCAAAATGTCGACGAAAATTATTTGAGGAGTATTTAAAGGATTTGATTATAAAACATAATGGTATTTGTCGGTCCTGGACAAAGTATCGTATTCTACTCGCATATAATGGCTGTTATTCACTCAGATGATTTACGACACTCGGCTAGTGGCTCGTGTCGGCAAACTTCATCTTCGTAAATAACAGCTATCATTATATGCTCTTTGAATATTATACTATTCATTTTATTTTTAGTACTAGTTTCGAGCACCAAGCTCTTTATCAACTTTATAAAAATATACTATAGAAGAGAGTATATTTTTATAAAGTTGACAAAGAACTTGGTGCTCGAAACTATGTAGTACTAAAAATAAAATTAAAACATATTATCACTCTAAGAAAGTAAAAACATATTCTGTTTTTTATATATTTGTATTTTTATTATTGTATGTATGTATTTTTATATGAATACTTATTAGGATGCGGAAAGAAATTTGTGATTTGTTATTGGAATCTGACGTTGAGTGCCCCAAGTGAGAATGAAGATGATTCAACTGTAAATGTTGAACAAGATATTTTTACCAAAACGAGCGTGAAGCCATTTGAAAAAAAGAAAAAAAATGAGGAATACTGGGAAGACTTCGGAACTAAACCTGGCATTGAATCGGAGCCCCGAGTAATTACAACAGCTCAAGAAGGCGACAATGTAGTAATTAATGAAGATATTGTTGATATATGCAACATTTAACGAATCAGTTGAATTGAGTTGAAATGAAAAAGCGATTATGATTGTAAACGCGGTTATTAATGTTTTTGAAATTTTTTTTTATAAAATATATCTCGTGGAGTGCACTTGCTGAGTTTTATTTTTTTATTTATTTCTAATTTATGTTAGTATTGTTTGAGTGATAAAAAGAAATCAGAAAGTAATGATAACTTTCTTACGACGTATCAATTATTGGAATATCTTCGACATAAAAATCACTTTGCAATCGGAACGGTTAGAATCAACAGATTTAACAATCTTCCCATTATAGCAGATAAGGAATTATCCCAAAAAAAGTCGAGGTTGATGTGATCAGGTACTAAAACGAGACGTAGAAATCGTTCAACAAATACGACCAATTTTCAAGGCCAGAAATCGTATACGGTTGTATAATTATGGAATGGGACGAGTCTATTCCGTTGATCAATTTATTCTGTACTACCGAGTTTTCATTAAATATTGTAAATGGACATTAAGATTATTTACACATTTTTTAGATTTCGCTTTAGCGGCTAGTTGGGTAGAATGCAAAGAAGTTGTATCCAACCAAAAAAAACTCGATTTTGGATCTTTTCCATTTTCGATTGCAAGTATCCAATGCATTGCTTTGTGCCAGGCAATATACGTACTGATCTAAGCGAGGTCGACCTTCAAATTTTAAAGAACGTTCTCCAAGTACACCGGTAGCAACAAAGCGAGCCATGAGATACGACCCGCGCGAGATGTTAGATACGACGAAATTAGTCATTTTCCTTATTATGATGAAAAAAAAGAAGATACAAGATGAAAAATGAACTACCAAACCTCATCCCAAGGGACTGCTGGAAGAACACATTTTGACTGTCGAAAATGTAATGCTCACTTATGCATTACCAAACAACGCAATTTTTTTGAACAATTCCACAAAAAATTAATTTCGATAACTTTTGAGTCAAATATTGTTCCTATTTTAGTTCCTACATAGCGCTTAATTATTTTTTTGAAGAACCCACAATTCTTTGTTTATATATTATTTATATTTTTATTTATGAATTGGTTTTATATAATTTTTTGAATTAACAAAATAATCAGAAAAAATTTCTAAAATAAACTGAAATAACTTGTATGAACCAAATACTTTACAAGATTTGAAACGTTATGTACATTAAAATGTACATTTCAGCATTTCTACCCCGGAACCTATCGGCTATTATATCAGCTTCCCTAGCGTGGCATTAACTGTTTATAAACCAAATATAGGGCTAAAATAATTTTCCGACCACCTGTATTATTTCCCGTCTGAAAGGGTTAAGATTTGTATGGGGAATATTTTTGTGCGTCGCGTGTCGTGTGGTATAGAATACATAAAATACAGGTGAAAATATGTATAAAACACTATACTGTTCCATTGTGACAATTTAAACAGAGATTGAATGTGTTGTGTTGCGAGTTTAGGGTATTTGAATGCCCCCAAAAATATACTGCAACAGCACGATGATGTGCCATTTTAAAAGGCAACACAGAAATGTCGAGATATTCAGTACTTCTTGTATGTACATATATTTATGTATGACTAGTAGGATTTATTAGTTATATAACGACTCATATTTATTTACAAAATATGTAGTTAGTCTGCGCCCCCGGCAATATTTATAATCAATCATTTATTCTGTATTATACGCTTCATTTTATGTTTTGTACAATCAGAACAAAAGGGGAAATAATCTTACACACCCATATAGTAATTAAACGTCACTACTCACTACACTTAGCCGTCATATCAAAACCAACATTAATGTACTGCAAGCCTGACTGTCACCATGAGTATAAATTTATTTTTCGCTTATATATGAAAGTATTGGTGATCGGATAAATATCCAAATTGTTGATAAAACAAAACAAACGAATTTTCGCACCAACACTTCCAAGTATAAGCGATTTAATGTAAGAAGGTATCTATGTGCATTAGTGTTGGTTTTGCGTCATATACAAAACATACATTTAAGTACACATGTACGCATATATTCATATATGAATAAAATACAGCAACAAAAACGTATTTATCCAAAACAAAAAAAAAAAGATCATTCAACACAAAATTCCCATGGATTTGTATTTTGTAAATTAAATTGAAACTTAACCATCTCGATGATGCTATAGTTCTTGTTTGTATAGTCATGTTTTTGTAATGTTTACATTTTTTTTTTTTTCAATGCAAAACAAAAAAATTTCAAATATCCATAAAAAGGGGGCTGATGTCTTGGTCAAACTGTAAAATGTGCGCTGCGCGATGCTTTTACGTCATTAGCGTGAGGTGGATTTTTAATTTTGGCAAACAAGTTTCTTTTTTTTTTTTGCCTCTTGCTGCTTATTATGTGTTATTAATTAACATATTCATCGTACGACTGAGAAACACAGATCCGCGAAGTTTTGAGAAATTTAAAATTGTTGGAATTTTTTTATCGATGACGAAATTTTTGTGTTAAATTAAATAAGAAATTTTTATTTAAAAAACGATTAATGACTTGTATCTATCGTTTTGGTGAGTTATAATAAACAAAAAAAAACTGACGGTGTTTTACATTTGTTTATTTACTATGACGAGCTAAATGAATACTTAGGATTTTGAGTTTGTATTTTTTTTTATTTAAAAGCGTGATCTTAACTCGTATTTTTATGAATGGTTGTATTACATAATTTACTATATCAACATAGTATATTTTTGTCAATGACTAATACACGAATTATTGTTGTACGCTGAAAGTGTATTTTAAATTTATTGATGTAGGTCATTTTCATCGAATGAGCACTGATTTCACTGGAAATCTATAAATTTAAGTGAGATTACCTGGATTTAAGGATGAATGAATTTTTGTAAACATAAGTACAAGTAGTTCTTCTAATAATAGTTGTTATTACAAAAAAAGTTTTTAATTATCATTTTGCATCAAAATAAGAATGTTATTATACATATGTATATGATTTGGTTATTAAGCATACTGACTGTATCAATTCAGTAAATCCGAATCTGGCACCACTATTTCCTCAATTTTTGTGGGGCTGAAACAGCGAGTCAGTAAGAATCAATAAGATACCTTACGGAATTTGACGAAAGTTTTTTCTTACAGAAAATTTGACAAAAAAATAAATTATATCGTTTATTTGTTTTAAATAAACAATACTTTATATACTCGCACTAGGAGTAAATTATTATTTTATTTTTTGGTGACAAATTTGAAATGGAGGAAGTTAACGATTTAGAGGACATGTTTTTATTGTTGAGTTGGTTAAAATATCTCAAAGAACTGCAAAAGAAACAAAAAAACGTAGATCTTGTGCCGTCAGAAAAATAAACCAAACAAGGAATAAATTTGGCTATTATAAGGTAAACATATCTAACCAGCTTATCGAAGCCATCATATCTAACCAGCTTATCGAAGCCATTTATATTATACACAGATGACGCGAGACTTATTTGATATGCTGTTAAGTTTGCTACAGTCACAATTGGCAGAGAAACCAAGAATATTATTAAGCAATGAATTTCGATTAGCTCTAACGTTACTGTGAGTTTACAAACTTAATTTTTTATTTCCTTATAATGAATATTATCGAAAAATTGTTATTTATTTAGATATCTTTCCCAAGGATGCTCATTCCAGACTCTTTCGTGGAGCTGGAAAATCGGAAAAGAGACTGTGCGGCAAATAATTTATGAAGTATGCGATGCGATTTGGCACGCACTTGGAAGGTTATATGTATCTGAGCCTAACTTAAATGACTTCAAATTAATTGAGCAACATTTCTATAATACGTGGAATTTACCTAACTGTATATGTAGTATAGGTGCCATCGATGGCAAGCCTATTGCCATACAATGCCCTTCAGGCACAGGCAGTGAATTTTATAATTATAAAAAATAGTTTAGCATAGTTTTAATGGCGGCTTGTGATGCTCAATATATTTTTACATATATAGGCATCGGTGCGTACGGGTTTCAGAGCGACGGAGGTAAGAAATTGCTATTTTTAAAAAATAAATAAAACTAAAATTATTATTTATTAAAGGAATTTTCAACAAAAGTAATTTTGGGAAACGTTTGTGCAATGGGTTACTTCCTATTGCTGAGCCAAAATTACTTCCTGGCACAAACAATATAGTCCCTCATTATTTTGTAGCTGATGCCGCGTTTACACTCGCCCCAAATTTAATGAAGCCATACCCCGGCGTAGGCCTCCCAAAAAATAAAGAGATTTTTAATAAACGTTTATCTCGTGCTAGGCGAGTAATCGAAAACGCATTTGGAATTCTCACAAGTCGATGGAGAATCCTTTTCACAATTTTAAATTTACTTCCTGAAAATGTGGAAAAGATTGTGCTAGCGTGCATCGCCTTGCATAACTATTTAAGAATAAATAGAAAAATAATCAACCTATATACTCACCACCAAACTTTACCGATTGGGAAGATAACAATCACACTTTACATGAAGGATTGTGGAGGCAAGATATTAACCAGAGCATACCTTCAATACAAGCGTCTCGTCATATCCATGTGCTAAGCGGCAGCAATGCTCTGAGAATTAGGGATCGTTTATGCTCATATGTTAATAATGAACGTCGATTAGATTGGCTTCAATAATATTAGACAAATTAATAATATTATTCAAATTTTTATTTCTTTATTTCATTTTTAATTTTTTTAATTTCATTTTTTTAATTTATTAATAATTTCAAATATAAAGAATTCAAATAAATTTGAGAAAACAAAACATGGTTTAATTCATTATAAATTACTATACATATTTTGGGATCGGTATATAATTCTGTTTTACAAAATTCTGTTTTGACAAAATTCTGTTTTTTCCAAATTTTATTTTAATTTTTAGCAGAATTTTATGAAACAGAATTTTGTGAACCAGAATTTTGTGAAACAGAATTATGTAAAAACAGAATTACGTAAAACAGAATTTTTTAAAAACAGAATTATGTAAAACAGAATTTTGTAAAACAGAATTATAAAAAACAGAATTTCGTACCCAACCCACATATTTTTATGTATAGGGGACGTCCTTTAATGATGTCACGCAATTTTTAACAATTTTTAACCCCCCCCCCCCCCCCTCCCCCTATATCACAGTTCGTCACATTTTCCTAACCCCCTCCCTCTTTAGTCACGTCATGACTCGAAAAAATACAAACCATAAATATTTACTAAGGAGACGCTGTGCAATTGTTTATTTGTTGATTTAATACAAGCTTTTGGTACATTCTGTTGTGAGCATGAGCTCATTCATAACAGAGATGCACGAAAAGAGTTGGATAATATATTATGAAAATTACTCAGTCGTTTAACGCCGGAATCACAGCACCAGCCATTCAGTTTGATTAGGCAGCTCGCATCTTAATCTCGAATTCTTGCATTAGGATTTTTCACATTTGAATCTCTGCATTCTCCTATTAGACCGCAATTCCCGAGTCTCTCTGGGTTTTCCTTATCAATAAATCACAACGGTGGTTGCGAATTAGAATTTAAAAAATTTACAATAGATTTACAAAAATTAATTTAACAAAAAAAAAACAGATTCAAGTTGACTCGATAATCAAAGCCAACTCAATTGCACAAGATTTTATTTAAAAAGCGTGACATCATTAAAGGACGTCCCCATACGCCCTTACTCTAAATAAAGTTATGTGTTAATATTGCATATAATAATAATATCACGTTATAAATCCCAGGCATTTCTTGTAAGTAGATTTCTAATTTATTAATTATTAATTAAATACTGGTTTCTTAAAATTGAAATATACTCGATCACGTGTACCCGAGCCGTATTTTTTGCTGATTCGGGTAAATCCTTAAACAATAAAACCACACTCTTCCAAAATTGTTCATCAATATCGGGTGATATCACCGATTTATGCTTTTGTTTCATTTCATCGATTAGTTCAATAAAACTGGAGCCAACCACTAGTTCTCAACCTCTTTGGAGAAGGGCGGACAGCAGTCAATCAAACTGTCATCAGTCCACTTCTCCGAAAAAATTTCTAAAACATCGCCTGATGTTTCAGAGAAATTGTTTGATTTTGTTCTAAAAAAACTTAAACAATTATTTTATTGGTATAGGGCTCTTTATTTTTATTTTTATTTATTAGTACTTGAGCTTTCAATCCCACTTCGGGATCATTTTCAAAAGCATAATGAAAAATTATTTCCAAAATAGGTTCCTTTCATATAAAATTTTTTACATAAAACAATCAAACATTTGTTACAAAAACCAATTTTTCATGGAAACGCACAGCCTAGACAATTTTTTCGAAAAATAATTTTCTTTTCCTGGCTAAAGCGTTTTTCATGTAGAAAGGTTGTACAATTGAATAAAAATAAAATGAGGTGAGACAAAAAACTTATATAAATAAATCATACGAGTTGCCAATATAAGCATAATCTTCTACAATGTTAATCGAATTTTTACTTGATTTAATATGTAACATTTCCAAAATCGATCTTTTCCTAAAATTGGTTTGTTTATCGAGAATTTTGACGTTATCTAAATTGATTAAATGATTGGAATTTTTCAGATGCCGTATAAGTGCACTAATATTTGAATTTAGATCTTTGTTGGTGTCATATCGGTGTTGATAAATTCTTTTTTCCAAAAATTGTTTTGTCTGTCCAGTATACGTGGCGTTGCAACTACAACGGACTTGGTAAATCACATTTGATTGTTTTCTTAAAGGTACCTTGTCTTTAATTTTGGAAAAAATATTTCCATTTAGGCTTGTAGCTGCACATCCCACAATTTTGAAATTATAATTCTTGAACAAACGTTTTATTTTCTCATAAAGATTTTTTATATAAGGAATAGCCAAAAAGTTTGTAATTTCATTTTGTGGTCTAGATATAGTATTTCTCTGAAAATTTCTTGTTTTCCAAATTACCTTTTTTATTAATTTTTCGGGATATTGGTTGAGCACTAAAGTGTCTTTTAGAATTTTTAAATTTTGTTTGTGAAATTTTGTATCGGAAAGCTTTATAATTTTTTGGGTTAAAATTTGTATAGTGTTAATTTTGTAAGTGGTGGGAAGCCAAGAATGAAAATTTATATATCGGCCTGACCAGGTATCTTTATGATACCAATAAAATAATTGTTTAAATTAAAAGATCTGGCTCAATATAAATAAAAATAATTTCTAAAAAAACAATTTTTTAAATAAATTTCATGAAATCAAAAGTAATAATTTACAAATTCCTTACTTTCTAGGCTTAATGAACGATTCAGAAACATCATGCTCTTGTAATATGGCCATTCAACTTCAATCGGTGCCTCTTTGCCTGATGGAATTTGATTTAATTTTTTAAATTCCTTATTGAATTTTTCTCGCAGAAGGGTCCACCGTTTCTTGCAATCGTCCTCTAAAATAAGGAAAAAAAGTATAATCGAAGTTGACGTTACAAAACAAAATCCGTTCATACCGCCAGAACCATTTTGATGTAAATAGAGCCGCCATGTGAAAAATGAACATAAAATAAGGGATACAGAAACACTAAAAATTCATTTATTTTCATAGAGTTTGTATGAAAAAACGCGATTTCGATTGACGATAAAACATGAAATAAAAGTTAAATCCAGATAAAAAATTAATTATGAAATCGCTAAAAACAACTCATGTCTTAATTATTTAAAACATACGATTCTCAAATTTCCCTATTTTTCAGCAATAATCAAAAGAAAATAAGGTAAATTAATTAAAAAACATTCTACAACAACAATAATGTGAACTAAAAAGAGACAATTCTGTTTAATGACGTCATCATATGTCCACATCTAAAACCAACGGTAAGAAAAAAGACAACACGTCTCCGCTCAACAATTAAAATAAAATAAATAAGAAAGAGCAAACAGAAAAAAATATGTAAATGAATACAATGAGCGCGAAGAAAACAAAAAATCAAAACAATCTAGCATGCTTCGTAAATTCCAAATAACCATAGAAACATATTCGAATTCAAATTTGAATGCAGGCAAGGATGAGATGATTATTGTATTGTTTATAAATTTCGAGTTATGTTTATGACGTATATTACAAAAACGACAATATTGTAAATTTCAAAAATACCTTATTTTTCATGACGATTTTCACTAAGAAATAATCATTTTCAAGACTCGATTTTTCAATCAAATAACATTACATGTTTCATGAACATTTTCATATAAAACAAAACAAAAGCTCACATTTCTTAAAAACTAAAACTGTAAATGAAAATAACCGTTTTCCCTATAGTTTCATAGTAAAGAAAACATTGTATGTACATTATTTTAAGCTTAATAAAAAATACAGTCGATAGTGTAGGAGGCTCTTATTTATACAGTAGGCTCTGATACACTTTTGGTTTTGCCAAATTGGTGCGTACATAAATAAGTTGGCGGGTTTTCAAACGCGTGGACAGGCCATGTATAGCTGTACATGTGCGAAGCACGAATTTTGTAGATTCAATCCACAAACTTGAAGCAACTGCGCTTGTGCTTTATTAATGGTTATTGCAAATGCATGTTGCACTGGAGATTCGAATTTTCAATTCGAATGGCATATCGGTCAATATCATTGGTATACGCGGTAAAAAAACATGTCCCCTATTCAATTGAAATGAAGTACATATACATTAAAATGTACAGAACGTTATAATGTGCATTAGAATTAAAACGGATTGTACATGTTAATGTAGGTACTTCTAATTTTAACTCACCTCTTACGATTAATTAATTATTTTTTCACGAGTTTAATTCAAATGTAATATTTCTTCGGTTTTATTAAAAAAATCACATACAAAAAGAAAATTATACTATCCCAGGATAATATGGTAACAAGCAGTTAATTGAGCCGTAAATTCAAACTTTTTAAAACACGTTGAACACTACTCAAAAAACAAAGCGAAACTGATAAAATATATTATATATTATGTAGATGCGAAATTGTGACAAAGGAGGGAAGAGAATACTGTATTTAATATAACTGTTAAATTTTTGTCTGTACCAATTTCGTAAATATAACATTGTATGGTGTACATTTTAATGTACACCACGTGTGAATGGGTTAAAGTAATTTTTGATTTTAGCGATTGGTAATCACTCAGAACAGGACGTTAATCAGCATTATTCTAGGAAATTAAAAAACAAATTCCGATCAATATTACCATCCAGAACATTTAATTTTTGATATTCATTGCTACATTTATTGCTGCTGATTCTAATCTCCAAAAAATTTAAAACTAAAATAAAATCCAGTATGCATCACACTATTAAAGGCGCTTACACACCATCCAATTTGGTTGGACCGACGGTCGGCCCGACCAAATTGGATGTTGTCTACAGACGATCCAACTTACCATCCGATTTTTTGAATTTTGTTGTTGTTTCGTTTTTTTATTTGTGCGTCTTTCCTTGAGTTGTGGTGCGTTGTGGAAGTTTTAATTATATTATATTTTATTTGAAATTAGATTTATATAAAATACATACATATTTAATCATTATAATGGTTTTGACGAGAAAACAAAAAGTTGGGGTGGCACTTTTAGTAACGTCACTAACAGTTAATACAAACAAAAGGAAATTATGGGCCAAATACAATAAAAATGTAATGTTTGTTACTTTTTTTGACTCTCTTTTGTAAGCGGTTCTCATATTATCCAGCCTCTTCTTCACTGTGGCGACCGTTGCTTCACTATCTATTTTCTTATATTTATCAGTGAGAGTTTGAAGTGCTTTGTTTCGAGCGTCTCGATTACTATGCTACTCGAATTATCCCATAAACAACTAAATTCTTTATATAAATCTAAGATTTCAATTAATATTTCCCTTTCCGTCATTATTAATACTTTTTTAGATAATTTTTGTTGAGAAGATCGTAATTGTAACACTATCAAATACACAATTAAAATAAATTTATTTTTACTTCTACAAAATAGCTGTACATACTCGTATTTACTCGTAAATGCATTAAAAAAAACGAAATACGTACATAGAGAGAATACATAAATATCCCCTTTTTCTATAAAAAAAATTTAAAATTTTTTCATTTCTTTTCTGTTGTTTTGTTGTTTACCCTATGAAATTCATAACATAAATGATGAAATATCGTCCGACAACCATACACACCATCCAACTTGGTTGGTTGGTTGGTCGGTTGGATGGAATTTCCATCCAACGCATCCAACTTAATTTTATCGGACCGACATGCATACACACGATCCAATTTTACATCCGACCCAACCAAATTGGACCAACCATCCAACCAAATTGGATGGTGTGTAGCGCCCTTTAATTTACGTGTCATCATAAAACAACAAATTATGAAGGTCGATCGTTTTAAACTTGCGCTACGTAAAAACTATGACGATCGAAGGGGAATTAAAATTAACCATTTTTTTTCTGTTTTGCTTTGATCATTCATTTTTTTATGATGACGAAAAAAAAAATATTTTTAGTGTAGTGGTGGGGATATTTTTGTGTATGTATGTATTCATATAAAATTCCCATAGAAAAGAAAGATCTTTTAAGTTTTTAGCTTAATCGGTTTCGGTATTTTGATGCAGATCGATCTCGTCTGTTTAATAAAAATAAAAATTTAGAAAAAAAACGTTTTAACATAAAATATTAAAAAAGTGTTAGATATAAGTTTATCTAACTATTTACTAAATTTGTTGATATATTGACCTTAAGCTGGAATGGATTAAGCTTTTTGGTTTATTTATATCTTCTAAAGTGCTTAGTGTTATTTTAAGTGTTGTAACTAAATTTAAGAAAACGGTGAAAATTTGTTTTGATTTAAAAATATTTTTGTGAAAATGCCATATCAAGAAGAAAATTGTGATATGAACAGTGTTAATCTAAATACTAATAATAATAATAATAACAGTGGAATTATGAATAATAATATAAGTAATAGTGATTTAGGGAATACTGAAATTCCACTACCACCACCACCACCACCTCCACCGGCTGGGCTAACGAAAGCCGAAATACGCAAGGTACTTTTGTAAAAAATGAACCTTTTTAGCGTATCTGGACCCAAGTTCCTAACGGATTATTTTCTTATTATTTTTGCAGAGTAATAAACCAATCATGGAGAAAAAACGTCGTGCCAGAATAAATCATTGTCTGAATGAATTAAAAACGTTGATTCTTGAAGCAATGAGAAAAGACGTAAGTCTCCCCAATATTTTTTTTTTTGTCAAATATAATATTTCAACGAACTAAAAAACTAAAAAAAAAAAAAAATTCTTAAAAAGTTTTGTCGTTCCCACGCTTTTAAACAATACAGTGTTTTGTATTATTTTTTATTTTTTTTATTGATCGCGCGATGACTTTTTGTGTTGTGGTATTTTATGTTTCATTATATAATTATGTATATCAATTCATGTGTGTGTGTTGTTATCAAATATTTTATAGCCGATGTCAAAATGACGGATTTAAGAAGGAACGTGACATTGTGTGTGCTGTATATCACTAAACTAGATAAAATCGTATGTGCGGTTTATGTGTATAACAGATAGCGATTTTATGATATATTGTATCGTTTTGGAAAAGCACATAATTTTTAAGAACAATGATCACTCGTATCTATAATAATATGTAGATTGTAATATGTTCACACGGTCACAAAAGAAGATGGATCAAATTACAAGAATCTTCTTATTTTGATTTTATTTCGTTAAACTCTTCTTAAAAACACAACACAAAATGGTATTAGTTACAGGTCATTAAAATTCCGGTAAAATCGTTTAGTCGGTAGAATCCATCAGTAAAATGAAAATTATAAGAGAACGCAAAAGAGAATTTTGTGGTCAAGGATGCGTGGGAAACTTAAGTTTTTTTTTCTTTATTTTCTTTTCTTCCACGTTGTTATACATACTACTTATGTATAAGCGAATAACAATACAAGAAGCCGTTTATAATTGCATACAACTAACATAATACATATGCAGACAATTTGCAACTTTTTCATTGTTAATTGAGTTTTGAGACTTAATCTTACATCCGTTTTCTCTTTTCTTGTATATTTACAGCCCGCCCGTCACACAAAATTAGAAAAAGCGGATATACTTGAAATGACCGTAAAACATTTACAATCAATACAAAGACAACAATTAGTTATGGCGGTATCAACGGATCCAACAGTGATTCATAAATTTAAATCGGGTTTTGTAGATTGTGCCGCCGAAGTTAATCGTTATATATCACAAATGGAAGGATTAGAAATACCGGTGAAACAACGACTAATGAATCATTTGAATAATTGTGTGAACGGATTACAACAAATATCTCCATTTAATTTTGGATCCGGTTTTGTCGGAAGCGCAATGCCTCATATTCCACAACCGCTCCCATTACAACAAGATATTAATAATAATACGAACGGTGGACGAATTCAAATGGGCGGAAATCAATTTATACAGACACGATTACCAACTGGTGAATTAGCACTTGTTGTGCCAAACAGTAATAATTTGCCATTTTTCTCGACAACAAATTTTAATGCAGCGCCAACCATTGATATAAACGCTGGTTATCATAGATTATCAGCATTTAATGCAGTAAATAAAAATGTATTACGCCCCGTCGGTACCAGTCCACCGCTGAGCCCGATTTCATCAATTTCAAGTATGGGTGATGATTCATCGCCACCGACTGAATATAATTTACTACCAAATGCAACTACACCACCGCTACAATTACAATCGAATCAAATATTATTCAGTGCATTTCCAACACCGCCAAGTGGTAATAATAGCTTTAAAAATACACTCCAACAACCTCACATAACATCGACCACAGAAACACCAAAGCCAAACGTTAATCTACTTTTACCGACTGTGATCAATCAACAACCAAATTTAGTAAATGTAATCAATTCGAAAAAACGTGCATACCCGGTCGACTTGACCGATACGATACGCGAAGAGAAAATTCGAAAAATTAGTTGTAGTCCAATTGATCACGGTAATAATAACAACAATGATTTATTGCACGAGAATAACAATATAAATAATCAACATCACAATCGGCCAGCACATAGTCCGAACGAAAATATGTGGCGACCATGGTGAATCTTCCTATATAAGTTACGAGTTTGTACTTAAGTTTCGATTTATAAAAATGTTTTATTAGCTTTTGTCGTAAGTTAGCTGTGATTTTATTGTTTAAGTAGTTATTATTAGTATTACTATTATCATTATTGATTAGTTTTTTTTTTTTGTTTGTTTCCTTATTATAAAATATTTTACTACGAATTAATAATTTGTTTTTGTTTAATTATCAAAATGAGCATTTATTACACATATTCATTGATTGAATTGAAAAGAAATATAAAAAATTATATGAAAATTAAAAATTGAGTTAAATAAATAATTCGGGACGATTCAAGTGTATTTTATTGGTAAGTTAAATTAGATGCAATCGTAAATTGTTTGTGGTTACTGGTTAGTATAAAATAAAATTTCTTAAAAATTAGTCGAAAGCACAATTCTATATGGCGCTTACTTATGGGTCAATTTGATTTATTACTCATTCATTTACGAGACTTATTAGGTATATGGTAATTCCAAATTTCACACATTAATAAAGTAAAAAGATTTTATAACATTACTCACTGACTTTGGTTAACAATTCATTATTTTATTTGTTTCATGTCATTTTCCTTGACCGCACGGTTTACTCAACATTCCCAAATTAATCATTATTAAATTACACGCTACCTAGCTCACGTTTGCCAAATACATCTTAAATAAATTCCATAACTGCCAAATGCATAATAAGAGTTTATTTAGCACGTTCGTGGACGCCTTATAGATGTGCGTGTTGCATGGTGCTCAAAAACACACATTTTATAACTTTGGCAATTGTTATGCTATTATAATTCACTTTTTAATAATTTATTTTAATGTGTTTTACAAATTCCTTTTATTATTTTCGTTCCTTTCGTATTCGCTGCTGTTTTCATAATGGTTCTTCACCCATTTTCCTCTTCACATTCGTTTTACAATACCAACCACCGACAAAGTTATGGCAGCACAAAACAAGAGTGAAGATAGAAATGATTAGATTTAAATTTAAAATGAACGTTAACTATTACAACTCGGCCGATCTGACAATTGATCGACTCGATCAACAAATAGAAAAAAATAGTGGGGGCCACACGAGCATTAACATTTCTTTTACTTAACTTCATTGTAAGCGAGTTGCAATCAGTAACAATTCGAAATGGAATTCCCTCTAAATACACACGGAAACGACGCAACGAATTAATGATAGGCAAGGTTTCTAGTTCGAAACTGAGGTATTGAGATTCATTTCATACTACCGTATCCCAAAGCACTAGCATCTCAGTCTCGCGAACTGGACTGTTTAGGGCAAGCACCGGAGCAGAAGACAACTGATCTCGTAACATGGTAAAAGCTTGCATACAATCATCGGTGAATCGGAAGTTGTTATTTTGTTTTACTAAATTAAGGAATGGTTTGGTAATTTTGCAAAAAAAATGGAACAAAGCGTCGGAAGTATGAGAAAAGCCCCAAATAAGATTGAACCTGCTTGGCGTTCGTAGGAATTGGATAATGGCGGATTGCCTCAATATGGCTGTTGCTTGGTCCAATACCATCGTGATTTACCAAATATCCCAAGTACTCAATCTCAGTAAAACAGAATTTGCATTTTGATAATTTCACTTCCATCCGAAATTCACTAATTCTTCGCAAAATTTTTTGTAACAAATCAAATTCTGTGTTTCTTATTTAAATCCGTAGATCGAGTAGAGTTTGAAATCTGAAATCAGATCGATCTGAGCGATCTGAAATAAGAAACAGGTTTCAGATTTGGCAGATCAAAAAAATTATCAACCGTTAGAGTAAAAAAAGCGGGCGGATACATATTTAATAATTGTGCAGATTAACATTAAATGATTATTTAAAACGTTGAGTAATTGGGACAATTGATGCATGCTATTTTAAAATATTGGCACCAAAGCAATACCATTCATTTTGTTATGTTGCAAGGTATTTTTAATGACCGCAAACAGTTTATAAAATGCTACGTAGGCGAAGTAAGGACATGATGCATCTGTGTGGAACAGGTCACCTATTTATAGGAATCTGTCCAATCTGACTAAACAAATTGGACAAGGGCTCCATCTTATTGGTGACGAATAATGAATAATCGCTGTCTAGCGAAAAGTAGAATATGAATTGAAAACGGATTCGGAATTATGAAGTCTGGGTTTATGTGTTTAAAGTTAATCGAGAATCGAAGAATGAACTTTATAGTCATAATTATTATTGTTGAAATGCTCATTGGGAAATAATCAGACCAATTTAATATTGAATCAACTCATGCTAATATCTAAACGTCAAAACTCATATTGTTTTTTCCATTTCTTTGTAATACAGCTAGCAGTTATACCTTTATATTATTAAAGCATTTCGGTTTCTTTATATTTTACTTAAACTAATTACAGCTGGCAAATAGATTACGAAGTTAAAGCAAATCTATAGTTTCTACAGGTTATGGGCCCAGTAAATATCGTTTGCCGAAAGGTGAAAATAAAGAAACCAAATAAAGTTAAAGTTTAAAAAAAAAAAATGCCAAATCCAGAAATAAAAAGAAGCTGCAATGTGCATCCATTGAACGGTGAAAATTACTTCGACTGGAAGTATCAAATGGGGCATTTCTTGAAAGGAATCAAATGTTGGTCGATTTTAACGGAAGCAAAACCGGTCGCTACTGAAACTAGAGGTGGAGAACTATCGATAGTTTGCACTATCGATAGTTTCGATAGTATTATCGGAAACTATCGATAACTATCGATAGTTTTCGATAGTTTAACCATAATCCGCATTTGTTTTGATGAAATTCAACATGCACGATGGAAATGGAATTCTAAAATGATTTTTGGATGTAGTTTTGGAATATGGCCATTTAGGAGGGAACTTGGCCATTTATTATCAGAAATCGGATTCTAAAATGATTTTTGGATGAAGTTCTGGAATATGGCCATTTAGGAAGAATCTTGGTCATTTCTTATCTGATTTTGATGAAATTCAGCATTCACGATGGAAAAGGGATTCCAAAATTATTTTTAAACGAAGTTCTCGAATATGGCCAATTAGGAAGGAACTTGGCCATTTCTTATTCGGTTTTGGTGAAATTCAGCATGTACAATGGAAATGGGATTGGAAACTGATTTTTAGAAGAAGTTCTGGATTGTGGCTAATTAGAAAACAAACTTGTCCATTTCCTAATCGAATATGATGAAGTTCAGCTTGTACAATGGAAATCGGATACTAAAATTGTTATTTGATGTGTTTAATGACTTGTTCTAAATAATTTTAGAATCCCATTGTCATCGTGTATGCTGAATTTCATCGAAATCAGATAAGAATTGGCCAAGTTCCTTCCTAATTGGCCATATTCCAGAACTTCATCCAAAAATCATTTTAAAATCCGATTTCCATCGTCCATGCTAAATTTCATCAAAATCGAATAAGAAATGGCCAAGTTCCCTCCTAAATGGCCATTTTCCAGAACTTCATCCAAACATAATTTTAGAATCTTATTTTCATCGCGCATATCAAATTTCATCATAATCGGTTGAGAACTAGGCAAGTTCCTTCCTAATTGGCCATATTCCATAACTTTTTCTAAAAATCATGTTAGAATCCCATTTCCATCGTACATGCTCAATTTTATCAAGATCAGATAAGAAATGGCCAAGTTCCTTCCTTAATGGCCATATTTCAGAACTTCATCTAAAAATCATTTTAGAATCCCATTTCCAACACATATATCAAATGTCATCATAATCGATTGAGAACCAGGCAAGTTTCTTCCTAATTGGCCATATTCCAGAACTAACTAATGCTCCTATCATCGCAGAAATGTCTGTCCATGTCCGCTCTAATAAAGTGTCTGCTTAACTAAGGGAGGTTTTCATGGAAAGCTTCAGTTTTTCAAGGAACTTAAATGTGTGTCCGTTGTAGTGAGGTGTCCCTTGAATTGACTGTCCGTTGAAATGAGGTTTCACTACTTTGTTGTTCGTAAAGTAAAATTAGCAATGGAATAATAACCACTTTTTGATTTACCCGTCAAACAAAGTACATATTATGTTTACGTTACATACGCAAAGAGACACAAATTGGCTTAAATTATATATTATTTATAATCAACATGCATTACAATATAAACTGATCGAACATAAAATTATAAATACTGAATATTTTTCCAAACTATCGATAGTTATCGATAACTATCGATGGGGGTTCGATAGTCAAAACTATCGATAGTTTTCGATAGTACTATCGATAGTTCTCCACCTCTAACTGAAACCAGTGCAAAAGAGGCTGAAATCAAGGAATGGGAAGAAAGCGATCAAAAGGCTCATGCAAAAATCGTTTTGAACACATCGCGGCCACTTCACAGTATCACTCGAACGGCGAAAACGGCAGCGAAGCTTGGAAAGCATTGGGAGACCATTTCCAAGGTAGGACACTCGAAAATCGAATTACAATTATACGGCGCATTTGCAAGAAAAGGATGGCTTACGGCGGCAATGTTGAAACGCACATAAATGATATGAACGATTTGTTTCAACAATTGGTCGAGCATGGTGAGACGGTGATGGAAGCATGGCGAGTGGCGATGCTTTTGAGCAGTTTGCCAACCAGCTATGATGCATTGATTACAGCGCTTGAATCAAGGGACAAAGCTGATTTGACGATGATATTTGTCAAAGCCAAGTTGATTGCCGAATATCATCGACGCATCGAAAATTCAGGCGAAACTAAGGAATCGATTTTAAAGACGACTACCAGCCATTTAGAGTGCTATTTTTGTAAATCTAAAGGTCATCTAAAGCGAGACTGCAGAAAATACGCACAGTGGAAAAAGAACAATCCAGAAAAGGGTTCAAAACATAAAGCGAATACAGTAAAGCAAAATGGCGACGAATTCTTGTTCACTACATCGACCAGTGACATCAACACTTGGGTGGTCGACAGCGCTGCAACAAGTCATGTGAGTGGCAATAAAGGTTTCTTTGTTGAGTTGGGCGCGGCCGGCAGCAGCTTGACTGTTGCAAACGGTGAAAGGGTTCACGTCGAAGGAAAAGGTGCATGCAAAATCGAATTTGTCAACAGCGATGGGCAAATCAATGTAGCTACACTTACGGACGTTTTGTATGTGCCAGGAATTAAGGGAAATCTAATTTCGGTCAAAAAATTATCAGCAAAAGGTTTTAAGGTAATCTTCTACGACAAAATGTGCGAAATCATCAAGGGAAACGTGCAAATCGCAATCGCAGATGAAATCAATGATTTGTATGTGTTACGTCAACCGAATAAAGTCAACACAGTTGTTCAAAGGCTTGAGCACAAAGCGAATTGTATTCACAATTTGCATCGAATTTTTGGTCATAGTGATCCAGAAGCAATCAGGGAAATGTGTTCGAAGCAAATGGTTGATGGTATCGAAATCGTTGATTGCGGCATCAAGGAAAAATGCGAAGTTTGTTTAAAGGCAAAACAGACTCGATCGCCGATTCCAAAACAGTCAATAAGCAAATCGAAGAATGTTTTGGATTTGGTTCACACGGACGTGTGTGGGCCAATGCAAAGGGAATCGCCGAGTGGACGACGCTACTTGTTGACGATGATCGATGATTTTTCGAAATATACAGTCGTATATCTGTTAAAGGAAAAGTCGGAAATCTTCGAAAAGCTGCAACAGTACGTGGCAATCGTTCACAAGTTCGGTCGAAAGCCAGTTATTCTCCGATCGGATCGAGGAGGAGAATACACCGGCGCTGCGGTAAAGAAATTTTTACAGGACAACGGTATTCAGATGCAATACACAGCACCGTACTCTAGTTTTCAAAATGGCGTTGCTGATCGTAAGAATCGCACGTTGATTGAAATGGTTCGATGCATGTTGGTGGATGCTAATTTGCCAAACATGTTTTGGGCTGAGGCGGTGAATACGTTTATTTATTTGCAAAATCGTTTACCATCAAGAACGATCGAAACTACACCATTCAAGCTATGGAACAACAAAAAACCAGGTATGAAGCATTGCGTTACGTTTGGTTCTAAATGTTTCGTTCATATTCCATCAGAAAAGCGACGAAAATTGGACAATACGGCAGCGCAAATGGTTTTTGTTGGTTATTATTATGATGAAAACTCGAAAGCATACAGATGTTTTGATCCAGTAAAGCAAAAGGTTGTCATAAGCCGTGACGTTCGATTCGTCGATGGCAAAAGGGAAATCATTTCAGTCGAAATCCGAGAAGACAAATTCAATGAAGACGTCGAAAGGCCAGAATATGAGTCGACACCAGCAATTGAAGAGAACGTAGCAATCGACGAAACCGAAGAAGGGTTCGAAGACAATTTGGCTGTTGGGGGAAAACAACAGCAACGGCGCGTTTCACAGCGATCAAATAAAGGTGTTTCACCAAAGCGATTAGTTGAAGAGATTCACATGGTAGAACAAGACATCATCGAACCGAAGATGTTATCACAGGCGCTAAAAAGTAAATAAGAATGCGAACAATGGAAGCTCGCAATGGAAGAAGAAATGAAGTCATTGCATAAACATGGCACGTGGCAATTGTGCGAATTGCCAGATGGTCGTGAAGCAGTCGGATGCAAATGTGTTTTCAAATTGAAAACAGATGCTGATGGTCGTGTTACTCGTTTCAAAGCACGACTGCTGGAAAGCAGACGACATTTAGAGTATTGTTGGCATTGGCATCCAGAAACAATTACATCGTTCGTCCCATCGATGCCAAAACAGCATTTCTAAATGGAAATTTAAAGGAAACGATCTACATGAATCAACCTCCAGGCTTTGAAAGGGGCGAAAATAAGGTTTGTTGGTTGAAGAAAAGTCTCTACGGGCTGAAGCAAGCAGCTAGGTCATGGAATGAGGCAATCCATGCGGTCTTGGTCGATGCAAGTTTTGTATACAGCACAGCAGATCGATGTTTGTACCGAAGAAACATCAACGGTGAATGGTGTTTTTTGTTGCTTTACGTCGATGACGGTATTGTTCTCGGAAAAACAATGGAAGCAATCAATGAGATAATACAAATTTTATCATTGAAATTTGACATCGAAGACCTGGGAGATATAAGGAAATGCTTGGGCATAGAAGTCGGAAGAACAGCAGACGGCTTCTATTGTTTAAGTCAATCAAGGTACATTCTAAAGATCACATCGGATTTTGGTTTGAAGGACGCTAAAGATTCAAAAGTACCAATGGACGTTGGTTACGGAAAAGCAGTGAGCAAAGATAATTTGCTGATCGACAACAAAAGTTATCAAAGCTTAATTGGGTGTTTGCTATTTGTTTCGGTAAACACTTATGTCCAGACATTTCAGCAAGTATTTCAGTACTGGCGCAGAAGATGAGCGCACCAACACAAGACGAGTGGAACGAATTGAAACGCGTTGTCAAGTACTTGAAATCTACAGCAAGTTTGAAATTAGTACTTGGTAACAGCAAACATGACGGTGAACTGTTGTATGGCTATGCGGATGCAAGTTGGGCCGAAGACAAGAGCGACAGAAAATCGAACAGCGGTTATGTGTTCATCGTCAACGGCGCAACAGTCAGTTGGGCGTGCCGAAAGCAAAAATGTGTGGCACTCTCATCGACAGAATCTGAGTTCGTAGCATTATCGGAAGCGTGTCAGGAGGCTTTTTGGCTCAGGCATTTGCTAGAGGATATGCAGCAACCGATAGCGTCAGCGGTAGTGATACATGAAGACAATCAAAGTTGCCTAAGTTTGATTGAAGAGGAAAAGTTGTCAAACAGAACAAAGCACATCGATACGCGACGAAACTTTGTTAAAGACTACATCGAAAAGGGAATCATAAGGTGTACGTACTGTCCAATAGACGAAATGCTGGCGGATATCATGACAAAGCCGTTGCCAACATCAAAACACGTGAAGTTCGTCGAGCAATTACAACTATTAAATTGAGGAGGAGTGTTGAAATGCTCATTGGGAAATGATCAGACCAATTTAATATTGAATCAACTCATGCTAATATCTAAACGTCAAAACTCATATTGTTTTTTCCATTTCTTTGTAATACAGCTAGCAGTTATACCTTTATATTATTAAAGCATTTCGGTTTCTTTATATTTTACTTAAACTAATTACAGCTGGCAAATAGATTACGGAGTTAAAGCAAATCTATAGTTTCTATAATTATGTCGTGTTGCGTTATTGAGCAATTGAGACGATATTGAGATAGAAAGTGTTTATTTGGCAGAAGAAAACTCAACACCTCGAAATGAGCTAGCCGAATCGTCAGGTTCAAATAAAAGGCAAATAATTTGTAACTCTTTATAAATATGTAAACGAAAAAATAAAATTATTGAAATTCTTTTTAAATAATTCACTAATATTTATTAATAAAAAAACATCACACTGCCGATCTTACACCGCCAATGTCGGCAATTTGAGTTACGTGAAGTTAGCTATACTAAAATCAATCTGAGAAATCGGAATATTTTTGAAAATCGGAAAAATCGATCTAACTAATCTGAAAAAAAATAAGAAACTGCAACAAAATTGATCAGATCGATCTGAGCGAAAATAAGAAACAGATTTTTAGTACTCAGATCGATCAGACCGGCCGTCCCATCCAATAACCGGCGTACACTAAGCAATCGAAATTTCTCATCGCAATTCAATGATGTCACAACGCACTTAATCATCAATCCAATTTTTAATACAATAAGTGTCATCGCCTGTAAACTTAGCAATTACATGTTCAATATCTAAAAATTCATACCGTTTCTGTTGAATTTCTAACCCCTCCCGCATCTCTCGTTGTAACATCATTATTTTATGCCGCTTCTTCACTCGCGCTAACTCTTTATCCAGTTCAGCGTAATCATCAACTGCCACAGGTTGTGATTGTTCACTTGATAATGGCAAATGCCCACTGTTTTGCCCAGAATAGACAGAAATGTCATCCTCAATCTCTTGACCACCTTTTCCATCAACGCGATGATCACCGTCTAAATATTCTGTTGGCACCATGCGCTCAGCCAACAAATTTCGCAGTTGCTACTTGCTACACAGTAGCCGTCGATGAAAAGGCAACGCTCATTCAGAGCCTCAATCAACTGTTGTCGCGTAAATTTTTTAAAATCACTCATTTTATTGCTCCAATAATAAAAGAAATATTACACCACGAATGCAACTTTAATTGAATTATCCAAAATGGCGTAACGAAAACACGAATATTCAATAAAACACTATCCACTAAAATTTATCTGAAGTTGTAATACACTTTCAAGAATTTATTTAAACTGTTTTTATAATACATTTAATTAAATATTTCTTTTTTTATGATCCTTCTTTATTCGCTGCTGTTCTGATAATGGTTCTTCACCCATTTTCCTCTTCACGTTATTCTTACAATACCAACCACCGACAAAGCGGTGGCAGCACAAATCAAGAGTGAAGATAGAAATGATTATTAATTTCAATTTGAAATTAACGTTAACTATTACAAACAGTTAGTTTTTTTTTGTGTGGTGTGGTCGATTTTTTTTTAAATCTATGAATATTTTTATATATATAACAAATCAATAATTTACAAAATAGTGTGTGTGCGAGGTTATGTTCTTACAATAATTCCCGAATTATTGGAGGAAAATGCGGCGTATTTTGGTACCCACCTAGTAGTTGGAGTACGAAAAAGCGAAACTTAATAATGAAAAATACTTATGCCATCCTGATAAATCTACATGGACCGCGAGCCCCTGCTTGGTAAAAGAAGGAAATTGAAATCGTATGAAGCAGCAGAGCGGCATGATGGGGAACTCTTGAGTGAAAATGTAGCAACGGCAACCGAGGACAAGCTCTCAGTTCATCTCTAACAATTATTTCGTCTTTCTCAGCCTCTGAACTGTTATCTTCAGCTAATTCTGTTATCCAATTACTACTCAAATATTCATTATCTGATTCGTGTTGTATTTGTTCTCGCTGTGGATTATCGTACAAGGTATTTGCACGTACGACTAAGGGAACGCCTTTGTTACGAATTGGATCAATTTCCAAAATATTCAGTGCACTCGCTCAATTTGTGATTTTTTTTTTGTTACAACACTTTGAAATTTACGTTTATTTTGCTTACCCTAGACAGACAGCGGTTTAATAAATCCGAATTAGCTACTAAACTCGTTTAAGTACTCCATACAAAAAAAAAGCGTTTAGCTAAAATCTAGGTTGACATACTGCGACTAAACTCGAAAAATTTACTAAATTGGTTTTATTAAACCGCAGTCTGCCTATAAGGTATAACTTGATGTCTAAATGTACTGCTGGATTTATATTTTTGCCAACAATTAAAATTTGACATTTTCCTGTTTTTTTTATTGCTTTTGAGATATTTTTATTAAAATTATTAAATTACAGCCTTAGGATGCACGCTAGTAATACTTACTAAATTACTTTACAATTTTTGTTCAAATTATTACTTTGAGCTCTATTTAACTCGAATGTAATAATTCGCTCTGCCGCCCCGGGGGCACAGTGGTTAGCATGCTTGCTTTAAGCTCTGGAGGTCCCGGGTCCGATTCCCGGCGGGTGATGAAAAAATCACGGCTGGTTAATGTGGCAGCATGTTATTGGGTTTTACCTGTTTGCTGCAAAATAGATAAAATAAATAAATAATAGTGCTAACTACATGCTGAATAAAAGCCAAGGGCCAGTTAAATTTATCACCATAATGAGTCGTATATAAAAATAAAAATATTGAAGGTAAAAGCAAATTATATAAAGTGCTATCAACTCCAAAACAGTTTTAATATGGGTCTAATTGCGTTTGCTATCTCATATAAGAAGCAAATTAAACTAGGCATTCGCAATAAGAATTAAATTATTAGACTATCCAGCCAGCTCTAAATGGGGAAAAATGTCAGCTCTACTAGCCGTTATAGAGCTTATCAAAAGAACAGTTAGCTTTAAGAATTTATACAGCTAATAAACAATAAATTAATAAACTATGTTATAAAACAAAATAAATTTTCTTAAAGCTATTAATTTTTTCGTATGCATTAGAAAGGTGCTGGTGTAATAAGTACAGTTTTAGAACCTTAATAAAGCCAGATGTTGCTGTTAGCCTGTACTAATGTTACTAGGGTATATTATCAGAATGTATCCATTTGAATTACAACAAACGCGGACATGTGAATTTCGATTGAATACAGAAGATCAATTCGCTTTCGACAATGCACCTGATTACTTTGTAAATGCGTTCTTTGAAAAGTGTATAGGTACTTTGAAAGCTGTTAACAGTTCTTGTTACATTTTGTTTTGTGAATGGTATAAAACTATAAACTCTAAAGGCAAGCTGAAATTAATCAAATGGACTGATTTTTCAATAAGAGATCGGCGTAAAAATCACAAGCTCTGGCCGGATTGTTTTCGCAATCCTTACAAACTAAATTGGTTTGCCAATAATTGCCATTTAAAAAGTTTAAAAAGCGTAACTTACTTAAATGCCCCATAGATGAGTTTTTTTATTTAACTTACAAAAAAAAGTGTGATTTTTTGAAATTTTATTAAGAATGTTTTTACAATATTGTTTAAAGCACAACACTTCAATTTATCACTAGCGATTTTATTTCTTGATTATAAAAATTATTCTAACACAATTTATTAACAAAAATTCACAAAATCCCTTATTATACTTTTTGCACAATTCCACTGTTCACTTAAAACTTTTATTTCACATTAAAACACTTTTTAAATCACTTTTTAATTTCCTTTTAAATCTTCACTTATCGCTTACCAAAAACTTAATTTTCTAATTCGAATTCGTTCACTCCTGACTCAAACCAAAACTTCTCGAAATTTCATAATTGTTCCGGTAAAAATAGTCTAGACACATTAGAACAGTTTTATCATGGAAAATTCCATAGTAGAACTTTCGGCTATTAACTAACTTATTCTACTCTATCATAGGTGTCACCGTAATAATATTTTATTTCTAGAGTTTAATCCAGTTTCGAACTGATGATCTTATAATTATGAAAAAATCAATCTTCTCATCAGATCGCGGCCACTGGACTGATTGTACCACAATTTACATTCTGTATATACAGAAGGTACTGTGCAGGTTATTAGCGAATTATACTAATTCAGCCAAATTCTCTTACAAACTTTTCTTCGTCACATTCACACAGCTCTATTCCTGTGTTAGCTTATTTTAACAATTAACAATTTTTTTACTCTAAAATAAAATAAAAACCACACTAATTAATTAAAAAACACAAAAAATTACACAGCTCAAAATTATACTTTGTCCTACAAGTTCACAAAACACCAAATTTTATCTGTCAAAAATTTTGGAGGAAAAAGGTCAATTTGAATTACCTATTTAATTAATTCGTGTAACTTCTAATGACGATTTGTAAAAGTAAGAAAAGCGCCTCTTACGGAAGATAGAAAAAGTGAACCGGATACATACAAATTGCGACGCAAAAATATGTTATCAGCGCTTCGGCGGAAAATAGAAAAAATTAAGCGGATACATAAAAATCGAGACCCTCCAATCGTCAAATATGCAACCGTTCCTATTGTTTTTTTACGTTTACTAAATTATTATGGCGCCAAATTTCTCTATTTAGTAATTGAGTTGTGTTGTAAAATAACCTTTTATTAAAAATTAAATAAAGTTCAGAATCAAACTTCATTATTTTTTTAAAATTTATAAGATTTCCAACAATTTTCGTTTATATTTGCCTAATCAATACATTACAACGAAGATGGAAAAGCCCAACATTAGAAATTCACGATTGCTTTTATTTCTAATCAAACAAGACAAACATTAGAAACAAGACAAAACTTAAGCTCGCCATGGTTAAATGGCATTTCAACGATGAATTGCGGATTATTTTGTATTTTTTAATTTAATTGAAACAAGTTACTTATATTTGATTTATATGTTAGGGGGTTGGTGGTTTGGCGCCTTTGGAAGGGGGGCGGGGCCAAAGTTAGTAGATTAATCTGCCAGCTCCGTAACTTTCCAGTAAGATGCGCATCAGGTGAGCTGTTCTGGTCATGTATTAAGCAGTTGCGTGACGGGTACAATTGTGTAAGGGGTAACCTGGTCACAATTCGCAACTGTATGTACTGCCTCCTCGTAGTAACCACTGGTAACTGAGGCCATTTGGCACAGGCTAAAATATGCGGACTGTGGATACCAGGCACCCTCCAGTTTTATTTAGCCTTCCTATAGTAAAGCTGGGTGACAAACAGCCTACAGGCGACTTTCCATTCCCAGCAGCGCGTAAGAATAAAATCAGAACGAAAGACGGGCAGAGGTAGGAATATACGGGGCTGGGGCGGCCCTCTCGAAGTCCTTGGGTACCAATGAGTCTTTCTAGCAGAAGTACATGTTATAGTAAACATCTAGGAGGGAGAGCAATGAACCCAGATAGTATGTATCGCGTACCGGCTGGCGGTATTATCAGGTTCATTAGGAGCCTGAATATTGACTGGACAGATAATTAAGCAGGGTCCAAGCACAAGGTCGCAGTACGAGATGGCTGAACGCATCATGGCCCTTCAACAATAATAATAATAATAGGGGGTTGGGAAATATGCTTGTTCCAATAAGGGGGAGGGAGAGGACTATGAAAAAACAAATTTTACATTAAATAACATCTGGACGCTACCCTGGTCCAACAAATAAATAAAAAAAATAAAGAATTAACAAAACTAATATTTATTTACAAGTTACAGAAATTTGTTACGATATTTTTTCATCTCGTAAAATCTCCAGCTCATCAGGTAACGCATAAATTCTCAATTGTTTCTCAATAATTAAATCCTGTAACTGTGACAACTCCTGTGGCACATATACCGCTCCATCCAAGTACAGTCCTTTCATCCAAGGGCATTCATCCAAACTTTTGTACAATATTGTCTTAAGCTGTGATAAATTTTCTTCACAATTGTAAATAAACTTGATATACAATCGCCAAAGGAGCGAATTTTTCTTCATTTTATTCGTCTCAACATTATCGTTTAGATAAAATTTTAGCAAATTTTTTATCCGATTTTTAATTATCGCATTCAAATACTGCTGCTCATCTCCATCAACCGCAGAATATTTACTGTTCATATTGAACATAACGATCAGAAATATCAAAAATATCGAATTTTTATTTGAATCTTCGAGTACATTTTTAATTTTGTACAACAATTTATTTTCGATCAATACTAAATATCGTAAGAGGATAAGATTTTTTGGATATTTGTTTACACCACATTTTAATAATGCCAGATAATTTTGTGAATTATAATTATTCTCAATCAATTCGATTGATTTAAAAAATATTTCGTAAAATCTCATTTCAAGACTATCCATATTATCTAAAATTAAATCAAAGTTCTCTATTCGATTTTTGATTAAAATATTCAAGTATATTTTATACTGTAAAACTAATTCGCAATTCATATCGGCCTGAAATTTAGTTTCTACTTTGTTGAGTGCAAGCAGCTTACGAGAATCTGTCAGCTGAAATGTATCGATATCCTCATATAAATTATTTATGCATTTTACTTCTAACAGCATCATAATTAGTATTTTTAATATACGGTCATTGTATATTTTATTACGATTCTCAATAAAGAGTACCTCGACATAGCTAAATATAAAATTTGTTATATCATCATCATAACCATCACGATAATGATAGTTCATTAGCATTTTATTGATGATATCCTCGTAGTTCGCAAACCCCTCGTTCTCGTAAATAATATTTGTGTACAATGTAAAAAACTTTAAGTTATTTCGAAACTCTTGATTTGATTTTAAAAACGTTTTGATTTTAGTTTTTAGCCTTAAATAAGCCGCATTATTGTTTTCATGATTTATTTTCAATATTAAATGCTCAAATTTGATCCACAATATTATGTACATTGGATGCTCGGTTAATTCGTACAATTTTAATAGAAGTTTTACAGTTACCTCATAATATAACTCATGTCCAATTTGATTCGCAACATAACTAGGCCCCACATTAAATTCCTTTATAAACTCTAACAGGACTTGATTAAACCGTTCATATTTAGCTGGATTGCCTACTGAATTCTGTAACACTATGCTTAATAATTTTTCAATATCATCAAATTCTGCCTCGTCTACAAATAATTGATCATAATCACACAATTCAAGAAAAGGCATTTTTAATAACTTTAAGATCGGCATTGTTAAATCTAAATATTTATTTTCTCCAGTAGGGTAGATAAAATTACTTATATCCTCAGTGTAAATTATACGTTGTGGGTCTGAGCATGAAAAATTTTCGGGGCAAGGTAAAAAATTAAAATTTTGTCGTAATTTTTCAATCCGTAGCCATATTTCGTTCATTGGTAGGCCTGATTTTAGAATAACCTCTTCGTATTCGATTAACGTGTTTTGATCAGATTCCTTGGGCTCAAATAATGCCAATTTGTCCGATGTTAAATTTAATTCTAGCGCAAATTTTATTAGTGCAAAGAACTGTTCATTGAGTCCACATTGGCGTAGAAATAAGGCGGATTTGTAGAAGAGGTCTGAAATAAAAAAGGAACAATTTTAAATGATTTTAATTTGGATTTAGGATGCAATTACAACTAAGGTTTTTTTCAAAATTAACATAGAATTTCGTTGTAAGTTTTAGTTTAATGTTGGGGAAGCGATGTACAATAAATTCAACACTCACTTGTCTTGGCTAAACAACTGGTTTGAATCTATGTTGACACAGCTTGTAAAATAACGTATATTTATGGATAAAGACTTTACAACTATTCTGGAAAAGAGGGAATATTCTGGAAAACCGGGCCATATTCTGGATAAGGGAAAAAATGCTTTAATAAGTATTTTGGAAAAGGGTTAATTTACTTTTTTTGTTATTCAAATCGGCGTTAATTTACTTACTGGGTACGTCGCCAAAATCAGGTAGGATGCATATTTTTTGAAAATTTTTGGGTGTAGGATTGGTTATCAACAGTTTTTAGGAGGTGCAAGCTAAATTTTTCTAAGAAAAAATTTTCACTTTTTTCAAAATCACGTAAGATGTAAATTTTTTGATAATTTTTGACGTTAGGATTCTCTAAATCTTGGTCGACGAAATCTTGGTTTTCAAATCTTGCTTTTTATAAATTCTGGAAAATCAGGATTTTCATTTTGAAACGAAAATAAAACGAAAATATCGAAAAACTGTTGAGATACAATCCTAACATCAAAATCTTTATAAAAATTGCACATTTTTACGTACACTACTCCAAAAAATTAAAGGAACACAAATTTTTTTCAATTTTTTTAGTGTTTTATGAAGAGCTGTATCTTTGTAAAATACGGTCGTATAGAGATGAAAAGAAAAGCATTTTAAAGCTTCAAATCTCTAGTTTTGAGATTTTTGAGCGGAAAATTTTAGTGAGATACCGTTATCACGCAATCATAAGAGCGCGATTTTTTTTTTAAGGATCCATGGGCTCGGGAAATTTTTTTTTCAAGTTAAACAAATGCATAGGTCGGTTAGCCAGTTAATTAGGCGTAAATTTAATTTCTTTCTGGTCTCTATGTCAACTTTTTGCTGAGATATCTGACTTTGAATCAAAAAAGATCCTTTTGCCTTTGATCATCGATATCTCAGCAACCAATGATTGCACAGTGTGCTGTAGGGCAGCCTTAAAAACTTCAGTAAATTTCCTACAAGACCCTTTAATGATTAGTGGAGAACAAATTTTTTTTCACCCTCAATACTGATTTGAAAAAAGTACAAAAAAACGACTTTTTAGGTTGTTTTATTAAATCTACCGTTACTTTACAAATATTGATGAAAAGACTAACGTTGCCAGGTCATTTTACAGTTAAATGTACCACTAATAGCCCTGTATTATTTTTAAATTGATCCATCCAACCATTTTTCCGGACAGATTGATCAAAGTTTTACAAAACAATTAAAGGAACAAGTTATCATCAAAATAAAAAAACGACTTTTTCACATTTTGCGTTAGTTACTTGTTACTCGCCCATAAGAGACGACAGAAAATTAAATAAAGTTCTGCAATTGACCAATTATTATGGAACTTGGCCATTTCTTACCCGATTTTAGTGAAATTTCGTATGCGCGATGGAAATGGGATTCTAAAATGATTCGTGGATGAGGTTCTGGAAAGTGGCCAACTAGGAAGGAACTTGGCCATGTCTTATCCGATTTTGATGAAATTCAGCATGTACGGTGGAAATGGGATTCTAGAAAGATTTTTGGTAAATTTCTGGAATATGGCCAACTAGGCTGGAACTTGGATATTTCTGAACCGATGTTAGTGAAATTTGGGATGGAAATGGGTTTCTAAAATGATTTTTAGATAAAGTTCTGCAATATAGCCAATTAGGTAGGAACTTGGTCATTTCTTATCAGATTTTGATGAAATTCAGTATGTCCGATGGAAATGGAATTCTTAAATGATTTTTAGATGAAGTTCTGAAATAAGGCCAATTAGAAAAGAACTTGGCCATTTCATATCTCTAAAATTATTTTTGGTTAAATTTATATGGTTAAGTTGGAAGGCGCTTGCCTATTCCTTAAACGATTAAAAGAAATTCGACATGTGCGTTGGAAGTGAAATACTAAAATGGTTTTGATTTGTTCTCAACGAATCATTAAAGGGTCTTGTAGGAAATTTACTCAAGTTTTTAAGGATGCCCTAAAATTTACTGTGCAATCATTGGTTGCTGAGATATCGATTATCAAAGACAAAAGAACTTTTTAGACCAGAAAGAAATTAAATTTACACCTAATTAACAGGCTAACCAACCTATGCATTGGTTTGACTTAAAGAAAATTCTCGAGCCCATGGATCCTTAAAAAAAAAAAAAAATCGCTCTTCTTCTCTTCAATTCTCGTACCTCACAAAAATTTTCCGCTCAAAAATCTCAAAACTAGAGATTTGAAGCTTTAAAATGCTTTTCTTTTCATCTCTGTACGACCATATTTTACAAAGATACAGCTCTTCTAAAAACACTAGAAAAATTGAAAAAATTATGTTTCCTTTAAATTTTTGAAGTAATGAATTTTAAATAAAATAATAAAAAAATTTGTTTTTAGAAAAAATGAAAAATTTCCAGGAAATGAGGTAATTTTTCGGCAAAATTTGGCTTGCACCTCCTAAAAACTATAGATACACAATAAAAAAATGCTAGAAATCCTACATTCAAAAATTTTCCAAATTCATATGTACGTAGAGCTTCGATTATCCGAACGTCAATTATCCGAAACGTCAATTAACCGAACACTGTGGCAATTTAAAAAAAAATTAAGCACACTGGCATGAGGTTCACGAGAATTTCAACGTAATTGTTTGCTGCCAAACGCAACTACGCTGCTTCAACCAATGGACCAGGGTATAATAGCAAAATTAAAAAAAATTTCAAAAAGCAGCTAGCTGAAGAAATGAAGAAAGCGTGGTGGCGTTTTTGAAAAAAACTTGATTTAAAAGACTGCAGTCATATGATAGCAGATACCTGGAATAGCTTATCACAAAATAACTTTAAACTGGCGTGGAATAAATTGTTGAACAATGTAGAAACAAAAGAGGAAAACCAAGAAGCCAGCGAAGTAACTGATGATATATGTAAATTAATTTATGGTCATGTTTCAGGAAATTCCAGGATTTTTCGTGTAGCGTATATCCTAGATGATAATAAGATGACCGATGATGAAGATGTGACGATAAGGAAGATTATTTAAAAACAAAAAATAGTCATGATGAAGCCTTTACACCATTGAAAACTGCAATGTTGTGGTAGAGCAACACCAGGAGAGCTGCCCTACATAACTTCTGCTGTTGAACAGGTTACAAGATTTAGCCACACAAAAAAGACGATCTAATCTTATTCAAAAAAAAAATTAGTGACTATTTTGTGTAATTGAATTTGTAATATATACTTATGTTATGTGTGTAACATGTGCACACATATTTAGTAGTTTTACTTATATGTTTGATTATCCGAATATTTGATTATCCGAACAATCCACGGTCCCAATTAGTTCGGATAATCGATGCTCTACTGTATATACTCATCTGATTTTCTCGACGTACCCAATAAGTAAACTTTAGCCTTCAAATCTCGGTTATATACAAGAAAAGGCGTTAGCAGAATGAGTGGTGAATTGTGCATCGTAGCCTAACATTGGGTCCACAATATATATCTGTGCTTATAAAACAAAGGGGTACAACTTTAAAATTCGCATTTTTCAGGAACTCATTTTTAAAATTAAGAATCATTAGTGTTTGTAAACAGTAATTACGGTTGTTTGTAGTTGTTGGAATATTACAAAAAATTGATACTAAGTACATAATGAAATCGAATATGGAGAGTTCGAAATTTTACTGAATTTGACTTGTGCTCCTTTGTTTTGTGTACACAGATATACACTTCTTCGGATAGTCAAAGTCAAGTCTAGTCCGAGTTCGCGACAATGGGCCCGATTCTGCCTTCCAAAATTTTGTGTTATGTTATGTTATTTTTGTTTTTTCAATACAAATTCATATAGGAAGCGGGGAAATAAAATAACATAACATGAATTTTATCGTTCCAGAATCGAGCCCAATATCTGCGGAAAAATATTTTATTCGAAAGGGGAAATTTGTTTACGAAATAGAGTTTGTTGGTTTCGATTGCTCCTTGAGAATGATGGAAAATACCACCGAAACGTCGGAGATTTAAAAAATAAAAAAATAGGTCTAAAACCAAATAAATATAATTTTTATGAAATATGTAGACGGTACTTTGATTGGTTCCTTGCTGAAATTTTTTCCGCAGAATATTGTCGCGAACTCGCAGTTAACCATGACTACCGAAAAATATCTGAATATTCTGAGTAGCCCAAGATTCTGTTTTATTGTATAAATTTTTGTTGCATCATTTGTTTAAGTAGTTTTATTTTAAAATAATCATATCTAATAATTTATTTTATACTATTTTTCCAAATTAACACAAAATTTACAAATAATAAATTAAACGGTAGAATAAGCGGTATATGGATCCAGTTTAAATTAATTGAATTCTATTTAACTATATGGAAAATACTGTTTTGCAATGAAGTGTTCTCGACGTAAGCCAAAACCAAAACCCCGTTGTAAAAAATCAAAAGCAAAAAATTGTGCTCGACCTGGTCGAATAACAACAAATCCATTTTTAAATTTTTTACGAGAATATCGTAGGAAAAATTGTGGAAAGACAATGACAGCAATTGCAATAAAAGGTGCTAAAGTATGGTGTAGTATGACAAGACAACAGAAATGTCCTTATATTATGGCTGCTAAAAAAGCACACAGCAAGAGACCCAAAAAACGAAGAAGGTGTTAAATTAAAATACTAACCGAATGAACTTCTTCAATTTGTCTGTGTTTTGTTATACAATAAAAGGCTTTTGTAAAGTAAACAACAAAATATTTTACAATTACATATTAAAAACCGATTTGAATTTAATTCAAATTTAACCTAACCTCACTGTACGATTATGAAAATTTTGTGAATTATTAAAAACCGGATATTTTGTGAAGCTGATCAAATGATGAGAATCTTACTTACCTATCAGAATATGTTGATTTCCCAGCTTATTATATAACGTTTGCATACATTTTTCGTATAGCTTTAACACATCTGGGACACTACATCTTGCCATCGAACCTTGAGTTGCATTAATCAATGCACCCCACAAAATATGATTCGTCGCATCTTTCGCCAGAAATTTTTCAATCTTTTTACTAACCTCATCGGCCGGAAAGACATTGGTTACTATTTCTATGTATTTTGTAACAAGCTCCTTGTTTTTTAGATTCTCTTTTAGAGCCCGTTCCAATACATCACATTTCTTATCCGCCAATTGTGTTTTTGATAATTTCATTATCATACCAGCAGCATTTTGATGTTCAACGAATTCTATCCATTTTGGAATATCATTCGGGTAGTCTGATAAATATTCATTAAATTCTTTCGTCTTTAAGACAAATTCCATTTCATTTTCAGCAGCATGCGATTTTGGGCCCGATTGAACTTCAATTAAATGTAATTTTTCTTTATAGTATCGTTTAAAACTGTCCTCCGCACGACCATAACTTTGACCACCAAGTATTTTATAGAATTTACGGTGGAACTTAGGTCGTGCTGGTCGATGTAATGTATCCACCTTAAGATAGTTCTTTGTAGCAATTTTGTCAACATAATAATCCTCTTTGCCTGTAAACTGGGTCTCTTTGGCAGGGTTTAATTCTTGCCGTTCCTTCTTGGATTTTTTCTTTTTAGCTTCTTTTCTAAGCGTTTTATAGTGTTTTACAATTTGTTCATCATCTACATCGTTGGATTGCCTCTTATTCGAAGTGGTGCCTAATGCTTCTAGGTCTTTAACTTGGAAGCTTTCATTTGACAACCATTCTGAACCTAAAATAATATAAAGTTATTAAATCCTTTATTTGTGAACTAACAACTTTTAAATTAACTGCACCATTTGTATTAAAGTTAGATGATGATGTAGGAATTGTTTTTTCGCCGCTGTAGGCAGGAAAAAGAGACATTTCAGACTTCCTAGTACGAAGTAAACGCACACATCACACAAAACAAACAAAAATAAAAACAAATTGTTTGACAGCACAGGGTAAAAGTAAAAATTATGACTTATGATGCTCTAACGGAAATGCAAATAACTATTTTGGCACCCGGGATTTCAACCATAGTGACTGACACTTGTTGATCGAGCTTTAATTATTGTTTACATTTACAATACAATATCCGAACATCTTCAGATTTCTTTTGATTAAATTCAATTAATTTTAATTCTTTAAATGAGTTCAAGTGAACATAGATCATTATTAGGTGATCAAAACGGTGCTCAACAAACACAGTCATCACATCAGCAGGAACGTAATCATTCACGCAGCTCATCGGAATGGAGTGAAAATGAAAATGACGGTGATGTTGGGGAGAGCTCGAGTTATTCTTCATCGATTTATTCAAATTCGAATGAAAGTTTTGTCAATGAATGGGAAGCATTTGTCACAGAAGAGAAACGATTATTTTTTATCGAATTTAATCCGACAACCGTGAGTAAAAATGAGAAAACCGAAAATTCTTTATTGGCCGCGAAGAATCAGTTTAGTCGTGCATCAACAAGACGTAGCAACAAAACATCGAAACTGTCAAGATTTGTGGGTAAATCGGGAAAGGCGGCAACTCATCCCGCGAATGTTGAAGGTACATCAACAGCAACAGAAACGAAGGTAAAATTTAGTGAGGCCAGCGAAGGAGAAACAAAAGAGTTATATTTATATCTGGATCCATCGAATCGCTATCGATACGGACGTCGAAGTACAATTTGCGAATCGCTTCTTGGTCTATCGGTAAGTCCATTTTCAGATGGCCAACGTTTAATGGTGGCCAATTTTATGCCGAACTTCAATTGCAACAATAATGTGATTAAAATTGGTGATTGGCTGAAAAATATTAATAATTTTGAAATAAATTCAATGAATCTAGATGAAATTTTGCTCTCATTCACTGAACCCAGCGAGATTCTGCTAAGGTTGCAAAAAATGTCTGATGAAGAAGCAATTCAGTTAAATGAGATCGAATATGGAAGAATAACAAGTTTGGGAATGCTTTGTGATATGCTGGAGAGATTCTTAGCAGAAGAGAATGAAAATGAAAATTATTTAGAAGGGTTTCAAGATACATTTTCCTTAATGTATTTAACCATGGAAGGATTAGAAGAACAAGGACCAGAAGGACAAGATGTTTTATACTGCTATCCACAGAAGCATGAGAATTTTATGTATACTTCACGCGGATCATTTTTAACTCTTAATTCAATTTTAAAATCTGGATTCAACTCTATGCCAGATATCTCAACTATTCGCTTCGCTAGCAACGATTACAATGTATCTTTCACAGCATTTAACGATGATTTACTTTTAGTGGCAGTTCGGGATGACATTGTCACAAAAAATGAGCTAAAATTTAAAACCCAAGAGATTATAAATTATTTCGAGTTGATGCATCGAAATCTTTCAGAAAATTTCTATCCTCAGAATTTGGTTAACATGAATTGTTATTGCAAATTACTTAAAATTGAAATGCTTAATAAAAAAATGCCGATATTTGAACAGGGATTACTCCAGCCTCACTTTGTGCCGTTACCAAAAGAAGCCCAGTTGCGTATCGATGACGCCTTAAGTGAAATGGAAGCCATGGATTATCGCGAATGGAATTCTGAGCCATTGAAGTCGCAACGGGAATTTTTTATAGTTGGAAGTCTTTTATACTTTAAATCATATCTCCTTGCTTCTCATCTGCCATCGCCTGATTTATTGGACATTGAATCATTCCTTCGAATGAATGGTATATTCGAAGTTCTCAATAATAAAAAAAATATCACAATAAAAGAGCTGGTTATCTGGAATGAGATATATCCTAAAAATTGTTTTTCTGATGTTAAGAGAAATAATATGACACCACCGCAGGGACGTTGGTTTTTGGCAGTAATTGGCATATCACAAATGCTATTGATTGCAATACTAGAGTATCGTTGCAGCGAAACGGATGGTAATTACAACAATAATAAGAAGGTGGAACCAGCCCCCTTTTACGTCGAAGAAATTCAAGATACGTTAGATCATCTGAAACTTGGAGGAATTGAAAAATTGGCATCCACTTGGATACTCCATAATCGGCGGCCTCAGATAAACTTGGATAATGTTTCTAATGATCATATTGCCGTTGAAAACACTCAATATTTGAAACCGAAAGCTGAGCTTATATCAATTTTGAAAAGGAAAAATAATTCAACTGAAAATATTGGTGGTGGAGGTTCATCTTCTGTTCACAGCCAAACGATTAGTGAGGATTCGGACCGAAAATTCAGTCAAAACGATGATGAAGATGGAAGTGACTCTGATTGGGATGGTTTCCCATCAGACAGTCAAAAAAGCAGTAGTGGTTTTGATATGTCTGAAATGACTGAAACACTATTGAAAGAAGTTTCTGATATATTGCCGACAAAAATTACTGCTGGCGTTGATAATGTCCTCTTTCATTATGTTCAAATTGAAGTGGGTGAAGCTTATATATTGGCACCAACAAACATCATTGAGAACGAAATAATTCAAATATTTCGCCAATCTTGTCATTTAATTCACACAGTATTGCAGAATACATTAAAATTTCGTAAGATATTATCGGAAGACGGACAAAAGCCACAGACAGGCTCGTCAACTCAACATCGTTCATTAGTCGCGATCAAAGAGCATGGAATTTTATTCAACGTGCAAAATGAAAAAGACGAAATTCTCGATTTTTGGGTAATTGGAAGACTTTTTAACTCACCGATTCGTGAATTGTACATTTGCCACCGTGCTGATATACCACAGAATTTAGTAGAAATTGCATTTCGATTAAATTTACATACGGCTGGTTAAATTGCTGTTGATTGATGTTCTTTTAATAATTTTATAATAAATATTCCGTCCAATTATACATTTTTTGATTATTTATACTCCGTAATTGTATCTACACAATATTTTTCTTTAAATAACCATTTGAACGCCAACCAATTTATTTTTCAAAAATTCTTATTAGATAAATTCGCAAATTAATCAACGAATGCTCTAGCGGACAAAAGTCAACTATTCTCCTTTTAACGCAAAGTGGCTGACATCTGGTGGACGATATTGAAACTAGAGTTAAAAGATGACCATTCACATCAATAAAAAACTCGGTTTTTTTTTATGATATCAGCGAACAACTTTTTTACTTGAGAAATAATTTTGGTGTTTTAAATGTCAACATTACATTTTCTTTTTATTATTTTAATATTTTTTATTAATATCATTATCCAAATCGAAGCATTTCATATTATTTTATTTTATGTGGAGTTCGATTGGGCAAAAATAATCAATTTACTGTCAAAAAAATGATTATAATCATCTTGCTCGTACGATTGCGCAGAAAAAATCATTTATTTTTTGATTATAATCAATTTTGACAAATCTTGATTTTTTGAAAAATTTACCAATACCAACAAAAAAGAAATGTCAATCAAAATTATGACAATTCAAGACGTCAAAAATTTCGTAAATTTTTAATCACTCCTTAATTTTTACGAGTTCGTTATTTATTAATAAATAAGTTGTGTTATTAAAATAATTTGTGTGACAAAATCTGTGTAATTTTGTGCATAATCAAACTACAGATTTACTGACGGTTAACATAACCTCAGAAAAATATTGACATTATAATCACCAATTGCACCATCGAAGAACCCAGGAAAAGAAATGGGCCGGTACAGTGTGTTAAGTGCCAAGAATATGGACACACTAGAGCATATTGCACTTTGAACGATGTTTGTGTTATATGTGGTGAACTCCATAACGCAAAGGTTTGCAATAAAGCCAAAACGGAAGCATCAGTGAGAAAATGCAGCAACTGCAATGGAAATCATACAGCTAATTATAGAGGGTGCCCAATTTATCTTGAATTGAAAAGAAGAATCAATCCAAAGCAGCGAGCTGAACAACGAATGCTTAATCTCCATTCTTCAGCTAAAAAACAAGCACGCCCAGAAATCGTAAACCCAAATGCTCAAACTGGAAATCAGTACGCAACTGTCAACGGTAGTGTGCACCAAGGGGTTTCATACGCAAGTGTTCTTAAAGGTACGGCTCCTAAAGTGCAAGCAAGTGAAGAGGGAAACATCTCAAAAGCTTTAAACAAATTGACTAATATGATGCAAAGCCTCATGGCGATGATGGAGAGAACCACGGATCTAATGATGCAGAATATGAACACGCTGATGCAGATAGTCGTAAAAAGTCAAAAATGACCATCATCAAAATAGCTATATGGAATGCAAACGGCCTAGCACAACATAAAGCGGAGGTTCAAGCATTCCTCACTGAGCACAATATTGACATAATGTTAATATCCGAAACACGCTTCACCAAAAATAGCTATTTCAAAATTAATGGGTACTCTATTTATGACACCAAGCACCCAGATGGGAAAGCACATGGAGGCACTGCTGTATTGATTAAAAGAAGATTAAAGCACTATGAGCTGACGAAATATGAGAAAGAACATATACAATCAACGAGCATCTGTCTTCAGGAGTGGTCTGGAAACTGTGTCATATCGGCAGTGTACTGTCCTCCAAAACATGCTATAAAAAAACTCCAGTTCTTGGATTATTTCAGCCAGCTGGGTAATAAATTTCTTGCGGGAGGTGATTACAACGCGAAACATACTCATTGGGGCTCCAGATTAACATCGCCGAAAGGCAAACAACTTTATCAAGCAATAGAGGAACAGTCCCTGGATTATTTATCTGCCGGTAATCCAACTTACTGGCCGACGGATAAAAAGAAAATTCCTGATTTAATCGACTTTTGTGTAACTAAGGGCATTCCACGTACATATGCTAAGGCCACCGATTGTTATGATCTGTCTTCTGATCACTCACCGGTAATAGTAACAGTGAGTACCGATGTCTTAAGGAACGAAACACCCAACCGTCTTACAAACAAGCAAACTAATTGGGATCAATATAGGAGGCTAGTCGAACAAAATTGCCTACTTAATATTCCTCTGACCACACCAGCTGATATTGATGCGGCGGCCGAAAATTTAAAAGACATCATGGCATTATCAGCTGAAAGGGCTACACCTGTCATAAGTAGTTCCGAAAAAGTTAATAAGCTGTCTCATAATATACAGGAACTAATCCAGGAAAAACGGAAAATTCGCCGGCTATGGCAGCAAACAAAATCACCGTTATTGAAATGGAAATTAAATCGAGCTATCAAGGCCTTAAGATTTGCTTTGCGGGAAGAAGAAAACCAGAGCGTCCAGAACTATTTAAGTGATCTCTCGGCAACCGAGAGGACAGATTACTCTTTGTGGAAGGCAACAAAACATTTAAAAAGGCCAACAAATTCGAATCCACCGATTAGACTACCAACTGGAAATTGGGCGAGAAGTGATGAAGAAAAAGCCAATGCTTTTGCTGATCATCTAACAACAGTATTCACACCACACGAAGAAGATAATAATTTCGTGCTACCCCAGCAAATGGATGGTGGTTTATCCTACAAACCTATAAAGTATAATTGGAAGAAAGTTAAGAATACAATTAAAAATTGCATAAGCCCGAAAAAGGCACCAGGACATGATCTCATTACTGGAAAAATGATAAGGGAATTGCCAGACAAATGCATAAAACTAATAACATTCATATTCAACGCGATCATGCGAACCAGTTATATTCCTCAAAAATGGAAAATATCTTTGATCACAATGATACATAAGCCTGGAAAAAATGAAACGCAGATCTCATCATATCGCCCAATAAGCATGCTGCCCACAATATCAAAGCTATTTGAAAAAATGTTACTAACAAAATTGAAACCAATATTGGAAGAACGGCGCGTTATACCAGACCATCAATTTGGATTCCGAAACCAACATGGTACCACAGAGCAAATTCACAGAATTGTAAACGCAATCAAAATCACCTTCGAGGAAAAGAAATATTGTTCTGCTGCTTTCTTGGATATAGCACAAGCATTTGATAAAGTATGGCACGATGGGCTAATATACAAAATTAAAGAGCTTCTTCCGAAGAAATTTCACTCAATTTTGGGAAACTACCTTATTCAAAGGCAATACATTGTCAAACAAAATAGCGCAACTACTTGCTTAAATGATATTAATGCAGGTGTCCCGCAAGGCAGCGTTCTAGGGCCAATATTATACTTGTTGTACACAGCCGATTTACCTGTAACCAACAAAGTAACAATATCAACATTTGCCGATGATACGGCCATCCTGGTGTCACACAATAATCCCGAAATTGCCTCAAAGGAGTTGCAGAATCATTTAAACAAAATCGCGGACTGGCTAAAGACGTGGCGAATAAAAGTGAACGAAAACAAATCAACTCACATCACATTCACGCTGAACAAACGCACCTGCCCACCAGTGAAATTAAACAATACAAATATTCCTCAACAAACGAAGGTCAAATACTTAGGTTTGCACCTGGATAGAAGGTTAACGTGGAAAACCCATATTGAAACTAAGCGCAACCAAATAAAACTGACATTTGCCAAAATGTATTGGCTAATGGGAAGGAAATCTCAGTTGTCATTAGCCAATAAAGTTTTACTGTACAAAGCGATTATCAAACCCATATGGACATATGGTATTCAGTTATGGGGATCCACCAGCGCTTCAAACAGAGAGCTCCTGCAACGAACTCAAGCGAAAATACTTCGAAGTATTACTAATGCTCCGTGGTACATTCGAAATAGTAATATACATGATGACCTTGGGATTAAAACCATTAAAGAAACAATTAAAGAATTCAGTTCTAAATATTATTCAAAACTAGAAGCGCATCCCAACGAATTGGCCAGGGATATATTAAAACAGCCACGATTTAGGCGACTGAAAAGAACAGATCCACTCGGACTGATGAACCTGTGAACCTGTAAATTTATTAAATGTTGATGTTATACATATGTATGTATAAGTATAATCTAAATTAATTAAATTGTGAGCACCAACAATAAGTATTAACATTGGTTAAGACTTAAAATATGTAATAATTTTAGCTTAAGATTTGATTACTTCTTGTTAGTTTCTTATGTAGAAAGATTCAAGAATAAAGCCATTGGCAGCATTTAAAAAAAAAAAAATTTAAAAAAAAAAAAAAAAAAAATAATCACCAATACAACAAATAAATCATGCTGTTTGTGCGTACGATTGGGCATCATAAACTTGATTATATTTAACAAGCCCAATCGAACTCGACATTACATTTTTCAATTCACAGAAATTTTGGATTTTTTCTCGCCGATAAAAGAAATAATTTTCGGTTGTCAAAAAAACCCAAGTGAAAGTAGAGTTAAAAATACACCGACTCTTTTTATGCGTTCGTTTTTTTGCTCAAAAAAACTACGATCTTTTTTACCCCGGTGGTCATCAGCCCGTGTGTTCGCTGATGGCTTTTTGACAGAAAATACCCGAGTTTTTTTGACAGATTTTATCCCCGCAAACTTCACTTCAATAAAAAACTCGGGGTTTTTTTTTATGACATCAGCGAACAACTTTTTTACTTGAAAAATAATTTTGGTGTTTTAAATGTCAACATTACATTTTCTTTTTATTATTTTAATATTTTTTATTAATACACGTCATTATGCAAATCGAAGCATTTCATATTATTTTATTTTAAATTTTTCAATTCACAGAAATTTTGGATTTTTTTTTCGCCGATAAAAGAAATAATTTTCGGTTGTCAAAAAACCCAAGTAAAAGTAGAGTTAAAAATACACCGACTCTTTTTATGCGTTCGTTTTTTTTGCTTAAAAAATTTTCTGTCAAAAAGTCATCAGCGAACACACGGATTGTTTACTGGGCACGTGCTACAGTTCCACACATTTCAATCATAGATCGTAACTAACTTCAAGTTTCTATCTAGTACTTTTTTTATGGATGACATGTTGAACAACTTTAAGTTCTATTTTCAATTTCTTTTCGTAATAATCTTGAAAGAGGAAGCATCGTCTTTTAAAAATGGCGTAAGTTTTCATATTTATCATATATAAATTTTATTCAAATTTGTGTTATATAATGTTTTATATTTATACAAAGTTTAACGTTGATGAAATTTTGTCAGAATACTAAATATTTATATAATCCACAATGTGCAAATGATAGCCAGCCAAGTGTTTTTTTTTTCTACAGCACGTGGCATTGGATGCATTTGCAAAATTAATCTAGAAAATCTATATTACTAGTTTGGTAAATAGTTGCATTTTTACCCAATTTATTAGTTTTTCTACAATAACTTTAATAGTAGCATATATAGTTGACTATCTACTTATATTTGAGAAATTCTAACCTCAAATATTTTTTCTTCATTTTCAGAACCAAAGTATCGAAAGATACACTCTACGAAAGTGTAAATGCTGTACTACAAGCATCTAAAGATAAGAAACGTAATTTCTTAGAAACTGTTGAATTACAAATTGGATTGAAGAATTATGATCCCCAAAAGGACAAACGTTTCTCAGGAACAGTCAAGTATGTTTGACCTGCAGGCATATTTTTCTTTATGAAAATGTGTTTTTGTCAGGTAGCCACAATTTTAATTTGTGGCGGACCATTACTCAGGGTCTTAAAATAATTGAGAAGGTTATGAATTTAACCGAAATTTTTGACTAATTATATTTGTAAAAAAATTTTAGTCGGGTGGTGAGTCGATTTTACACCGCACGCAATGAATGGCTCATAATTTTGAACACAAAATTTATAATATAAAATTTAACTCTATATTAATATTTTAGGCTAAAGCATATCCCAAGACCAAAAATGCAAGTTTGCGTTTTAGGAGATCAACAGCATTGTGACGAAGCTAAGGCCCAAAATGTACCTTATATGGATGCTGAAGCCCTCAAAAAATTGAACAAGAACAAAAAACTTGTTAAGAAGCTAGCCAAAAAATACGACGCTTTCTTGGCTTCAGAATCATTGATTAAACAAATTCCAAGATTGTTGGGTCCCGGTTTAAACAAGGCTGGTAAATTTCCAGGTCTTTTGGCACACACTGAATCAATGACCTATAAAATTGATGAAGTTAAGGCTACTATAAAATTCCAGATGAAGAAAGTAAGTTCGTCGAATTTGAAAATTTTAATTAATACTAATTGATATTTTTTTTTTTTTTGTTTTAGGTATTGTGTTTGTCAGTAGCCGTTGGTCATGTTGATATGATTCCCGATGAATTGGCTCAAAATATTCATTTGTCAATCAATTTTTTGGTCTCTTTGTTGAAGAAACACTGGCAAAACGTACGCTCTTTACACATCAAATCATCAATGGGTCCAGCACAACGTTTGTATTAAGCGGTGTTGAAGATGATACATTTTTGTTTTTTTTTAAATAAAATTGAGAATAAAACAACAAAATCGTTTTAAAATATATTTTTATCTTGAATCATTTGGGATCGAACTTGTTAAATTTCAGCTATTGATGATTTGGGTTATTCATCGTCTAAATTAGTTTAGATAAAATATACCAACCACTACACTATTTATGGAGAAAGACCTCGCAATTTGAATTTCCGGTTTGAACCAGGGGGGCTATTATGAAATTTTTCGATTTCGAATTTTTACGATATCGAAAAAATTCGATCCGCCGCGGATTTACCCTATTATGAAACTTGGTTTATCGAATTTGTAATATTATACATATAAATTAATAATAATAATTCTACATACATTTAAATATTATTTAATTATTTAAAATTAAATTCTAAAAATCTATTTACCACAAAAAACACAAAATACCATCAATCTTAGAAAATTCGCCAACTAAATAGCAGTCGGATTTTGCCACGTGCGTTCGAAAAAATTCGCCGCGAATTTCTTTTTTCATTTCATAATAGGGCGGATTTTTTCGATATCGTAAAAATCCGAAATCGAAAAATTTCATAATAGGCCCCGATTCGCTAATTTATTTAATTCATGGATTGTACTTTTGAATTCGTTTTTAAAAGATGAAATGATTCATATCGTAAGCCTCATATCCAATCTCCAAAAGGGAGTAGGGTCATAGATATGTTCGTCGTCATCATTAATCATATGGTTAAAATCTCTTGTGGCCTACATAGCCCATCCCCATTCGAATTTGATATTCTGCCGATGCCAAAGGAAGGAACCAGGAAGCTGTTTTTTTGTAGAAGCTTTTTAATGCCACTAAAGCCATCTATTAGCGGTGATTAATTTTAATAAATTAAAGGTTCTCTGGGCACGTAAAGTAACTGTTCCGCTTCTAACTTCAATCATATTTTGCTCTCTGAGAAATATGTGCTCCTTGCGATATTTTTAATAGATTGACATTTAAACAAGCAAAAAAAATTTTTTTTATCGAAAAGTGCAATAAATTTCTCAAAATAAATCATAAAAAATTATAATTAATTATCTCATTTCAATAAGCAGTGAATGGTGATTGACAAAATTCTGAAATTATATCGAATGTAGGAAATTAAAAGTCAAAACGAAGTAAAAAAAACTGAAGTAAAATTTTTTATTGATTCACTTGTTTTTGGAAAAGCAAAAAAAGTGTAGTAGAGCAAATAAAAAAAACAATAAATCAAAGTTATTTAATTTAATTTAAAATTGAGTATAATTTATATTTATTTACGATCGAATCTTAAAAACCTGAAAGTGATAATTCTACATATTTTTGTGTTATAATAAAAACAAGTAGATATTAATATGGAAATAGTAGGAGATTATGAATACAATAGCAAAGATTTGATAGGTCATGGGGCATTTGCTGTTGTATTCAAAGGGAGACATAGAAAAGTAAATACACAACCCAAGATTTAATTATAAGTACACATCAACAGTGAAATTTATTATTTTCTATTTTAGAAGACAACGCAATGTGTTGCAATTAAAAGTATTACAAAGAAAAGTTTAGCAAAATCACAAAATTTATTAGGCAAGGAAATAAAAATCTTGAAAGAGTTAACTGAATTACATCACGAGAATGTTGTTGCATTACTCGATTGTAAAGAATCTCAGCATAATGTCTATCTGGTTATGGAGGTAAGTGCTAAAATTTATTCCTTATCTATCTACCCTACTTATAGCCTTCGAAATTTTATTAATATATTCTGAAGGATTTTCTACAAATTTTATTATTGCTGTTTATAATAAATACATGTAACAACACAATACTATAGGTATATACTTTGTGCGTAATTGAATTTAAACAAATATCAATCAGTTCGATTGATAATGATAATTTTTCAATTATTGGCATACGGTTGTGTATTTTTCGTTTTTGCTATTTCTCTTGATTCGAATTCCAAATCACAAATCAAATCGCAATATTTGTTTGGCTTTGATAAATAAATAATTTTTGTTGGTGAGATGAGTATTAGAAGACTTCAAAAATAATTTTTAAAGATTGGGCCCGATTCTGGAACGATAAAATCCAAGTTATTTTATTTCCCCGCTTCCTATATGAATTTGTATTGAAAAAACAAAAATAACAACACAGCAAGATCGGGCCTATTAGTTATCCAATTTGAAATTGTAATTTCTCATTGGTGGTTTAATAATTATGTATTTATGTATGTATTTTGTTTCAAGCGGAGTTTGATTCCAATTAGAAAAAGGAAAATTTATGTACAACAATGCCCCGTATTCCGGCATCATAAAACCCATGTTATGTTATTTTATTTCCCCGCTTCCTATATGAATTTATATTAAAAAAACAAAAATAACATAACATAACATAAAATTGTAAATCCCAGAATACGGCCTAATAACAACGGTTAAAAGAAAAGATTCAAATAAAACAAATATTCGCACAACGGTTGTTAATAAGCGATGATTTCACTTTCAGGGGGGCTATTTCTGAATACGTTACGAATACGAAAGTATAACATTCTTATTTGAATTGAATTAGAATTGAATCAGATTCGCTCGTTTCTTATTTAAATCAAATACGAATCTTATACATTCGAATTCGTATCGTATTCAGAAATAGCCCTACAGTTATTAATTAAAACTAAACTTTGCTAAAAATATAAAATTAATTAACTTATAGATAGCTCAAAATGTTAAAAATTAATTGTTTTGTGAAAAGACTGATGTTACCCATTTAAAAGTTTTCAAACTCTAACCCTGTGTACGGGGGTAAAAAATTAACCCAAAACTACAAAAATGTTCGAATGAAAACTATATTAAACTTTATCCATCCCCAAAAATAAGTAACACTAAAGTTCTTCTGGTCAAACATGACCAAAAGGAATTTACTTCAATAAAATGTGAAAAAATGCACTTTTATTAGTATGTATTCAAATTTTATTATCAGAAAGCAGAATTATTTACATCAATTCGATATGTTAAATTTTTAATTATTAACAGGTTCCCTGCCGGTGTACAACCGGTATACCACCCTATTTAATACAACAAACGGCCAGTGGCCACCGGGGTACCACGCAGAAAAATACAGTCACCGGCCAGTATACCGATGGTACACTGGCCGTTAGTAGTACATACTATAAAGAGAGGCATATCAGTGGTATTCTGACCGCAGTAAATAATATTAAGCGTAGTATACTGGTGGCTTGTTGTATTGTGTGTCGTAATACCGGTGATGCACTGATACACCGGCAGAGAACCTGTTAATTTTATTGCTATCACTTCATACACTGATGGCATCCAATTTTAGTATGAGCTTATAGATGTGTGTTAAAGGTCCAACCAAATTGGTAAGTCGCTTCAACCAATTTTATGTTACCTACACAAAATCCAATTTGGTTGGTATGTTGGGTACAGACGATCCAATTTGTTTTGTTCGATTTTGAAATTTGTTTGAGAAACAAAACACTACCTCTATGAAATTTGACTGGACCAGAAAAATTTCAACCGAAACAATATACATACACGCATGAAAATTTCCATCCAACACATCCGATCAATTTTTTCCAACCAACATGCATACAATTTCTAACCAAATTGGACTAACCTTTCGACAAACTTGGATCGTGCGCAGGGCCTTTAAGTCCCATTAATTTGGTCGGTCCAACAGTCCGATTTTTACGTTTGTTTGAAAAACAAAACACTACGTCAACAAATAACAACATTTTTATTTTATTTTTCTTCTAGCCCCGAGTGCGTTCACGAACTCTACATTGTTACGATATTGTAACAATGGCAGCCAGAAAAACAGTATTTAGCAGGGTAGAAAATTACAATCTTTCAGGGCATTCACAATGAAAACACTGTTTACTTACAGGTTTGTATAAATTTCCAAGTTGACGAACAAAATTTTTTTTCGTTATGTTGGAAATTCATACAAACCTGGGGTGCTATTTGTGAATTCGATTCGAACGTGATCGACTCTTCGATTTATAAGATTCCTATTTGATTTAAATAAGAAACGAAGGAATCTGATTCAATTCAAATAAGAATCCATTAATCGAAGAGTCGATCACGTTTGAATCGAATTCACAAATAGCCCCCCTGTAAGTCAAAAGTAAAAAGCATTTTTTCATTGTGAATAGCCCCCTGGGGGGCTATTTCTGAATACGAATGTATAATAGTCTTATTTGAATTGAATTAGAATTGAATCAGGGGGCTATTTGTGAATTCGATTGAAACTTATTCGGCTCTTCGAAATATAAGATTCGTATTAAGAACGAATTCGAATCGTTCGTTTCATATTTAAGTGAAATACGAATCATATTCAATTGAATTACCTAGTATATTATTTAGGTGGATTTTCCTTGGGGCTATTGTGAATTTGATTCGAATTTATTCGACTCATCGAAGTATAAGGTTCGTATTTGATTTAAATAAGGAACGAACGAATCTGATTCAATTCAAATAATAATCTAATATTTCGAAGACCTGAATACTTTCGAATCGAATTCATAAATAGCCCCCTCCCGAATTGAATCAGATTATCTCTTTGCTTATTTAAACCAAATACTTCAGTATTCAGGTAGCCCCCCAAGAGAAATAGGGAATAGTCCGTTTAGACCATTATTCTTCTTGCAACAGGTATTCTACCTCGTTTCCTGCAAACTAAAATAAGTTTAAAGGTAAATAGAAAACGAGGAAAAATCTGATTCGCGAATACTCATTTACATGCGTATAAGCACTAGTGGGCTAACTAGTAACCAGAAATGTATAATCGCCTATGTATTAAGAAATTAGAAATAATTATTATTTTGGGCCCGATGCAATGTAAGCACACGACATGATTTCTAACTCTTCAAAAAATAATCGCAGAACAGAAGAAAATATTAAGATTTAGAAGGTGCTTATGGAATATGATACGAATTCAAAAGTATGAGTTTCATATTTGATTTATATAAGAATCATCTAATTCAAATGAAATAAGAATCTCCCACTTACTGATTCTTATCCTATTCAGAAATAGCCTTCCCTTGACAGAATCACATACTAAGGGCCATATTTATAGACCAAACTACAACTATAGCAGTAGTCACTGTTTTCGAAAAACAACTGTTTTTGAATTGATTTTTTTTTGAAATAGTTGTTATAGTGAGGTTTATAAATACCAAATGAGTTGCTTTAGTAACAACAGTGGTTGTAGTGCGGACTATAAATATGGCCCTAAAAAATGGAGGTGTGGCCAACACACGACTTTCTTTTACGAACAGCGAATTTTAAGAAACTATTATAATACAAATTTCTTACAAACTTAATTAAGATTGTTTTTATTTTTTCATGTTTTCTGTAAATTGTATATTTTTGAAATATTTGCAAAATAAATTTTCTGTTTCGCGAAATCTGGGAGCTGTAACCCCAAATATTATGTAAGGCATTAATGAAGATATATCTGTTTTGAGGTCCCCTGAGTCCGAAAAAGTAGGTTTCGAAATGATGTCTGTCTGTCAGTCTGTCCGTTTGTCCGTCCATCTATCAGTCTGTGTCTTCTCTATAGCCAAGATGGCTTTACCAATCGAACAAAAACTTTAGATTTAAGCTTTACTTATGTAAAAGAAAGTAATAAAAAATAATAAATTTGTAAGAAGTTTGCGTAATTGGTTTCTCAAAATTCCATGTTCGTAGAAGAAATGTGTTGGCCACACATCAATTTTATTTTTTTTATAAAATTTTTTAATTTTTTATTTTTTTATTTTTTTTTACTTTTATTTTTTGGAAACATTTTGTTTTAGTAGTTTTTTGTAAACCTTATACTTTTTGAGATATTTGCAAAACAAATTTTCTGGCCCAAGGGAGTGGCCACTTCCGGTTGCCCGATTTGGACTAAAATTCACTGGGGCCTTCCAATTTATCAAAAAAGCTTAAGTCTGAAGTTTCAGTTCGATTGGTTAAGCCATCTGAGCTGCAGAGCGGACACAGACGGACAGACTGACGAGACAGACATCATTTCGAAACCCACTTTTTCGGACTCAGGGGACCTCAAAACAGATAAATCTTCAATAATCTCAAGGTCGAAAATTTTCATGATTACTATACAACTTTATTTTACTTCGTAAAAGAAAGTAAAAAGCTATGAACGCCAAAAAGTCCACTAAAAAAATGTCTATTCGTTTTATTAAGAGACTAAAAGTCGTGGACGAAGAAAAAATTAAAACTTTTTTGGCTAAACTCTATGTTAGTTGATAGCTTCTCGTTAAATATGTATATTATCCAGAGTTTAGTTCCAAATATTGATGAGATTCGACGCACTTTTCATGGGACTTCGGTTGATGCACTTTGTTTCTCTGGGACTTTTTCCAATCCAAATATCCCTAGTTCTGATTTGGCCATTTAATAGCAAATTCGGTATCTTCTCTTAATTATGCTGGTTTATGTATATTTGTAGGTGAGGATATTAAAGTCTAGATTAGTTATTAATATACCTTCCTCAATGCATTTTTTATGAAACTTGTTGAATTTTTTCACAAGCTCCAATTGAAAACGCAAAATTTGGGTTATTATTCCTAAATAGGTAAAATTGAATAAAAGTTTATGAAATTTGTGATCAATTATTTTTTTATTTTTCAATAATTATACGGTACATAGTATACAAAAATATCCAAAAATGTATGGGCTGTGGCAGTTTTCAATCTTGCTCATTGGGTATTTCTACCGGTATTTTTGTATTGCTCAACTTATTGTTTATATTTAATCAGTCAAAGGATAGGGGGTATTAGAGTCGCAAGTCTACGACAATCTAATTTTATACTTGGTTTGTTTTGATGTGATGTATTGGCTAAATTTAGGGCGACCTCAAGATGGGAACAGTTGCTTGTCTACATAATATTGACTGACAATCTTCAGTTATACTAATAACAATAAAGTTTATTAACATTTAGAAATTATGTTGTAATATTATTTACTTTATCCCACAATATGTTATATAATCATCTATGACCCACTGTTGGAGCGCACAATTTACGGGTCGACCCACCTTTATTGTCAGTGCTATAAGCTTGCATGCAATCGGTAGATAGCTTACGTAAAACTTGTAGCCCTGCGTGTTGGTTGACTACAACTCGTGAGGTAGGATGGTTGAGCCGCAGAAAAGATTATTTAATTACATTTTATCAAACAAGTAAATTATGACATCAACTTCAAAACACACAATCAACGGCAAATTTGAAGTCTTAACAAACATATCTTAACTCCTGTTACCCACAAAACTTAGTTCCAAAACTAACATTAATATTTAAGAGCTTTTAGCTTTGAATAGACTTAAACATTTAGGTTTTTTGAACAGGATTCATTTCAAATATAATTTCGATCCATCTAGGCTTACCAGATTTATCAGCACTTCTACTGTGTAACTTTTTTAGATTTCTCCAAACCCTTGGATTTAATAATTAACCCATTCAGACCCGATCTATGTTCTAGTTGCACAGTAGTACTTAAATTCACATGCCAGTCATATTTATGGTTAAAAAACATAATTTTGAAAAAAAAAAAAAATTAAATGTCTGGCCAAAGAACCGCAGGGGTCTGTTTGATATATCATACATAGGGCGAAAACAGCAACAATACTTGTATAGTGGGTAAAGTAAAATTGTATTGAACAAATAATTCAATAAAAAAATGATATTTTTAATCACAAATATGGTTTAAGCCGTCAAAACCAATTCTATGAAATGTTGCACATTTTGAAGCAAACTTTGGCATTTAGCCCAATAGCTTTTCTAATGGTTGGAAAAATATTATCTGAAGTCCTAATCCTTCAGACAATGTTCCGATACTTTACGACTTGAGATCTGCTTGCCCCATTTTATTCCGAATTAAGATATATCATAAGCAAACTAGTCATGTTTAATTTACGTGCGTAATGTCCGCTATTCAATATTTTTTGTCGGCGTTAGTCTTAAGCCATTAAGGGGTATATCCTCCAACAGGTCGCAAATAAACTATTTGCGCCTCAAAATCTGACTAGGTACTCGATTGATTTTAACATGAGTTTTTCAATTTTTTTTTGTGGTTTATTAGCTTTTGCGACTGAGTAGTATTAATTGTCTTGACTTACTTGATTTTATTTGCATCGTCAAAAATTCGGTGGTAACTTTTCTATAATGTTTTTACTACTCAGTCGCAAAAGCAAATAAATTACAAAAGAAAATTGAAAAACTCATGTTAAAATCAATCGAGTAGTCAGATTTTGAGGCGCAAATATTTTATTTGCGACCTGTTGGAGGATATACCCCTAAGAATACTCCAAACTAACTCAAAAATATAAAAATATAACGGAAAATGTTTCTAGTCTAGACACACAAATTTTGGTTTCTATGGAAAATCTTTCAATTTTTTGGTTTTGTTTTTGATTTATTTATAAAAGGAAAATTGTATTGAAAAAATTTTTATAAACGCTTTTGAAAATGGACTCGAAGTGAGTCCGAAAGCTCAAGTTAATTTTTTAAAAATAAAAACAGTATAGAGAGCCCTAAACCGTTAAATAATTTTAATTTTATAAAATTGTGGCTCAATAATATTTAAATAAATAGGAAAATGTTGATCTAGTTACCCGTTGGCCGTGCCAATAGACATACTGAAAGAATCGAAGATGGAAAGCAATAGTTTTTCTTATAAATAACGGTTTTAAACTACGTTTATATTTTGGATAATGGATGTTTTGCAACCTAAACATGCTTGCTAATTTAAGTAGTAAGAACAAAAAATTATTATCAAAAGCGTATTGGAATTGCAGCGTTGAGTATGCGGTGGTATGATATATCATACATCGGGACGGAATGGGTTAACAGAATTGGATTTAATAAACTTTTATATCAGTTTAGAGATTTTTCCACTATTCTTTATCTCATTTCCTTCCGGTCTGTTTCTTCAACCCTGCTATTTCCTATGTACATTACTGACATTATAGAATCCTCTATTCCTCATTGCTCATTTCACATTTCCGCTAATGATGTCCAAATAATCATAAGTTGTTTAGATAAGGATTCTATTGTTAGGAATATTTCTATGATAAATGATGACTTATATGGTATCGTTAGTTGGAGGGTTTTAATGGACTCGTTTTAAACCTTCAGCCAGAACTTTCTTTTCCTTCTCATAGGCAGGTAACTAGATTTTCACAAATCTTTAATATTTTAAGAGCTACGTCTACAAAACTCTCGTAGAAGATCAGAAGCTGACTCGAAACACACAGAAGCGTGGCTCACTAATCACTTCACATCCTCTACCAGCGAAAATATGAATTACATCCGTCTGACACAACGTATGTTCCGCGCTGAGGTTTAAGTAGCTTTACTAGTATTTAAATAAAATTCTTTCAAAGCTTTAAACACGAATAAATGTCTTAGTTGAAAAATTTCTAAACACTGAAATAGTGGCCAAGACTCAGTTAATTTTGGCTTACCCTTCATAATTCTCAATATATACTTCTGTGCAGTAACCAGTGGGCTGGATCCTAACATAATACATACCTCACCAACAAACTATACCATAAGATAATTTTGAGTTTACAAGTGCAAAATACAAATTTTTCAAAACCTCAATTGGGCAAACTAATCTTAAAATATACATTTTACGTACCACCGCTACCAGATAATTATGGAGATTTTCAGTCTGACATTTCCAATTTAAAGAGTTATCAATAGTGAGTCCAAGGTATTTAAATGTTGGGACACATTCAATTTTAAGACATGCATTTGAATATGTTGCCTGATTACATTCCAATTCATGATATATGATGTTGTGATCCGAAATAACAGCACCATTTAGACTATAAAACATTGCTTTGGTTTTTGTACTCAGCAACATGGAATGCGTATCACACCATCTCCTGAGCAATTCTAAGTCAAAATGAATATGGTTAATAGTATCAATCTTATCTTCATAAGCAACCATTACAGAATTAAATTCAATATTAAATAAGGAGTTTAGGTAAATTAGGAACAGCAATGGTCCTAATACAGATCCCTGTGGAACTCCATCATTAATTACTAGACTTTGACTAACACAATCATTTATTTTTACACTCTGTACCCTATTCGACAAGTAAGAACTAAACCATTTAATACTAGCTTCACGAAATCCAGCACAAAATAATTTTTTTTTAATAACACACTATGGTTTACCTGACCATATCGAACGCCTTTTTCAAATCAACAAAAACTGTAGCTACAGAATTTCTTACATCGAGACCTTTATACACTTAGCAACCTCTAGCAAAGCATTTTCAGTACTTCTGAATTTCCTGAAGCCAAATTGCATTTTATGTAGAAAATTTGTGTGATTTAAGAAACCTGAAAGTCTTACATGAGCTAGTTTCTCTATAATCTTGGCAAAGACAGAAAGCAAGCTTATTGGACGGTAATTTGAGATAACTTTTTTGTCACCGTTTTTAAATATCGGGATTACATCTGCTTCTTTTATGCTGAGTTTATGACATAGGAGCATAAGAAGATAGGAAGACTGACGCGACCAACCAAATTATTTAAAATATCACAAGCCCCGCCTATTAGTTCCTTGCTCTAGTTGAAAAATTTCTTACTTTTGATAAAAGTAGGCTAGTAGGCGGGGCTGGTGACATTTTAAATAATTTGGTTGGTCGTGTCAATCTTCCTATCTTCTTAGGAGGCTAGACGCTCTTGAAAAAATAATAAGTAATAATTGTAAACAATAGAAGAGCGGATTCCCGCTCTTTATTATTAATACGAATATTAAAAAGCAATAAATTCTATTTCATTGTTCCGTTATAAATTCAATTTTTGAGTTACTTTTTATTGTTAGCTACACTGCAATTTTGCGTATATCATTTTGAATTTATTTTTGTTTCGTTTGCCGTTCGGTAACAACACCTATAAGACGTGATTTGATATAAAAATCAATTTGAAGAAGTACATAATTTTTAAGTTGTACGTTTTGGTCTCGATCCCCTTCATTATCATCATAACCTCATCTCCCAGCGATTTTCAAGCAATCCAGGGAACAGAACGTAGTAATTTAATTTCTGGCTATAAATTACTACTTCCGATTAATGCAAGTCAGCCTGCTCCTTCAGTATCTATGTAATGGTGCTTTTATAAAGGATATTTTTCTAAAAGTACTAAAATGTTTGGGAGAACCTGCAAACAACATGTACATTCTGATTAACAGTATTCCTTTGGCACGAGCCTCTTTAACGAAACGAATCCAGGACATAAGCCGGCAGTGTCATCAGCACTATCTTACATCAGCTTATTGATTTCGATAAGTTGGTTAGAGATTTTCAAAATTAATTGTTATTCATTTTATAATTCAAACATTTAACAGTGTATTAATTTTTATAATAAATTTTTTATTGAACTATAAAAAATATAACTGCATTTTTAAATAATTTTTTAAAAAATGTATGTCCGCTCTTCGGTGTAATTCACATGACCATCTCTGGTCTAGATGGAAAAATTCGAGAACTAAAACTAGCATTAACTGTATCTACAATATAAATGGCATTTTTTTTGACTGTAAAATTGCTAATCTTATCATTGCCCGACGAATTTGTTGATTTAAGTGATGAAATAACTTGTAGAATTTCTAACGGAAAAGTATCATAAAAAGCAAAAAATTTAAATTGAGAATTTTTGCCAATTAACTCATCACAACAAATATCTCCGTTTAAACCATTAATTTTTTGGTCTTGAACCACACTAACAAAAAACTTGTTAAAAAGTTCAGCTTTCTCAACATCTTGTGTGACCACATGATGCTCATCAACAACAATTTCTTCAATAGCAACACGATTAAATCCCTTTCCTAAAAGTTCTTTAAGTAATTTCCAACTCTTTTTGATATCTCCTTTGACATTAATAAATTTTATATCATAGAATTTAGTTTTAGCCATATTCACTTCCTTTTTAATTGATTTACTTAGCTCACAAACTTTTTATATTAAATCAGTGTTATTTGGATGTTTCGCTAACTTTCTGAAAAATGTATTTTTTTGTTTGATTTTACGACATAAATCATGGCTGATCCATGGTTTATGAAACAATTACATGCATCAGAAACATCAGTCTTAGAATAAACCGAAAGCCAAGTTTCATTGCCTAAATCATAAACCAGTTTTGAAAAATTAGTCTTATTAATTTTGAATTTAGTTGATCGTCTAAAATTTAAATCATTAGAAATGAAATTAGGTACTATAGTAAAAGAAGTCATGCAATGATCAGTGATGTGAAGATCATGAACAGCAGCTTCATAATCATATAGGAATTTCCCAGAATGCCTAAAATACAAATGATCTAAACAAGTAGACGAGTCGTTTGAAATACGAGTAGGTTAATTTATAAATACTTCAAGCCATAAGATGACATCATAAGAATATAATCGGATGAAAAAGTCTTGTTAAGAATATTGATATTCATGTCACCAATAACTACAAATTTTTAGATTTATTAGCTGCCAGATTGGGCTATGTCTTCTACTCCACTTCCTGCTATGGAGTCTATTTTGTTTCTGCCTCAGTTGAACACTTTCATTCTAGGCACTGCTTGCTCTGCGGCGTATCGCTTGGGATACATTGGTGCTTGTATTGTTTTAGGTGCAATGGTGGGGCATAGGCTAATCATTAATAAATACCTTTCATTGATATCAGAATTTGATATGGATACGCTATTGCCTGAGTTCAACTTCGAAAATTTATTCTCGGTGGTTTATCTATCGGGAGATTTGTGGCCCTCGGAGCAATTTCTTAAAACCTTATCGGAGTCTCTTGCCTTCTTTTCTGATGGCTCTTGTTCTGAGCTTAGTGCTGAATTTGGAACTTACTGCTCTGAATGATTTCAGATCGCTTGGGCGTCTGAGTTCGTAGTGCACTGTCTTTCAGGCAATGGTTTCACTCATAGTGTTATTGAGACTATGAGTCTTGGCTGTTAACAATAAAAATATAATTTTTCTGTGTGGATAGTAAAGCTGTGCTGAATTCATTGAAAAATCTCTGCCATTTCTAAACTTGTTAAGGACTGTAAACATTTCATCAACCTTCTTTGTTCTAACAATAGAGTTACTGTCTTATGGGTACCGGCTCATTATAATGAGATCGCCGATTACCTAGCTAATACTGGCTCGCGATTTACATTAATCGGTCACGAACCAGCTGCTCCCTTATCTTTTATTAGTGTTAAGAAGTCTATAAAAAATTTCGCGTGCTACTTCTTGTTGCCGTAAGGCGTAGTACTTTATTAGTGAGCCAGATCGGAGGTTTACTGAGTTTGGTTTATCTTTAAAAAGAGAACAGCTCAGAATACTGGTTTCAATCCTCACGGTCCATGCCCGTTTTAAGGATCATCTACATCGTTTGGCTTTGACTCAAGATGATATATGTGATGACTGCCTCAGAGATACGACAGCTTTATTTACTTTGTATGCAGTTGTCCAGCTTTTGAAATTGTTCGTTTTCAATACGCGATATGAAACGTAGATGTCTCTGTTTTTGTTTACTGCAATATTATCACAATATTAAATATTTATATGGAAAATCGAGGTCTTGCTTATTAAATTAAAAAATCAAATTTAAATTAACTGAGAATTATAAAAATTGTGCACGGATACAAAAACCAAATATAAATCTTCAAATTTCTACTAAGCAGTCGTTTCTTCCAGATCTGTTATAATTTAGAAAAAATGATGATTAATTTTCTTCAACGCAATATTCGTCAAAACAAGTAGCGTGGTTTGATCATTTATCTTAATCTTCACACTGTCCTTTCTTAAGGCTGGAACAATTTCTCTAAAAATTATACATTTTAAGAATGAATAATTAAAATAATTTCTTTAATTACTAACCAATACTGTACAACTGTTATAAGCTGAATATTATAGTCCTAGGTGCTACATCCTACATGCTTTGCATTGTGCTCCATTTCCTCCGACTATTAAATAGTCACAATTTATACGGCTTACGAGCACATTTCGGAACATCCACATCGCACTTTTTCGTGTGCTTAGTCATTAATGTAATGCGATATTTAATGAACCTTGCATCGCTAAATTTTCCGTATATTCGAACAATGATAGTAAGTTAATCAAATCTTAACTTGTTAGGTTGAACAACCCAAGCTAGATTGTTTCGTTCTAAACTAGTTTGTAATATAAGAGATGTTTATATTCTTATATGTATTTAGAACTTAAGTTAATTCAATAAATAACTCATTTTATTATATATTGTATTTAACAATTTTAATGAAAAATAATTTGTTTCTAATTAGTTAATTTCTTTTTAATTAATTTTTGGCTAATATTCTATTTTTAATCAAGCTATATTTATATTTTCATTAAAAACAATTGAAATTTAACCGATTCATCAAAGTAATATTTGAATTTTGACATTTCAAGCCATAATCCACCATAAGCGCCGCCCTTTTAGTTCGTTTTTTAATATCGCGTATTGTTTAATCATAGACATTCATACTATATTTCTCATTTCATTATAACTAAAGGAAAAAAACATAACTTCTGATAATTCCAATGTTTTCGTTGTGTTGTGTATTTTATAAGGATTCGCGAACTTTTGGTCTAAAACAATTTATCTCAACCAATTTGACTAAAGCAATTTACCTAAAATCAATTTAACTAAAAACAATTTATCTAAACAGAATTTGCCTAAAATCAATTTATCTAAAAACAATTCATCTAAAAACAATTCGTCTAAAGCAAGTCGTCTAAAACAGTTTATCTAAAACAATTTACCTAAAAACAATTCGTCTAACTACAATTGATCTAAAAACAATTTACCTAAAATCAATTTAACTAAAAACAATTCGTCTAAACTCAATTCAACTAAAAACAATTCATCTAAAATCAATTTGTCTAAAAACAATTCTTCTAAAGCAATTTAAGTAAAAACAATTCATCTAATCCCAATTTATCTAAAAGCAATTGACGAATGCAAAATTATAAAAAGCGCCTTAAGCGGAGAAAAGTAAAATATGTGATAGACTGTAACAAAAATTTGCTATATGAAGTTATATGGAAATATTGTCTATTTAAATTACATTTTTATTTATGAAAATTGTAATGATTGGAAAATTGAATTAATCCCATATGTAGTTTAAAGTGTGATTTTTGTATATCTGATTTATTTGTGACATTCTTATCATTCTAAATATGAGAAACTTGTCCTTAAAAATTGCAGAAATTTCAAAATAAACTAGTGTTACCAAAAACATAAATGTTTTAAAAATATTAAATTTTAGATTGCATTAATAAGTCAAAGCGTAGCAACTGTGGTCTAATAAACCTCCAAAACTGTTTAGCGGCCGAAATATATATTTATAGTGAGTTTAACATTAAATTTCTGCAATTCTTAAGTACAACTTTCTAATATTTAAAATGAATAAAATGTCCCAAATGAATCAGATATACTAAAATCACAATTTAAACAACATATGGGATTAATTTAATTTTCCAATCATTACAATTTTCATAAATAAAAATGTAGTTTAAGTAGACAATATTTCCATATAACTTCATATAGCAAATTTTTGTTACATCCTATCACATACTTCACTATTGTCCGCTGGGGACACCGCTGCATTTGTCAATTCGTCTAAAAACAATTCGTCTGAAGCAATTTATTTAAAAGCAATTGTTAGTAGACAAGTTTTGTATTTGCTAAATTATCTAGTCATAACAACTTTTGCTATTTTTTCATGAGTTTAAGTAGTCCCGCTCAATTTCGCCGCTATTTATTAATTTCAACCGTTTAGATTATTTAATCAAAGAGAAATACATACCTAGTTTTATTTTTAATAATCACTAAAACTGTTAAAAAAATTCCCAATAAAAAACCCGTCTTGTGTGTATCGACATGAAATCAAAAAGAAAATATAATTTTTTGACTGATAATATTCAAAAAATAATTCTAGGTTATGTCCAGTTCTACATAGCAAAGACAAAAACCTTACTATTAGCGGGAACTACCGGGTAAAGCTGATTTACATTCAGTCTTTCCGTTCTTTTCCAAAAGATAAAAGATTACAATAAAAAATGCGTTTTAGTACGATTTCCTTGTATTAAAATCAGAAGGAATACTCAAAAAGCAGTATTCAATATTATTTACTGCAACACTAAACTTTTTTTTCGTGAAAAGAACGGAAAAACCTGAAAAAGATGAACTGGTTTGTCTTTTTTCGTTAAAGTTGCTCAAAATTTATAAAATCAAAGTAACATTTTGAAAGGAAAAATGAAAATTTTGAATATGCCCGTCCCATTTTTATATATGGGTAAAATGTATTTGCACGTTTTTTCGTGTTTCTATTCTTTTGCAAAAGAACGAAAAGATTGAATGTAATAAGGCCCTTTTACATTCAATCTTTTCGTTCATTTTCAAAAGAATAGAATCACGAAGAAAAGTTTAAATACATTTTACCCATATACGAAAAAGAGACGGGCATACGCAACATTTCATTTTTGCCTTTGGAAAAGAACGGGAAGATTGAATGTAAATCAGCTTTTAACGACTGGAAAGCGCTATGTAGGTTAAGTAAGTATGTACCTACATATTTCTAAAATTTAGTAAAGACACATTTTTAAAAACATTTTTTGGAATGGCCAAGTTTAACCGGTAATTATTTTTATTTAAATAATTTTACATATTTTGAGACGAATTCATCTAAAGAATTGTTTTTAGACAAATTGATTTTAGATGAATTGTTTTTAGTTAAATTGTTTTTAGTTAAATTGTTTTAGATGAATTGTGTATAGACGAATTGTTTTTAGTTAAATTGTTTTTAGGTAAATTGTTTTTAGATCAATTGTAGTTAGACGAAATGTTTTTAGATAAACTGTTTTAGATAAATTGTTTTTAGGTAAATTGTTTTAGATAAAAAATCCGTTTTCCTTTTATAAGGCAATGATTTTAGAATGCGTTGCAAATATAATACGTATATGCAATACACCGATTGACGATTGGAGCATCACGGATTCCACCTAGTGGAACATTTTTAAACTGAGCTACCTGATAATTTGACGTTCGAAATTGTTGTAAATAATTCCAATTTTGATCTGTAATCACAATTTTTACTTATCGGATTGCTAATAATTGTAAATAATTCCAATTTTGGACTAAAAAAACAGTTTTTAATTACCGCATTGCTACATTTTCTTTCGTCGCAGTTGTGACAAATGTCATTTTATCAGGTGCATCATTTTAACTATTGTCCTCGAGAGGCGCTTTCTTTACTTTTACAATCGTCAATAACATTTGAATGGAAATTTTTTATTTTTTTTTTGTGTTTTTAGACAAATGAGAAATCTATTATGATTGTCTATGGTTTAATTGTAGGACTATCGATATAGGTAGGCTGCCTTCTCTCCCTTGGTCTAAACTGATCCAGTTTGCAAAGGTTGCTGTGCGTATCCATGAGTTAGGATAGAATCCTAGGGTGGCACCATGGCCCCTTGTGGCATTGAGTTCGGAACCTTTATGGGTTCCAACCAATTTCAATAATAATAAATGTTAAAATATCACCTCAAGAGGTCTTTATTCCTAATGGAAGCTAATTTCTTAATTTTTTCTGATTGCTTCCATTGTGGTTTTCCACGTAATACTAAATTCTTATTAGAAATAAATAAATAAAGGTATCTCCAAAATTAGAAGGATTTATTCTAAGAGAAGAAACATCTCCATGAAATAAAGCTTTTTTTGGTTTGATAATAATCATTATATTCCCGGACATTTTGAATGTACACACTACACAGGTATAAATATATTTATTATCACAGATGAAGAGTATCCTTGTTATTTTTGAATATCTTAATTCATTAAAATCAAGGAGAATAAAATTCTGTATTTTTTTTTTAAATTAATATTTAATTTCAATTATTTTATTATCACTACGAACGGTAGTTTCATTACGAATGTCCTGCTCACGTTTTATTTCTTCATTGAATTCATTATAAAAATATAGTTAAATATTAATATCTAAACATTAATAATAATAACATAAATTCTAAATTCTAACCTATTTTGTTTATAAAATGTAACCTGATTTTGAGTAACTTCTACAAATCTTTACGAATAAACAAAAAGCGCGTTGTTTATTATTAAATTCGATAATACAAAAAAATATTTAACGTCCTAAACTTTTCTTTGGTTTTCCAAATAAATATGTAACAACATAAAATCTCTTAATATAATTTAGAAAATAATAATATGTAATAGGAAAAGGGAATGTTTTTTTTTTTTTTTTTTTAAACAAATTTAAATTCTACTCTCTAATCGTTTACATATAGAATTGCTTAGAAGCTATGTTGTTGTTGATACAACTTTGTTTAAAGGAACTTCCTCCGGTGGTGGTGCACCATGATGATTTTCATTGCGCGGCCGCTTTGTTCTACAGCATTTGGTTTTTATGCCACACACATCTGAACGACATATTAAACCAATTATAAGACCAATGCAGCAAACAACAATAATTCCTAAAAAAATTTGTTTGGTAATTATAAAATTATGAAATATACTTAATTGCTTTATTACCAATTAAAATGTGATTAATATAATCACTCGAAGCTACTGCTGGACCATCGGTATTTGTTGTATTTTGCGATGATAAGGGAGTTTCCTTAATTGTTTCATTAATATTTGAGGCTATTTTGCTGTCATTTTTTACTATAATCGGTGACTCTGTAACAGTAATTATTGTGGACGGTGTTGTTACATCATTCGTAGCATTATTAACCTGTGAATAAATATTTTGCTCATCAAATTTTGGATTCTTCTTGCGTACGCGATTTTTTGCTGTAGTTGTTGAAATTTTTATCGCAATTACACTATCCTCAAATTTTAAGCCGGCCATTAATTCAAAACAGCTTATTGTAAAATCATTCGTTTCAATTTTATCAACCGTTTCCAATATTTTACATAATTCTTCTGTTTTATTTTTGGTAATATTAGAAATTTTTAATGTTGATAACATTTTAAGCGGCCGAAATGTTTCAACATTTAATTCATCATCAATGATTGAGTTATTTTTTATATTTAAAAGTGTTAATTTTTCTAATTTACGAAAGGAATTATTATGAAAATTTGTTATGCCACATCCCTCTATGTAAAGTTCGTTTAAATTTTCTGCCCATATTAATTCCTGATCATTCGTTAAAATGAGGGGATTATAACTCATGTCTAGTGATTTTAGGAACAGCATATTTGAAAATGTGGTCACATTTAATTTTGGTAATTCATTATGCGATATATTTAATTTATTTACATTGGCAACATTTTTCAGTATACCCTTGCTTAATCCACTTATTTTATTGTACGCTAAATTTACGTCTTGCAAATCAGTACAATTTGCAAAATCAATATCTTTTATTTCCTCGATTGAATTATAGCTTAAGTCAATGATTCGTGTATCTTGTGGCAGACGAATCGGTACTTCGGTTAATGCTAAACCCGAACAATTTACAAATTTTAAAAATTTATTGCAAATACATTTTGTTGGGCATGGATTTATTGAGGGAACGTTATCTAAATCGGGAAAATACATTTGTTTTGGCGGTGGTGGTTTCCGCCGTGTTGGCCGAGTTGTTGGTTGTGGAGCTACGGTTGTTGTTTCCTCATCCTCGTAATCATAATCGTCATCTTCGTCCGATTTATTGGCGGCTAAATTTGTGCTTTCTAATAGTACACTGAAATTAAACAAGCAATGATTGATTATTAATCTTGGATATTTGGTTTTTCTTGGGCACAGTTGATATCGAAATTATTTTCATGATAAAATAGATTTTATTTATTTTTTTTTTGCTTAGTTAAACAATAATTGGTCTGATTATGCTGTTATTTATGTATATAAAGCGTATCCCTTCCGGTCTGGAGTTTTGTTTTGAAACATTTATAAATTAACCGATTTCATAAGTACCTATTTCGAAACTAATAATAACTACGTCTTTTTTGGTGTGGGTGTATGTTTGGTCTAATAAATTAATTCTCTACTCAAAATAGTAATAAGGATGACGAACCAATCATCTTTATCGTCACTATATGCTCTACGATCGGTTTCCTATAAATAGGAATTTTAGAATAAAATATCAAAAATATTGTGCGATTTTTTCTATTCAGTCGAATGAGATCAAGAGATCAACTAGAAACTTTTACAATTTATATAAGATGCATCTACAATCACTCAATTTATCATCAAGGGGTTACCGCAATTAGAACATTATTAGCTAAAGTAAGTACATAATATGTGTTTATTTATCAAACAAATAAAATTTTTTAAATGCGATGAGTAGCTTGCACATTTAAAGAACAGCAAATAAGAAATCTCCACATTTTTATTTTGTATTTGTAACACAGACAATTACTTGCAACAAAAACTGCCGGTTGTTTAGTATTGGTGTTTATTATTTCTGTGGAATTACAAAAACGGATATCTGCAAAAATGAAAATGTTGAAATATCAATCAATATAAATAAAAGAGATTTAGTTAAGATTTTTTGAATTGCGTATGTTAATTGTTTTAATTACATTTAACCCTAATCAGCATGGGTTAGTTTACTTACGTAAACGCATGCGGTGAGTCTCTTGGACTCATAACTGATTTTGAAAGAAAAATGAAAACATTTTCTTCATTTAAAAAGATTTTCTACAAATTACTATAACAAAAATAAAATTCAATTTGGCAGTTACCTCTACTCGACGAACATTTTGGGGAGAATGCACCACTTAAGCTATTTATATGTTAAAAACCAAATAATCGTCAGATACTATTTCTCAAAATTTAAAACTGGAATGGTTAGTCAAAGTATACAAAGTGCGTTTGGTAAGTTGTTGCATTAATCCCTTTCTTAATGGGATAGGCATGCAACACTGTGAAACCTGCGTTTCTTTCTAATTGGTAAAAACAAGTCTTGCTCTAAATTGGTATTTGGCTTGCTATAGCATTACAATTGTATTGTGGCCACACTCTCATTTATATTTTATATAGTAAGTATTGGTTAGGTGATATGTGTCACAGATGATGCAGAGTATCAACCATCCTTTTATTCGGGCCATATTATAGCATAAAATAATAGTTTAATTTATTTTGGTTTTCAAAATCTATACCTACATACCAGGGACGAGGTGTCCATAGAAGCAAGGGAAGCACTGCTTCCCTTAAAATTTTATATTTTCCAAGAGAAACATTTTTCTATTTTACAAAATAACAATTTAAAACCATTAGAATAATATAACAGTTGCATTCAACCTTTAGAAATGTAAATACTCAAATTAATCCAACTTGAAATAAAAAATCCTATAAGTATGTTCGTTATTCCAATTAGAAATAATCAGAAGTCTAATCTGTTTATTTGCTGCAAAGGTTTTTGAAACTTTATTTGGATTTTTTCTCCAAATTTTTCATTGCTTGCATTTTATTTCACACAATTTCCCCTTAAAAAGAATCATTGATTCTTCTGGTGGGGTATATTATTGTTATTGCACAATGCACAATAAAACCAAATTGGAAAAACAAAACAAAAATAATGAGAAAGAAACTATCGAGAAAAAAAGAGATGACTATATTTTTAATAAAAATAAAACAGGGTAAAGGTAGAAACAAAACAATATTTAAAAATTTTTAAACAAACTACTCTCATGTTTTGTCTTCTCTTTTTTAAACACACTGTTGAATAGAAAAAGTAAACAAGATATATTTGTCCTAGCCTTGCAATGATTTGAAGTTTTTTTTTTTTGTTTTGTTATTAACGAAATTATTCATGTTGGATTCATAAGCCGATAGAAGTTTCATTTTGAATTTGAGCGATCACTACACCGTTTGTTTCTTGGGAATGCAAAGGCTCGAGTTCAGAGGAAATGATGAATCTCATGATTCAAATAATTGCGGTAATTATATCGAATTTTTACAATTATTATCGCGGCACAATTCTTCATTATCGAATCATTTAGAAACATCAAAGGGTTTTTTGGGAATATCCAGCGACATTAAAAACGATTTGATAGCATGTATCACATCACTAATTAAAAAGCAAATACAAAAGGAAATCGATTCGTCGAATTTTGCTGGAATTATTTTAGATGACACCTTAGACGTCACCAGAAAATGTCAGCTCGCGGTAGTTCTACGTTATGTAGATGAAATTGGCAACTAGAGAGATTTATAGAATTTATTGATGTTTCTTCCGATCGAAGTGGAGATGGTCTTTCAAAATTTGTAATCGAGTTTTTAAAAAAACATAAAATCGAGGAAAAGCAAATTTGTCAAAGTTATGATGGTGCGGTAATGCCTGGGAGCTCCAAAGGGCTGCAAACAAAAGTTACAGAAATTTATCCGTTAGCAATTTGTATTCATTGTTTTGCACACAAATTAAATTTGGTTCTCTCTCAGTCGTTTAGTAAAATTGTTGAGTGTAAATCATTTTTTTTTTCAAGCTTAAGTGGATTAACTGCCTTTTTTAACCATTCATCGAAACGGAGTATTGCTTTTGATGAAATTGTTAAACGAAAACTACCTTCAACTTCACCAACAAGTGGGAGTTTAATGGTTCTAATGTTGAAAAAACACTTAGACGATTTACGTGACCTATTTAATAAAATAGTAAACGAAGATGTTGAGAAATGGGACTGTGAGACAATAAATAACTCTCGTGGATATCTTCTTTTATTGGAAGAAGGTGGGGTTGTTATATTTTGTTCAGAAATATTTCCAGAAGTCGACTTATTATTTAGTATGCTTCAGAAAAAATCAAACGATATTGCACATTCTTTAGAAAGTCTAGACGATTTTTAGAAAATAATTGAAAAAAATTCAAGTAATTTTGATGCATTTTGGAACAAAGCCAACCAAGAAAAAAAATCGCAGACAAAATTCATCTAAGACGGTGTAGATCCCGAATTACATTTGAAGCAAAATAATACGTAAGAAACCTTATATCTGAAATTACGGTAAAAATCCAGAAAGAAATTAAATTTCGGTTTCAGGATTTACAACATATAAAGTTCATAAAATTGCTAGACATTAGTCAATTTCTATCTTTTGAAATTGACTTCCCGCACGATGCATTTAGTTGTCTGAGAAAAACTTATTCTCATTTAATTGATTTTTAAATTTTAGAAACCGAGCTTACCGTTAATCAAAAATTTTAATATTTTTTCCTTATTTTCACAATTTATAATATTGCTTCCCCAATGGAAATTGTCACGCTTCGTCACTGCTACATACATTGAGGTCTTATTTCATCGGCGATAAAAACTTACGGCTCGATTTTATTCCGGTGCAAGTTTCTAGTTTTGAAAACCAAAAACATTTCATTCATTAGGCTTTCACGCTTGGGGAAAAAATCCTCTACATCTTTTGATTTGTCGATCTACTGAAACAAATCAAATCCTATATTCAGTACTATTTGTGACACTCGAAACTACCGAATGTTGCGTTGCAATGACTATTGTAGTATATAGTTAACCGGTTTTCTTCTCGGTGTCTTTGAGGACTCTCCTCCAAAATAAGGATATCCTCAGAGCTGAACTATCGCAAATCTTCTAAATTTTCCTTCAATAGTTGTCAAGTGTAAAGAATCTTGCTCAAAATTGCTACATCCGTTTATCAATAGTAAATAGGTTCGGGTTTGATGAGATTTCGTACTAAACGAGATTTTTGCATTCTGTTTCAATGTAATGAGGAAATAAATCCCGCATACGTACGTGTGTAATTTTCTCGTCATGGAATTTGAAACTGAAATAAAAATGTTTGTGGTGGAATTTTCTGTGATATTGCGTCTTAAAATTCAAAATCGATTTGCTATCAGTATTCGTAAATAAACGAAAAACTGTGTAGTTCATCAATAAAGCTCTAGAACAAGTACTAAAAAAATTATCTCGCAAAGAGAACGAGAATACAAATTTGTGGAATAAAATTATTTGAGAAATTGAAATTCGTCTCACTAAACCGGAAACTACATAAAGTATGCAAATTTCTTAACTACTTCTGGCTGATCAGTCTTCTGTATTGTCAAATCACAAATATTGGCAGCCTTTTATAAATAATATAATACATAAATCTCAATTTCCATAAAAATTTATGTTTCGGTTATTTTTTAGCTAATAAAATTAAAATGAGTCTGCGAAACTCAACCCATGCTGATTAGGGTTATTTTGATCACCAATTTTACCTAAACAATCCAAAATATAGCTGTATTTGATTAAATATTAGAGTATCTAAATTTGTCTTTCAAAATATAATTTCGAAAATAATGAAAATTTTGGAAAATTAATTAAGGTAATGTTCAAATTCTGAAACGAATGGCAGCAAACACTGAAAAGTATTTTTTTGAAGATATCCTGTTTTTGGTTAATTCGACAGATTTAATGTATTCATGTGTGTAAAATATTATATAATGTACGAGTTTACTAGAAAATATATCCAGAAAAACGAAATCTGGAATGCGAAAAATCATGAATTATACTGTACACTACTACAGCGGCGGTTTGAAAAAATGAAATTTTTTTAAACTTGTTTTTGTAGCACTGTGACCTTACTTACAAATTATATATAAATGATAAGATGTTTTTTTTTCTTCTAATTATTTTATCGTAAAATATGAACTAATTTTAACCTATAGACACTAAGACAACATACTAAATTTATTATTTACAAGGTTTTTCTGAGTACCAAAGAATTACATTTCAATTAAAATGCATGATCTAGCATTTGTAACATGTTACGCTTATTAATTTAAATATATTCTGTATTTTAATGTATTTATTGCTTAATGTACCCTGTTTTTCCGTTATAAGCCGGTCTCCACTAATAAGCATATTTTTGTTCATACAAGTTTTTGTTAATCTCTATTAAATCGCATTTCAGTATAAGTTGTGGGATTGGGTTCTATGTTTGTCGCGGCTTACAACGGTAATTTTTCTACCAAGCCATTCGAACTAAAAAATTAGCCCATTTAAGATGAAAAAAATTTTTTTTGACTAACAAGCCGTGGCCTAATGAAAAACAGGGGTTGTTTGATTGGTGTGCTTCTATGCGCCTCTAGCATTCAAGAGAAAATCGTGTAAAGCTTTAAAAACAAAAAAATTGATTGCTGTAGAAAACATTTTATTAAGGCAGATTTTATTAATATGAGATCAAATCTACAATAAGGAAGCCATATAAACAACCACCAATGCTCAATTCCGGTTAATTGATTGAGGTCAACATGCTTAGTGAACGATAAATTATTTGCTCCTCAAATTGGGCTTTAGCGCAATAATGCTCCCACTCTTAAATAGAATCATTGGGTGGTTTGAGGTCTTCATCATACACTAATGGAAAAATTTACATTTATACTATCACCTTGCGATTCAATTTTTAAGGTATCATGCGCGTTTAGGTTCAGCAATTAATATTATTTTCATTCGTAATACAACTAGTGCTCAATTATTATCGATAATTTTTAACAAGTAAAAAATTATAGATCATTAATTGCAGCACGTGTTGTATTTAGTAAGAGAATACAACTTTCCCGTCAGCGATTGAATCACAATTCATCCATTTGTGTCATGTTGTATGCAAATTATTTGACAAGCTTTTGTTTGCATGGCTTTTCCTTTGATGTGTGTATAAAAAATTCAATCATAATAAAAAAAATTGAAACACAATTACAAATTTAGAGATAATTGTTTAGGATTTTCTTGTTGCTATGGTAAAGTTTGTAAAATTATCGCGTTGCTATGGTGAAAATTGTAAAACTATCACGTTGCTATGGTGAAAATCGTAAAACTACCGCTATAATAACGTGTTGTGGTACGTATTTTGCATGGCAATCTAAATACTATTGCTGTAATAATCGCTTTTTCATAAAATTTCCCATGGCATATTTTGTGAAAGTTGTATTCTCACTCTAATGAAACCTCACTAGAGCGAATATCGAAGGGACTAAACAATGTGTTTGTTGAAATGAGGAAAGAGGGTAGCTTTACTTGAGACAAGTAAACTGGGACAGGTGACCGCTTAACAGGTTCCCAGTCCGATATGCCACAATAAAAACCACCCCTGCCAAAAAATATTTCCAGCGGACAGTTGACACTGACCTCTCGATGAATTATCGTACTTGGTACAACGGTAATCCTGGTCGCTGACTGTGGCAATTTGATTGTAATACGCCGGTTTTGTAATTAGCTCATATATTTAATATTTTGCAACTGGTAATAATTATGACATGACATTTTTTTCGAACATTTGTTTTAATTTATTGAGTTTCTAAGAATACCACAACATATTTTTACAATCGTTCACTCGGAACTCAGATTAGCTTTTGAATTTTTCCTACAACAGTAATGTTTCGTCACCTCAGAAACATACTGTTGTATCTAACATTTTTCACAAAAATTAGTTATGTATTGATTTCCACTAATACGGACATCCCTTCCATATTTTTTTTGTGAAAATAAGGTCCCATTATTATAATTCGGTCTTATCAATTTCACTGATTGCCAGAAAAATTTAAATACTAAAAACTTGTTGAACTTTAGAACTCGATTTTTTCGATTTATTCTCAAATATAATTGCTACAGTTGTATGGAATTGGAACGACGATTAGTATAATTCCTTAAATATATTAGTATAATTCGTTAAATGCAACTAATACGAAAATTTCGTTAAAACTAAAATTATTAACAGGTTCCCTGCAAATAATTCTGCAAGCGGCCAGTGGCCATTCAAGGTTTACTAAGCAAAATAATTTATCGAGCGGCCGGCCAGTGGCCACCGGTGTATCAAGCAAAATAATTTATCGAGCGACTAGTGTCGACTGGCCTCATGAAATATTTTTTAATGTGGAATAACGTTGGGTGAATTGTAATTGCGTTTTTTTTTTTCGAGAAACTGCGAATTTTCCAAAAAATGTCTCGAGAATTTGAAAGTTTTAAAATTTTTTATATTGTATTTGATACCAAAAAAATATAAAACCGTAATAGTGCTGGACACCCTGTATAAAACTCCAATTCTCTGAAAAGAGCTCGGTTTGTTTGTGTTACATTTACCGAAATAAAATTTTTCGAGACGAGATTTAAAATTTTTTATAATGTCTCGAAAATTCTCGAAACAGGAATTTCCGATCGCAATCTCTAAATGTAATACAACCTAAATGGAATTTTTCCTAACGTTTCTGTTAGCAGTGGAAAGTATCCAATTTTTTTTTTAATTTAATTTAATTACTGATAATTAGGTTTAATATTCCTTGTAACCTTTGTATCAGGCCTAACTCGTTTTACCATAATAAATGTTGAATATCATAAAATTTTTATTGATCACTCGATTTTCTGCTTTTACTGAAGATATTCCTCTATTCTACTATTAATAGCTTTCCATTTTCATATTTCAAATACGTACTTGCAAGTGTTTAAATGTTTTTTGACAATGGAAAGCAAATAATCGTTTGATAATGTAAATCATTGTTTATTTAATTTCGTAGAGTACCCTATACATTTATTGTAAATAGTGTAATGGACTAACAAGATATCGTATTTTCTAAATTTCCAATCGTCAATTAAGCCCTGTTCAGTTCAGACTACGTTAGTAATTTAGTCGAGTAGCCAGTATTTTAATAACTAAAATCGATGAACTGACCAAAAAACGTTCACACTTCAGTCGAGTACAAGTTACAAGTGATTGAGCAGTGTTTCAAAATGAAGTGTTTCTATAATTTCGTTGTTTTTTCGCTCCAATGGGACGATATCCTTGCACTACTAATGAACTCGACTAAATCAACATGTTCGCACTTGTTTTGTTTTCATGTTGTTTGTGTGAAGAGTGGTGGGGGCCTTACTCGACTAAAAAAAAAGTAGAATAAATTGGATCGACTCGACTAAATCATTTACTAATCTACTCGACTAAAATTTTGCTATTCAAACACATTTAGTTACTAAAATACACGCTACTCGACTAAATTATGACTAAATTATTTAAATATGACGAGCAGTTGCTACTTAGTAGATAATTTAGCAAAGACACCAACCGCAACTATGTACTTGTAAGAACTTGAAATGCGCAAATGGAAAGCAACCTTTTGAAATCTGCTTGGATTTTTTTTTTTTTTTTGAAATGTGATTTGATTACCGATTACTCAGATTTTTTCTTATTACACCAAATATCTATCCAAAGTCAATAAACATTAATTACCAATGAATTTACTACTTAATTGGATAAATGACATTACGATGATATATGTATGATCCAAGGACCCCAACAACAATTTCTGTAAAATGATAATAATAATTTAAATTGTTTAAAACTCGTATTCCAGTAAATAAAAATGTAGGAAATAACCTTTGAGTACCTCTAGGTATTTATAAAATGAAATAAAAATTTACCATACAACTATTTTATATACATACAAATATTTCAAGTCATCTTATTGACCTAAACAGTTTACTGAACTAAAAGCAACAACAAAAAATGATTTTATCGGTGGCCTAGTCATGATGTAATTACATTTCAATTACATACAATAATAGATGAAGATGGCACGTGAAGTTAAGATTCTGATGATTTGAATGAATGAATGAACTTGGTAAATAGTAAAAAAAGGAACTTGTGAGTAAACAATTCGACAAATCAGTATTCATGTATTATATTTATATATTACTAAATAAATATTTAATTATGGTCACCAAACTATTTAGACTTTGATCTGTCGTTTATAATAAAGTAATGTTTTTGAAAAAAAAAAAATGACATTTTTAGTATGTGCATTGTATCCGGCTAAAAAACTCATAATAATTAACCCCTCATTATTATTACCTTAAAATTAATGAATGAATAATAAATAGTGAAAATATATATTTCAACTCCATGGTTTTGTTGTTTTTTTTTAAATATTTGTTTATGGTTGATGCGTTTTTTGCTTTTAACACAAATTTTATTATTACAACTTTTTTAATTATAGCAAATAATATTCCATTCTTAGAAAATTCATATTTTTTTTATCTAATCATTATGTTATTATATTGTATTACAAGAAAAAAACAAAAATCACTATACTGAACACTTGTTTGTGCTTTGTTAATTACATATAAATAATTGAATTTTTAAATCACAAAGTTTATTAAATATTAATTATTATTACTAAACTAGTAGTAATAATAAATTTAAGACTACACAATATTTTATTATTCTTTTAATTGTTATCATTATTAATTATAAGTTTAATACGGTTCGCACGACAATATGACATAGGCAAAAAACATATTAAATTGATCAGCTAAATTTTTAAAAATCACACAATCGTTTTAATTTTTATCACTAATACAAAATATTAACTCGTTTTTATTTTTGTTGAAGAAATTTTTGTATTTCTAAAAATAACCAATATTTTTGTACTTTTGTACATATAAACAACTGATATTATACAGTATTAAATTAAAATAATAAAATGAATAAACCAAAAAAAAAAAATTTAAAAAAAAATTAAATAAATTTAAGAATTCAGAATGAATGTTGAAATGAGAATAAGAGTGAAAGACACTAAATAAAATAGCGTAACCACTAGTTGTTTTAATACAACTGAATAAAATCAAAAGTGTGTATATAAAAGACAAATTTTTATTACAGTATTTTCATACATAATAAATACGTATACGAAATAACGTAATGCTTTGTATTTGTATTTCAAACAAATACATGCTGATTAAATTTCACATCTTTATTTTGTTTTTTATATTAGTATTCACTCAAATAAATAAATACATAGGGTGATACCGGCCGTTTTTCGATTTCCTTTCATATAACGCCGCTGTTTCATTATGTTTGAATAATTTTGAACTTTGTAATTACTTGCCATTTCAGTTAATTATTAGTTTTGATAATTCGTCATATAATTGTGAATTCTTGTAATCTATATAGTTAGTTATCTACCGTTTTATTTTTAATAATGTAATTTTTGTGTTGTTTGGACTGAATTGTATGCAAGTCAGCAACAGAATGTGCGGGCAAGTTTTATGGGCAAGATTCCACTAAAAAGAATTGATTACTTACAACTTACGGGATCCGCTCGAAACGCGATATTTCAAAACGCGATATGGTACAAAATGCGATATTTCAAAACGCGATGTTTCAAAACGCGATATGGTTCAAAACGCGATATGGTTCAAAACGCGATATTTCAAAACGCGATATGGTACAAAACGCGATATTTCACAATTTTTGATAACATTTTGGAATGTGGACATAAGAAAAGTGATTAGACTATTTTTGGTGAACAAAAATGGTGGAAGTTTTTTAAAATAATATATTTGAATTAAAATATTTGATGTTTTTTTTTTCTTAACGAAATTCAAATTATAGATATTATAGATTTATTTAACAATTTTGCTTAAACAATAGAAAGTGTTTTAACACTAAACGTACCGACATTTCATATACAGTCGTGTGCAAAATAATAGATAATTCCTTTGTTTTAGAAAATTTTCTAATTTTAACCAAAATAAAACGGTAAATTTCCTTTTATTTATATCAATAGTTTTTTATAGTTTATGTTGAAGATTGACAGTCAGTGTTGCTATTACAACGCATTTCGATAGTTGTGAAATATTTTTTTTTTAACTAGATTATATTCCTTATTAATATATACTTATTGTGATTTAACTAAATGGTTTTGTGATTTAAATGATTAATTGCACTTAATAATAAATTCCAAAATATTTTTCTTGATATTTTTTTTTCTGACCTTTAGTTAAAATGGGACGTGGTAAGCATTGCTCCGAAAGCCAGAGAGAAACTATCGAAAAACTACGATGGGAGGGTCGAAAATAAAAAAAATTGCTAATTTCGCAGGGTGTTCGGTAAACATGGTGTCAAATGCTCTAAAACATAAAACTCGACCTGAAACTCGTGGTGAAAAAAGAAAAATCTCCAAAAAACTGACGTTCAAATCATCCAATACTTTAAAAAAAATCCTCTAGTGAAATTAAAAAAGAACTTAACCTTGAAATGAATACTTCAAAAATACGTCGATGTTTAATTGACGATTGTAAAAGTAAAGAAAGCGCCTCTCGAGGACAATAGTTAAAATGATGCACCTGATAAAATGACATTTGTCACAAATGCTACGAAAGAAAATTTAGCAATGCGGTAATTAAAAATTGTTTTTATAGTCCAAAATTGGAATTATTTACAATTATTAGCAATCCGGTAAGTAAAAATTGTGTTTACAGATCAAAATTGGAATTATTTACAACAATTTCGAACGTCAAATTATCAGGCAGCTCAGTTTAAAAATGTACCACTAGGTGGAATCCGTGATGCTCCAATCGTCAATAGACCATAATTTGAAAGCATGTTTACCTAAAAAGTGTCCAGCATTATCCAAACAAAATATCCGAAAGAGATTAAAATTTGCGGGGAACCACGTGAAATGGGCATTTGCCAAATGGCGAAATATGTATATTATGGTCTGATGAGACGAAAATTAATTTATTTGGATCAGATAGCTTATTACCGACCAAACAGCGCAGTGCTTAAAGCTACGGCGGTTAGATCGGGAGGTACCGAATCCCTACAGGGGCGGGATGCAAAAGCGATTTTTCATCATCTGATTACGATCGGTGATGACGATGAACACATCTATGACCCTCTGTTGAGAGTGCGGAATCCATGGGCCGACCCACCGTTTCATGTCAGTACTATAGGCTGGCATGAAGCAATGCAATGTGCAGGTGGTTTAAACAAAAGCGGGTCTATAGCCGTACGTCTTCGAGTTGGTTATTGAAGTATTGAAGTATATTGAAAAAAAACCTGCAAAGGCCATCGTCGCGTTTTCGATTTCACGGAATACTTTCTTGCCATCTGATCCGTCATTTCTACACCAAATTTCGTTCTATTGTTAGGATAGTTTCAGGGATGCGCTTATCATTTTTTCAATGTTTATGGTTTTATGCTTTGAGCTTAGTAACAGCACCTTTTTTCTGGGTTTACTTTTCTAAACAGTAAGCGTACAATGGTACGATTTATATAACTTTGATGAAAATCGTGGCATATTATCTTTCACCTGTTTGGACAATTTTGACAATTCTCTTTTATTTGCGCGGATATAGTTCCAACAATAGTGGTTTTCCTTTGCAGTAATTTTGCAGCTGGTGACATGATAGAATTAATATAGATAAACCCACCATAAACGTTCAAAAAATGAACTAAAACGGTGACTTGAAATAATTCTCTTTATATATTTGATTTTGCATAATAATGCAATTAAATACAAACAATATACACAAACACACAGAAATAATACTAAACAAGAAAATGAAAAAATATAAGGTCACCACAATTCGTATAGTAGTGACAATGTATTTCTAGCGAGTCTATGTAATAAAGAGAAAATCGTTCTATCATGGCTGGTGATGCGCCCGTAAAATAATTATCTGTGCTGATGCTTCTTCCACATCCTAAAAACGGTTCCATGAATTTGAGAACTACGTATTCTCCGAGTGGAGCTGAAGATCATCTGTTTTTGTCCTTTCCCAAATATGGAAATCCGTTTATAACGTATTTGGTAGTAACATTAGATACCAGCCAGAATTTTATCCCAAACTTATCCGGTTTGTTTGGCATATATTGGGTAAATCGACATCTAATTTTTGTTGGAAAAAGCTGTTCATCGATAGTCACATGTGCACCAGGTTTAAAACAATTTTGGCTATTTGCGATAAATTTTTACCATACATCAGAAATTAGTGCAAATTTATCGGTTTGTAAACGCAGGCTTCGTTGTGATTTTTTATCAAATTTAATAAACCTAATAATTTCACTGATTCATTTCAAGAAATTTTGAAATTTAAAATATTTATTTAATTATATTATATTTTATTTTTGTTTTACTTCAATTATTTAAATATTTATTAATCATTAATAAATGCTGAATTTATTTGAACACTAATTTTTTATTCCATTTTTATCTTTTTACTGAGACAGGTACACGTGCTCACAATTAATATACAACGCACGAAATAAGGTACATACTAGCACGGAATTACAGACAAATCAGTGCTGACTAATTAATCCATAAATAATAAAACATCAATTTATTGTAAATAAATCATACGTTAATATGAAAGTTAACGCTTTACATTTTTTATTAACATTGTCATCTCATGGGTTTTTTAAATTCCACAAACTAAAAAATCAACTTAAAATTTCAAAACCCTTAATAGTCCGGAATATGGTACATTTACCTTAGAGTACAATTTTGTTCTTGTTACAACAGACAAAACACTATCGAAAACGAATCGAAATTGGTGGTACAACATGTCATTCCAGTACCTGCAACAATGTTGGCATTAAACATTTACTGATGAAAAATATGACATTCGATCTATCATATTGCCATGAAATTTTCGATAAATCGGTTGCATTCAGGAAACATTATGATTATTTGACGCAACATGTTGCCAACAGTTTGCGGACCTCAAAGCGCCCCCCAATGACTGCTTCAGTGTACATGAAATACACATTTTTTTTTTAAATTGTTCGACGGTATTTTAGGATGTACATATTCTCAAAATAAAATACATTTTTAGCTTGATTAGTCTTTTTTGGTCGGTTTACTGACGATTGGAGCACCACGGATTCCACCTAGTGGAACATTTTTAAACTGGGCTAGCTGATAATTTCACGTTCGAAATTGTTGTAAACAATTTTAATTTTGAACTGTAAACACAATTTTTACTTACCAGATTGCTAATAATTGTAAATACTAATTCCAATTTTGGATTATAAAAATAATTTTTAATTAGCGGATTGCTAAATTTTTTTTCGTCGCATTTGTGACAAATGCCATTTTTTAGGCGCTTTCTCTACTTTTACAATCGTCAATAAGGTAAATAAAGCCGCTTAGCATTGGTCTCCGGTGAGCAAGAATGACAAGAAATTATATAGCAGCCTTTTGTTTCCATATTGTACTTAATAAAAATTCAATGGATCTTCTTTTTTAACGAGACACTACTTTGTATATTTTTATGATTTTTATTTTTGTCGAAAAGTCCGGTTCTCGTACACCCAGCGCCATAAAAATGTACGATTTGAAATTTAAAGGAAAATATTTGAAAAGATGTTATTTGCTTCATGAATAAATGACCCAAATTTTAAATACTATGATTAAAAACAAAATGTTTGTACTATGTTATATATTTTTAATAAATATTTTTGTGGTCGGATATTTTTAAACCTACTAAACTATGAGCAGCAAATATTTCCTAGGTTTGTCGTATAAATGTTGCGTATGTTTCAAATGCTTTTTTAAACCAAAATAAAAATCTACAAAACAATTTATTTACAAAAATGGTTATTTTTATTAAAGTTAAGCATAAGCATGATTAAAAAAAAATGTATTTCAAAGAAAAACAAAACATATAAAAATTCAATAAAAGGTACACCAATGAAATCAATATTTAGTGGGCCTTCCCTTGCTTTGATGACATCCTTAATCCGAGTCGGCATAGAATCATATAATTTCTGCAAATATTCTATTGAAATTTCTTCGAACCATACTTTTTCTGTTCTTTAATAATTTTCGGCATATATTGCCTAATCTTCTATCCCAAGAACGCCCATAAATTCTCGGTAATATTGAAGTCTGGACTATTTTCTGACCATGGGAGTGACTCGATCCCCAAAATTTAAATTTTGTTATCTAAAGGAAAATGACATTATAAATAAACATTCTTATATTACCAACAACAGCTATGCATATCTTGCAAGGCGTGATCTGTGAAATGGAGCCGAATCATCCTCAAATATTGAATTTGTAGTATTTTGTGTCAGATCCTCATTTACAGAACCTTCTAGAAGGTGAATGGATCCCATTCCAAAAGCTGTTATGGATCCTCAGACCGTAACGTATAGGGAATGTTTTAATGTCGACAAAATGCATTGTGACAAATACCTTTCTACTTTTCCTCGCCTAACTGTCATCCTTCCGCCGGGCCCAAATAAATTAAATTTGGACTTATCCGAAAATACTTCTCTCCACCAGTCCTCGGATGTCCAATTTTTCCGTTCATTTGCAAATTTTAATCTATGAGCTCTCATTTTTAATGTAAGGAGCGGTTTTTTTGACCGGTCGAAAACTGTTTAGATCTAGTTCGTTTAATCTTCTCTGTACAGTATGAACCGAAATTAAGCCTTTAGTTGTTGCTAAAAGGTCTCTTAGCTCAGCAGCAGTATTGAATCTGTGTCTTACCGTTAAACGGTTTAATACTCGATCTATGCGATCGGATGTCTTTCTCTTTCGGCCAGATCCAGTCTTTCTCGCAATTGTTGCGTTTTTACAATATCGCTTTGAAAAACGGCTTACTCCGGATTCAATACAATGGATCATTTCCGCTATTTTCAAATTTGTGTATTTTTTAGCATGAAATTGCAAAATTTTTGCTTTTTCGTCAATATTTAGTTTACAACAACCCATTGTAAAATTTACTCTTTGATGGCTTAACTAGAACTAACTAATATTTATCTCGATTACCACTATAAATTATTTCTTAAACCGCAAGAACTACCATCTTTCAGAAAACTCCGAAAGCATAAGCAACTTTCACATACTGCCACTAGGTGTCACTAAATATTTGCTGTCAAAAATTGTATGACATTTTTATGTGTGCATTTTGTAAATACTCGTATAAACAAAAATATTTTCGTGTTATAAAAGTGATTATTATTAATACGTGATAATTAAATTGATTTTGGCTGTCCCCTTTTGAAAAACGTCCGAATATTTTTTTGATTGTGTAGTGACGTCTAGTGGCAAACGCTCTGTACTTTTTCTTTGGTCGTGATGCCTCTTTCGGAAAACATGATCTATTGAAATATCAAAGGAAAATAAAGCATAAGAAACAAAAAGAAAATAAATAAGAAATGAGCGACAAAAGAAAAACTTAGAATAAACAAAATATACAAAGTCAAAATAAACCAATTCGTACATTTTTATGGCGCTGGGTGTACATACAGTGGTGGTATTATAATTAAGCCACAATTAGTAGAGCACATATTTTGACCTATAAAATTCCAAGGAAGGTTTTTAAAAAAAAATAAAAAATTGTGGTGGTGGTTTTGATTGGAATTTTAATTAAGCCACTTATAGAAAAAATTCAATATTTGGTTGGGAAACCTTTTTGCTTCAAGACTACACTTCTTCTCCTGTCTATACTATTTGTAAGAGATGCATTTTGGGCTGGCGTTATATTCTTCCAAATTTCCTGAATTTTGGCCAATAAATATTCTCTGTTTTTCTTTTCCTTAGTGGGACTTACCATTTAACATTTCCCTATAGATTCTCGGTTGTTTTTTTCGGTTCTTTGCCGTTTTAAATATGCCGTTTATACTTTTAGATTATCTTTAGGGTGCTGATAACGCCACCATAGCGGAAGACTGCATATAATCATCTAAATTCGATCGAGAATTTCGATATGTTTAAGGTCATCCACAATTTCATCGATTTTAATGACAGGCCAAATCACCGAGAAGTGAATCATCCTCAACGAATTACTGATTCAATGTTTTTTTTGGCATACCAATGGCTAATCTCCTGGTTTGGGAGTCATCTTACGTATGGTCTGTCATCACCTCCAACCACGTTGGATTTACTCTCATCCCTCCAAATTATTAAATTACAAAATTCTCTAGGTTTTGCCAAATGCTCTTTAGCACAAGCTATTCTTTTGGCTGCGTTCCGGTTGCTTAAATGTGATTTCCTATTTAATAAAGGAAAAATGGCTTAATTATAATTGACGATTGGAGGATCGTGAGTACCACATAGCGGAGAAATTTGGAACTGAACGAGCTATTCCAATTTAACGTTTAAAATATTATGAAATGTCATTTATGTTGATATTTTGATATTATGAAATGTTATTTAATTATAGATTCCTTTAATTTAAAAAAAATATAAACACCTAAGTGCTGATATACATTTTATGCGCGCCATTTTTTGTTTTTGACACTCCATGTCATTAATGGTGGATTCAGCGAGAAAAATTTGCTAGCTCGTGATCACGAATTATTGAAATTTCATCATCTTTTTTACCCCCTCCAATTTTTTGTTTACTTTTTCTTATGGTTGCTGTTTTAAAAAAGTAAACAAAAAATTGGAAGGGGTAAAAAAGTTGACGAAATTTCAAAATTTCGTGATCACGAGCTAGCAAATTTTTCTCTAGGGATTTTTTGTCAAGGTTTTCTCCTTTAGCGTCGTACTTTAGCCTGTCACCAAAGGCCACATTCAGCCTAATGGTTACAGTTACCGGTGGAAGTTTACGGAGCCCCTTCCAATAGACGCCAAACCACCAAAATAGGTAATACATTTCAAGTTGAAACAATATTCAAAACAACACATGAGACAACAAGATACTTTAAAATAAACAGTTCCGCTTAATTTAAGTAGACATTTTGGAAATTATGCCTAAAGATTAGGTTAGGTTACATCACTAAATCACAGAGAAATTATTTTATTCGTCCAAATATAATTTTCCTTCACCCTAACGAATAAAAAATGTTCTGATTTTTATGACATTTTACCTATTATGTACAAATATTTTTCCACTTGATAATTACAACAAGAACACAAAATATAAACAACAAAATTAATGTAATATTTTTGTCGATAGAATATCCAAAGATTAAACATAATAAAATATGTATAAACTCATAAGAAATTAATTTATATTTGATAAAAAAATTTACAAAATATTTCTTAAAACAAGAAATTTAAAAAATTATATTTCTAAAAACAAAAAAAAAATAAACAAAAAAATTCGGCCCTTTGACCCATTCGGCCCTTTGACCCATTCGGCCCTTTGACCCATTCGGCCCTTCGACCCATTCGGCCCTTCGCCATTCGGCCTTCGGCCCTTCGACATTCGGCCCTTCGACATTCGGCCCTTCGACCCATTCGGCCCTTCGACCCATTCGGCTCTTCGACATTCGGCCCTTCGACATTCGGCCCTTTGAAATTCGGCCCTTTGTCCTCATTCCATTTTTTTAACCTGATACACTGAAATATCTCGGAAAATAAGCACTCTACGAAAAAAATGGTAAAGATCAAAATTTAATTATTCCGCGGGGGAAATACAGCAGTGTTAAAATTAGAACCCCCTCCCCCCTCCTTGTAGGTGGGGCGGGGGGTAACTTTGAAACTAAGATAGGAACCTCTATTTTTTATTGCAGATTCGGGTTATACGGCTAAAAATACGTAGGATTTGACTGAAACATTTTTTCCCATTCATGATAGATGGCGCTGTAATTGACGATATTCAATTTTTTTTAGTTCTCCTACTGAGAACCTACGCAAACGATTCTGCAATACGTCTGCAATAAAAATACCATGATTTCGTTGTAAATTCGTAAATTTTTCAGTACATAATTGAAAATTTAAGAAATACAAATTGTTTAAGACTAATTTCGTGAATTTACAACGAAACCATGGTATTTTTATTGCAGACGTATTGCAGAATCGTTTGCGTAGGTTCTCAGTAGGAGAACTAAAAAAAAATTGAATATCGTCAATTACAGCGCCATCATCTATCATGAATGGGAAAAAATGTTTCAGTCAAATCCTAAGTATTTTTAGCCGTAGAACCCGAATCTGCAATAAAAAATAGAGGTTCCTATCTTAGTTTCAAAGTTACCCCTCGCCCCACCTACAAGGAGGGGGGAGGGGTTCTAATTTTAACACTACTGTATTTCCCCCGCGGAATAATTAAATTTTGATCTTTATCATTTTTTTCGTAGAGTGCTTATTTTCCGAGATATTTCAGTGTATCAGGTTAAAAAAATCACCCGGTATAACAACTAAATGTCAAATTAAAATTATTTTTGTTAATTCATCTTTGAAAAATATTGCCCTATTGACGTATCACTTTGGAGTCGAAAAATTTACAACATGCCAACCATCACTTTTCCGAATCGACTTTTAAAGTCGATTCGAATGAAAGTGATGGTACAACATCCCAGCCCAGGTGTTTTCTGTTGAATGATTCCTTTCGAAAAAGTAAAACAGAAAAATCAATTTCTTTAATTTTCTTTGCTTCACGGAAATAAAAACATTGTCTTGAAATAACCATTTTTTGTAATATTGTGCAAGTATGATATTTGCCATTTATGTGACCTTCAAAAGATGGCATTATTATCGTTATTCATAAAATTACTATTATTCCATTTTATTGTAACATCGTTTATGATGAACTCGTTTATTTCTTTTGGATACCGATGAAGATTTTTTTTTGTTGAAATGTTACGCCAATCTTACCAGTTAATGTTCAAAACCCATTTCAACGAGAAAAGAATAATTTTTAATGGTTTGATTAAAATACCGTTCTGCTACCAAAAAAAGCTGGGATTAATTTTGAGCGATCATAATTAATAACATTAAATTCCCCCTAGTTTACTCTTACGATGAGTATGAATATTGTGAGCTTAATCTTTAATATTTGATGACCGCGATGACCGAAAATACATTAATTAAAGTGAAATAATTCTTATCAAGAAAATGCATAAGAATAATTATGTATTATTCTCCCTTCAAACTTATAAAAAATTTGTTTGCGTGCGATTATATGTATGTGTTATGTAGACAAAGTTTTATGTATTATGTACTCATATAAAGATGTGTATGAAACTGCGAATAAACGTTTTAAAGTGCCGATCGCGATATTATTATTTTACAAAAAAATAACTTTCCATAGCGATGTTTACCGGTAAATCTGCTCTTAAATTTTTGAAGTGTTCTACTACATACACCAGTCTACTGAAAAATATACGTACAACATTAGACGTAAAATTTATTAATTAAATTTACAGGGTGATTTTGTATTTTTTTTTTAATTGTACACCAATATCGCTCTAAGCTCTTTCTTTAGGCAATAATTAAAATTTAATTCGTAGTTAAAGAAAATGCATTAAGTAAATCGTTTAGCAGTAGAGGCAACTTAACCTTGATAATAATTAAACTCATACCCCGTCACGTGGTACAATTCATTATACTTAGTTCATTAATATAAAATTTTTGATTGTAAACATTAAAATGCAAATGGGTATATTATCGCGTTACTAACTTCTATTATGTGTACTCTGAATTTAGTTCGAACACTTGTCAAATAATATTAGTCCGCGATAAGATAACTAATCATGATCAACAAAAAAAAAAATCAACGTGTGAATTAAACATATGAATGTTGGAATTTTTATGTTAATATTTGACAGTAATTATCAGACGCACGGGTGGCTAATATTTTCCCTTCAATATTGAGCTAAAATGATTAATTAATAATAGAAGTACAAAAGGTCAATAGGAGAATATTTCCTATGGCCTTGTTGTATGAGATAAGATAGGCATGTGACCGTAGGTGTGGTAGATAAAATTGGGAAATTCAAATTGTGAAAAATGACGAATACCGTTTAGATAGCAGAGTGATACAAGCAGTGAACTTTGGATTGGGAGATAGCTTAATAACATTATGTTAAGTAAAATATTCTAGAAAAAGTACATATCATTTTAAATTTATTTAACCTTTAGTGGAGTCATATTAGCAAATTTTTTTCAATCAAATGGAAATTTTTTGGAATAACTTATTGTGGTTTAAAAAAAAAACCTGTATAACGGCCAAAATTGAAATTATCGACTGAGGCATACCTGCGAAAGCTTAGCCATGGATGGATGATAAATGGGCCCAATACTGAACCTTGTCCGAGTAATTTTCATCGCTAACGACATTATTTGAGAAAATTCGTTTTAGAACTCATCAGCGATAAACGAATAATTCTTGTTTGAATTTTTATTCTTCTTGCAACCAATTTTTTTAATCAAATTCCAAAACTGTTTCTGGGATAGATCAGAATTTAACAATCTATTAAGATACATAACTTTTTCCTTGGGTGATATTGGATGTTATTTTATTGCGGAGATTGGTAAATAATTTCCGGTAAGCGCAGGTTAAGATGATGAGAATGAGCACAACTATGATCCCCTGTTGGAGGTCAAATGAAAGTTAAGCGAATTTCTTGTCTAAAACAAATTACATCGAAGACCAAATTTTATATGGGTAATTCGTTCTTTTTTTTTTGTTTTAATTAATATCAGTATAATAATTTATTCGTTAGCTTAAGGTATCCAAACAGCCGACAAAGAAACACATTAACATGATTCATAATTAGCAAATACAAAGTATTGTACCGCGTACCGATTGGGATATTTGATAATTTATAAGATAAAGAAAGATGTGCTGGAAAGTACTTAATAAACCAAACTTAACTTAAATATACATGCTTGTACGTATGTATACAGACATACTCTGATCGGAATCATCATGACATGACATACACATTTCCAATTAAGAGCAAAAAAAAATCGTACATATTGACCAAACCCAGAAAACAGACACAATAAAACTGTAAACAACGTGTCTTTCTTTATTTTCTGTCGTTTTTGATAAAAATAAATTAAATGAAATTCTATAAATAAAAGTGAGAATTGTAACGTCACGATCAATAAGTAACTCATACGTTATGGTTCAAAGTTTCATCAGGTATCAATAAAAACAATAAATATTTTCTGTATCTTAATCAAATTTCTTTAGGTATTATACAATATCATAACATAAGTGTAGGGAATTGTGTCTGATTAAATCTCTGTTTACAGTTAAACAAATTAGACATTTATTTAAAATCGAAATAACGTCATGTATTTACAATATTATGACAACAGCAAAAATGCTCGTATTTCTCTACATGATAATTTTAAATTTATTATCTCACTTTTTCTTTATGTATGTATTATTGGTTCTTTTTTTATTGAAAATAGTAATAATAATAGTTTTGGGCTAATAACCTAAGCATTACACTATTTCTTTAAAATTTTCTAAACTAATTTTTGTGTACTCTCAGTACTTTACAATATTTGCTATATGTAACTTGTAAATCGTTGAAATAAATATTATCATAGATGTCGTCAAAAATACTTTGATTTGCGTAGAAATTAGCTAAAATTGAGATATTTTTCTAACTCACTACCACAAAATAATAAGTTGTTGCTAAGCGATGCACAGACAACTGGAGGAAATTTAGAAAGTAAATAAAACAAGATGTTTAGAGGTGTAAATTCTCTAAAGTTAACTTGATTAGATGTTTTTATTGGCAACCCTCAATAATAACGCAATCAGAGAAATTTATACCTAAAAGCAAATAAATTACATACAGGGTGAGGAAAAAGTATGGAAACCCCTAAAAATCTCGCGGATTTCGGTCAAAAAAAAAATGAGCGAGGGTTATTCTTTGGTAATTTTCAACAAGGAATTTAATGGTGATCTTGGTTGTGACCTTGACCTTCATCTTCAAGATCATTTGTAGATCAAGGTCATTTTTATAGGGAATCTCCCGTTTTTGACATCGGATTCGAAAAGAGCAATCAATTGTACGTCCGAATATGTATTTTCCATAACCTCCCAAGGTCACCTGAAGGAATAATGATTTGCTATGAAAATTAAAAAAAAAAAACTAAAAATTAAAAAAATTAATTCTTCATTTTAAAATTTAATTTTTTTGTTTTTTATAATTTTCATAGCAACACAAGCATTATTAGTTATTACAATGTTCTGTATTTATGATTTTTTTAAATTTTTTTTAAAATTTTCATAGCAAATCATTACTCCTTCAGGTGACCTTGGGAGGTCATGGAAAATACATATTCGGCGTACAATTGATTGCTCTTTTCGAATCCGTTGTCAAAAACAGGGGTTTCCCTATAAAAAAAATGACCTTGACCTCAAAATGACTTGAAGATGACGGCCAAGATCACAACCTAGCTCACCATTAAATTCCTTGTTGAAAATTACCTAAGAATAAACCTTGTTCATTTTTTTTTCTGACGTACTCCGCTAGATTTTTAGGAGTTTCCATACTTTTTCCTCGCAATGTAAATTCCTTCAGATGACCTTGGAAGGTCATGGAAAATACATATTCGGACGTTTACTTGACCGTTCTTTTCGATTCTGTCATCAAAAATAGGGGTTCTAATTAAAAACAATGACCTTGACCTACAAATGAACTTGAAGATGAAGGTCAAAGTCACAACCAAGTTCACCATTAAATTCCTTGTTGACAATTACCTAAGAATAAACCTTGCTCATCTTTTTTTTTGACCGAAATCCGCGAGATTTTTAGGGGTTTCCATACTTTTTCTTCACCCTGTATAATAATCTATAAGGGTCTTCGCTGTCAAAAAACGTCGAAAGATGGCACTACTAGTTTTTGTTAAATATTTGTTTTGTTGTATTGAAACAAAAATGTAAACAAAAGCAAAAAACACGAATTAAACAGACAACTAACTAACTAGACATGAATTATAAAACAAAACTTAATTTTTTTTATTTATGTACCAAAAATTAAAAATTCTTAAAGCTGATATCTTTAAAAATTATACAGTACTATGTTTTCACGTATTAAATAATACTGCATTATCGATAAATCTGCCTAAATCATTTACCGCAAGTTTACTATGGAAAAGTACAGTAATCTCCCTTATAGATTATTATAATTTATTTGCCGAAAAGATTATACCTCTTTTTAATTGCATTATGCCTTTTATTAAACTTGCTATTTGTTATAACTGTTTTTAAAGAAGTTCCAAAAATATTTGTGAATGTATAGGATATCACAGGGGTTGGATCTAACAAAATTCAGGACTTATACCAACATTTTATTTTAATGATTGTTGTAGCTAATGGTGTTTCTTTGTTTAAAAAGTTACTTTAGGTTGGCCATAAAAAAAAGATTTTCAGAAAATTGAACAAACACATAAAATTTGAGTTTTATACCTAAAAAAGGGTAGATCACTAATCAGCTAATCACTATAGATCATGTTTTCCGAAAGAGGCAGCATGATCAGAGAAAAAGTTCAGAGCTTTTTCCGAAATAGGCAGCACGATAAAAGGAAAAGTATAGAGCGTTTGCCACTAGATGTCATTACGCACACAACAAAAATATTATTGACGTTTTCACAAGGAGACAGCCAAAATCACTTTATTGAGGGACTTTTCCAATATCGATTTTAGTTGATTTGTCCCCACGCTTGGGCAGCGCTGATTACTTTTTTTTTTTGACATACAAAACAAGTAAAATCATGTTTACAAATACAAGTTTCTTGTCTAAATTAGTGGATGTCCCCATACTTTTTTTTTATGATTAATAAAATTCAATATGTTGCAATTAATAATAAATATCAAATTTTAAAATTAATTTAGTCGAAATTAATAATTTAATGAAACATTCAAGATACATTTTGACCATATAAAACTACATACGAAATATTTTAGCCGCCAGTCAGCAAGCGTTGGAAATATATTTGGGAAAGTCACTAATTATCACGTATTAATAATAATCATTCGTAATACAACTAGTGCTCAATTATTATCGATAATTTTTTACGAGTTAAAACCGCGCTGAAAATTCAACGAGTGCGCAGCACGAGTTGAATTATCTGCGTCGGTTTTAACGAGTAAAAAATTATAGATCATTAATTGCAGCACGTGTTGTATTTAGTAAGAGAATACAACTTTCCCGTCAGCGATTGAATCACAATTCATCCATTTGTGTAATGTTGTATGTAAATTATTTGACAAGCTTTTGTTTGCATGGCTTTTCCTTTGATGTGTGTATAAAAAATTCAATCATAATAAAAAAAATTGAAATACAATTACAAATTAGAGATAATTGTTTAGGATTTCCTTGTTGCTATGGTGAAAATTGTAAAACTATCGCGTTGCTATGGTGAAAATTGTAAAACTATCGCGTTGCCATGGTGAAAATTGTAAAACTACCGCTATAATAACGTGTTGTTGTTTGTATTTTGCATGGCAATCTAAATACTATTGCTGTAATAATCGCTTTTTCGTAAAATTTCCCATGGCATATTTTGTGAAAGTTGTATTCTCACTTTTATAACACGAAAATATTTTTGTTTATATTTACAAAATGCACACATAAAAATGTCATACATTTTTTGACAGTAAATATTTAGTGACACCTAGTGGCATTATGTGGAAGTTGCTTGTGTTTTCGGAGTTTTCCGAAAGATGGTAGCTCTTGCAGTTGTAGAAAATTTGACATTTAAACATGATCTAATTGAGAACTTAAAAAGTTTGTTTAAGTCTAGAATTGAAAATAATAAATTGATTGGGCATTTGGAGAAATGTATTCGCGATTTGTGTGCAGAACCTAATGCAAATTCCATAAATAATACTACTAAATAATTATTAAGTCAACAGAACTAAACTTTATATACAAATTTTGTGTTTAGTAAATAAATAAAAAACTATTTTTTGTTCTTTTGTCTCCATCAAACTTTAATTTCCTGCCGCCAGATCCGCATTGAGTTTTCTATGCTTAAATGTATTTTTAGAAAAACGAGGCCTGATGTTGCGCTGCTTTTTTGGTATGTCTAATAGGAGCCCTTTTGAAAAACGATATTTCAAAACGCGATACGGTACGAAACGCGATATGGTATAAAACGGAATATTTCAATACGCGAAAAAAAATTGTATTACAAATTTTATTTCATTTCTATTGTTTTTTTACGTTTACTAAATTATTATGGCTCCAAATTCCTACATTTAATAATTGAGTCATTTTACACCTTTCATTCAAAATTGAATAAAGTTCAGAATCAAACTTCATTTATTTTTAGAAACTTATAAGATTTCCGAAAATTTTAGTTTATATTTGCCTAAATTATTTATTACAACGAAGATGGAAAAGCCGAAGTAATGAGAATTAAGATTTCGATACGCTCCCGAAAGAAAATTTTGATAACTGAAGAAAAATTCCAATTGGTGAAGGAAAATTTAAGTAAATTAAAGATAATTCTACTAATTGGAGGAAAAATCTGTTAAATGAAGGTTTAAAGGAAAATTAACAAACAAAACACGAATTAAAAAAAAAATTACGCCTCCAGAATTTTTTTAATATCATTTTTTACCCCATTTTTTTATTTTTATCTTGTTTTTTGCGGTTTCTGTCTGTTTCACTTTATGCTACAGCCTTCTAGTTTGAGGTATAATATTCACGGTACGAACAAAAATATACCTTGCTCCACAAACAAATATAAAACACATCTGGCCAAAATGGTGAATTATTCTTAAAACACTTTCTATTGTTTAAGCAAAATTGTTAAATAAATCTATAATATCTATAATTTGAATTTCGTTAGGAAAATAACACCAAAAATTTTAATTCAAATATATTTTAAAAAACTTCCACCATTTTTAATTCACCAATAATAGTCTAATCACTTTCCACAAGACCACATTCCAAAATGTTATCAAAAATAATTTTAAAATTGCATTTGCTTACACATCGCGTGAAATATGGCAATTTGAAATATCGCGTTTTGTATCATATCGTGTTTTGTGCCATATCGAGTTTTGAAATATCGCATTTTGTACCATATCGCGTTTTGTACCGTATCGCGTTTTGAAATATCACGTTTTGTACCATATCGCGTTTTGTACCATATCGTGTTTTGAAACATCGCGTTTCGTATTTTATCTCGTTTTCTACCATATCGCGTTTTGTACTGTATCGCGTTTTGAAATATCACGCTTTGTACCATATCGCGTTTTGTACCATATCGCGTTTTGAAATATCGCGTTTCGAGCAGGTCCCGTCTAGTAGAGCTAAAAAAGATAAAAACTAAATTTAAAAAAATTAGGTGTGGACGACTTTATTTTACGAACATCGAATTTTGAGAAACTTTTATAAGCAAATTCCTTGCAAACTTAAGATTGTTTTTATTTTTTCATGTTTTCTGTAAATTGTATATTTTTGAAATATTTGCAAAATAAATTTTCGTTTCATGGAATCTGGAAGCTAGGAGCTGGGACCCCAAAATTTATGTAAAAAGCTTAAACATGAAGTTGCAGTTTGATTGGGTAAACAATCTGGACTACAAACTGACAGATATTATTAATGCTTAGAAATGAAGTAGATATTTCTAACGAGTTCAACTGCTATTTTACAAGCATTGCTGACAAGTTAAGGTCTAATTTGTTCGCGAATATCATGCCAATCAATCATGACCTTCCGTATGATTACTGCTCGAAAACATTCTTCTTGACTCCAGTTTCTAATAGTGTAGTTTTGCTATTATTGAATCGTTGGAGCCAAAGCAGTCTCTTGATATAGAAGGGATTAAGTAGCAATATTTTAAAAGCTATCTCTAAACGTACAAGCCCTGTTCTTGCGCATATATTCAATCTTTCATTCGAACAGGGAGTAGTACCTAAAAGGCTTAAATTTGCTATCATTATACCCATTTTTAAAAGTGGGGACCATAGCGATAAAGGTAACTATAGACCTATTGCGCTGCAGCCTGTTATCCTCAAAGTCCTGGAAAAAGCTGTCAAAAATCGAGATACCATATTCCTGGATCGATGTAATACCCTAATCGTTCACCAACATGGGTTCCGCCAAGGTATGAGTACTGAGTCTGCTGTGTGGGATTTTTTGGATATTATTCATAACGGCATAAACAATAGTAAGATCTGTGCTGGTTTGTTTATTGATGCTGCTAAGGCATTTGATATGGTTGATCACAAACTTTTGTTATCCATCCTGTTTGATGTTGGGTTTAGGGGTTTTTCTAATAGGTGGTTTGCTTCCTACCTTGATGATAGAGCTGTGAGGGTTAGAGTTAATGACTCTTTTAGTAATTTTAGAGCTGTTAAAGTTGGGGTGCCGCAAGGATCAGTGCTGGGCTCTTTGTTGTTTCTAATTTATACAAATTCTATTTTTAAACTTAATTTGAATGGTCACAGTATTGGATTTGCTGATGATTTGGCTTTAGCTTATTCTTCGGAATCTGCCAATGAGGTGATTTCCATGGTTAATTCTGACCTAAGGGTCTTACATAAATGGTTTGTTAAGCATTTTCTGATACTAAGTGAAAAAACCAAGTTCATCTGGTTTAAAATTTTTGGCATTGCAGCTGCCCCAATTCTCTCTCGAGTTAAATATCATAGTGCTTCTATGTGTACTTCTGTGAGTTGTCATTCGGATTGTTTTAATATTGAGCTTTTTAACTCATTTAAGTATCTTGGTATTCATTTGGACACAAACCTTAATTGGAAAACTCATGTATCCAAGTTAATCAGTTATATGGCATCTGCCTCACGTATTTTTTACCTTCTCCGTGATCTATGCTCTGTTTCTGTGTTGAAAATGGCGTTTTATGCTTTGGTGATGTCCAAATTGGAGTACGGTGTGTCTCTTTGGGGTGGCTGTTATCCAACTACCTTAAAACCAGTTTACGTTCAACAGAAAATGATTTTGAGAACAATTTTGAGAAAAATAGATTGGAATCTTCTTGGTCTTTATTAAAGTCGGCCAACATTCTGCCTTTGCAACATTTGTATGTTTATAAGGTCTTAAGAGTTTTTGTTATAACTTTCGCGTTAATCACCGCCTTCTGTACATTGTTCCCAGATTCAATAATGAGCACTTCTGCCGCTATATTGCTGTCACCGCTCCGACGTTTTTTACTCTACGTTAGAAATTGCCTACTTGAAACACCTGACATCTCACATTTGTTTTACGTCATCGTATGATTTTTCTTCTAAATCTATGAAATAGAACTTATAAATTTTTTTTTTTTTTTTTTGATAACTAATATATTAATGGATATTTTTTTTTTTAATATTGTTTTTATATGTGGTCGAAAGAAGCGAGGCCTGTCACTGGACTTTGTCCACAGGGCACTTATTATTATTATTTTTTGTATTGTAAGTAAGTTGTTAAAAATGTATATCTAATGTAATAACAATAATAATAAAAAAATAATAAAAAAAAGATATACAGTGGCGTTCAATAAAATAGGATACTCTAAGATTTTTTTGCAAATTCTTCATTAACTAAGAAACTATTTTTCAATTTTCAATAATTTTTTTTATTTACATAGTAGAAATATAAACTTACAATTAAATATAAAAAATCATATTAATCAATCGGATTCAGATGAGGTGACTGACCCGGCCGTTGTAATTTACTTAATTAATCCCGTCGTTTGCTCTCATTAATCTATGGTTGGCCGTTGTATTGCTGAAAATACCAGCCTACTTGGCACTTTAATTGTCCGAACTGCAATGAACCATTCTTCTATCTCCTCTAACGAATTAAATAAGTTGGTAAATTTTAATTATTCAGAAGGCCTCATTCGCAAACAGATGCTCGAAATAGATTGAAAGGCCCGAGCCGTTCCTTCTTTATCCAAACAATCTTATGAACCCAAAAAAATTGAGAACAGTACTATGAATTGACAAAATAAAAGTCAATATATTTACATGGCGAGATTTTTTGGCACGGAACATTATAATTTATTGCTCGGAAAATGGAATGATGGCGGTTGTTTACATTCATATTATTAACTTATCTAATGCTCGGTTTATACCGAAGTTTCGATAAACCACCAGGCTGGTGTATTCAGCAAGATAAGGATACAAAGATTACCTTGAGAGAAGCAAAATATTAGCTTAACGATTACAAAGTGGGGGTCTCACAATAGCCGAGTCAGTTACCTGATCTGAATCCGATCGAAAATTGTTGGAATCAAGTAAAAGTAGCTATTAATAATGAGAAACACAAAAATAAATAGACATTTTGGAACTCAAATTTGTCGAATTTGGAATAAGTGACCGTTCACAAATGCCAGGGGCTGACGGGCTCTATGGGCGGGCTGATACCGGGAAATGGTTCGAAAAGAAAGTCAAAAGACTAATACTATTCAATAAAAACGCATATTAGGTTTAATAATACACAAATAAGGCTGAAAATGAATTTTGAAATTAACTGTCCTATTTCATTGAACAGCCTATTTATAAAATAAATGTTTAATTATTTTTTTTAATATTCCTTTTATTAATTAAATATGATTTTTTATATTTAATTGTAAGTTTATATTTCTACTATGTAAATACAAAAAAAATTATTGAAAATTGATAAATAGTTTTTTAGTTAATGAAGAATTTACAAAAGAATCTTAGAGTGTCCTATTTTATTGAACGCTACTGTATATAACAACAGACACCACTTCGAAACCCAATTTTTCGGACTCATTATTACACTCGTAAAAAAAAAAAAAAGGTGATATATGTATATGAATTTAAATTTTTTCTTTTAATTTTTAGGAATTTGTATTAGTGATTTTTTGTAAACCTTATACTTTTTAAGATATTTTTTAAAATACATTTTTGGCCCAAGGGAGTGCCCACTTCCGGTTGGCCGATTTGGAGTAAAATTCACTGGGACCTCCCATTTTATCAAAAAAGCTTAAATCTGAAGTTTCAGTTCGATTGGTTCGTTATTTTATTTTCGTTATTTATTTATTTAGATAGAAATTTACTAATATTTTAGCACACTCTATTTTGAGCTAAAGCTCATTCACAACACAGTTAAGCCATCTGTGGCCCTATTCTGATAATTCCCGGGGAATAGAAATTTTAAATTTTGTAGCAGTTTTATTCTCTTTTCCCCAAAGTGTATTCTGGTGTTTGGGAATAAAATTTATTGGGAAAAAATTATTCCCAATTACAGCAATTTTGACGTTTATTTTTCCATACCTATTTTATGAAAGAATTGATGGGGAATACATTTTTTAACGAAAATGTTTGTATTTCTCTAGTTGATATTAATAATTAATCATATTAATATTGTTTGTAAGGGTCCTTTGCGGACCTTTACTTATTTTAATGTGATTCCATGGAGAACACGCACAACTAAATATATTTCCCCTGTATATTTATTCCTCAATTGCCAGAATGCACTGTTGGAAATGGGGAATAAAAAGTTGGAAAATTTTTTCTGGGGAATAACTGCTGTAAAAACAAAATATTCCCTATTCCCCGAGAATTACCAGAATAGGGCCACTGGGCTGTAGAGAGGACACAGACTGACAGACAGACATCATTTCGAAACCCACTTTCTCGTTCTCAGGGGACCTCAAAACAGATAAATCTTTAATAATCTCGAAGTCGAAAATTTTCATGATTACTATACTTTATTTTACTTACGTAAAAGAAAGTAAAAAAGTTGAACATAGGAGAAAATTCAAAAAGAATGTTTCATCGGCCATTTTGAAAAAGAAAAAATTAAAGATGGTACCATTTTTATAATTATTTTCTAATCCTTTTTTATTTAATTTAAATGAGCCCAATTTTATAATTCTCAGATAAATATTTTTTTTTCTATAGCAATAAATGCAACACCAAGTGCATGAAATTTTTAAACACTGTACCTTAAAAAACAACAACAACAAAATCATATTCCAAACATTTTTTTTTAATTAGTGCTACAGATTAAAAACATAAAAATCATAAAATTAAAACATGACTTCCAAAAAAATATTATTTAACGTATTTTTCACCTTATGTATTTAAAATAAGTGTGATATAATTGCACATACATACATGCATTAAAACCAAAAAATTATACATTTTTATTAAATCCTTTGCTCAAATTTTCTTGTTGTATGTAAATAAAAGGAAATTTTGATAAAACATGGAGTATGCTTCACAGCTAAAACTTTACAAATTAACCAAATTCTGAATTTTGTTAAAGCTGTTCTAAGAGCATCCATATTATGAAAGGTTTTCTAATTTCCCCAATTTAACAAATATATTTTAAAAACATAGTTATAGGGAAAAACATTATTCACAACCAATTAGTAATTTTGGTGTCAAGTTTACTTTAATTTAAATAGATAAAATTTCTAAGTTAAGCGCTTTGCCCATAGGAAAACGAAAAACATAAAAAACGAAAAATTTGACAATTTTTAGCATCTTTTCGTTTTGCCTTACCCATTACTAAACCGAAAAACTATTTTCGCTTGAAATTCCAGTATCAAAACTTGTATGCTTCTATCTGTGAATTAATAGATCATGTTTTCCGAAAGAGGCAGCACGATTGTTGAAAAAGTACAGAGCGTTTTCCGTAAGAGGCAGCACGGGCAAAAAGAAATACAGAGCTTTTGCCACTAGATGCCACTAAATAATCAAAAAAATATTACTGAAGTTTTACAAAAAGGGACGCCCAAAATCAATTTATTTATCACGTGCTAATAATAGTCACTTTTATGACACGAAAATATTTTTGTTTATATTTAAAAAATGCATACATAAAAATGTCATACAATTTTTGACAGAAAATATTTAGTGGCACCTAGTGGCATTATGTGAAAGTTCCTTGTGTTTTCGGAGGTTTCCGAAAGATGGTAGCTCTTGCGGTTGTTGAAAATTTGACATTTAAACATGATCTATTTTTTTTTAATTTTTTGAAAAAGAAAACGGAATTCTCAAAATAATATTAAAAAAGGAAAGAAAATTCTTGTGTGTTTAGTGTGTGAAGTTGGTATATTATTCATTTTTTTAGCCGATATATTTATTTAATCGAATTTTTAATAGGAAAGTCACCATTCAAACGTAATCTACTTGCTACTTTTGAAAACAAGAGAACTTGTTATTTTACGCACCTTTACCTAAAAATTTTTTTTATTTTTTTCGGGTTGTATCTTTATGTTAGTTGGATTAAATTTTCATTTTTTACAAGTTAAAAGGGGGTATATCCATGTTTGTTTTGTTGTGCTTATTTTGTCATTTATAAATTTAGTTATTTTTTAATGTAATTTACATAATTGATAAAACTTTTTCCTTAGTAACAATGGTTAATGCTTCTTCATCGGTTTGGTTTTTAGCAACATTAAATTGATAATAGTAGTCAATAAAATACTGACGAAGGAGCAATCCGAAATCGACCCTTTTGTAAACGATAAAAGTTGGCGAATGGTGAATAAATTAATATCTAAGTATAAAACATTTACTATTTTTATTCCGTTTATCCACCTTTTGAGAAAGGTAAACGCATTTATCGAATTTAGTGGATTTGCCCCGTATATTGGTCTGCAGCCTATTTATTATTATTATTAAAAATTGGTTGGAACCAACCAAGGTTTCGCACTCAATGCCACGAAGGGCCCATAGTGCGTTCACAGCCTTAATAAACTGAAGCAGTTTGGGCCATGGCAAGTAAGACAGCTGATCTTCAGCAATAGATCTAGAATTAAATAATTGCAACCTAACTCCGTTAAAAGCAGGATAACTGCACACGAAGTGGACGTAATCATCATTGTCTTTAACGCAATCCTTGATTAAGAAGTATATTAAGATATACTTTAAAATGGCCGTGACCAGTAAGAGTCGCGATCAAGACTTTCAACTGTTTCTTGCTGAGAGATAAAGCAAACTTGGTGGCCTCAAGTTAGGTCCACACTATTTTAATTCGCTTATAGAGCAGTTTCTGATCGCCTTCTTAACATAGTTAAATGGTAAGGAAGCAACAGGTTGAGGACCGTTAAATTTGAACCCAGCCCCAGCTTTTGCAAAAGAATCAGCATATCATTGCTTAATGCCACACTGGACACCCACATGATCGTCTATTACTTGAACAGAGAAGATGTGAAAATTACAATCCGCAGCCTAAGTATTATTAAAAATCATTGTTACTATAAGGAAACCTTTTTTTTTAATTAAATTAAATTAAAAATTAACTAATGTGGTTTTCCATTTCCAACAAGAAAACAGACCCCGAGGAGGAAAAGAGCGAAAAATGGCATTTTATGTCCAAAAATTGGCATTTTTGCTCTCTGTCTGTTTTTTGTTGCTACTGGAAAACTACATAAATTGTTTTTATGGATTATTAAATTTCATTTTTACTTTAAACTTTAAAGCCTTTCAACCTTCTAATATTTTTTACATCATAATTTATAGCTCATTATATAAGATCATATTTGATACGCTAATGATTTAAGAATATGGTTTACAATATTTTTGTATTTCCAATACATATTATAAAACAAAATGATTCATAAACTGGTCATAAATTAAAAGTTTAAAGTCCACAAGCAATAGTAATAGGATGATGTTAGTGTTTCGCATTAAATGTGTTTGGCACACAAACAAATTCGCTTGAATTATGATATCAATGGAATTAGATAAGATTGTGAATAGTCGCAATTATCGCATAATTATTTATCACCATAACTTTATTCGCATAATCTGTTGCATATTTAATATTTCGATGGCTTAATTAACAAAGTCCTAGCCTACATTTGTAAAATTTTGAGGACCGAAATTCCCAAACAAATATTTTTTTAGTCATTAATTCAGTTAAAGTTCGTTGAAAACAATAAAATGTGGAACATCATGTATTGTGATTCAACCTAAAACAATAACGTAGAAAGATGCAGTTATATATGTTTAGTTCTGTATTTTACGATTGGGTTCTCGATTTGTACGTATCGCACTGTATATTAACCTAGCCTTTAACTTTAAAACTATACATATTTTTTTTTATACTCGCGTAATCATTTATGAATGTTTCCATTACCCGAAGCATTTCATAATTTGATCACCACCCATCCATAAATTTATAATACAAATATTATTATGATTTTATGAGGTAACGTTTTAAAAAAATTAAGTTTATTGATTTTCTGATTGAATTGAGATTGACCTAAATTGTGTTTTGGGAATTTTGCTTTGCTTTTATATTAGTTTTCAACATGATTTACTTTTTTATTAATTGTGCAGAATCAACATTAAATATGATGTTAGAAATAAGTACATTATCAGTAGGGCATAAATTACTAAATTTAAAGCAACTTCCGTATCAAATATAATATATTTTCATTTTTCTTCGCCGTTGTTATTGCTAATGGTTAAAAGAAGGGATCATACATTTCTTCAATACCAAAATTTTTCATTTAACTAATCCACTTTTTACCATTTCAGTATTGCAATGGGGGTGACTTAGCCGATTATCTAGCTGTAAAAGGAACACTTAGTGAAGATACAATTCGATTATTCTTGTATCAGTTAGGTAAGCATAAAATCGTTATTACTAAATAAACACAAGCTAATATATTTAACTATTCCTCAGCTGGTGCTATGAAAGCTCTCTTTGCAAAAGGTATAGTCCATCGAGATTTGAAACCACAAAATATTTTACTATCCCATAGCTGTGGTAAAGCATTGCCAGTTCCATCAAAAATTACTTTGAAAATAGCGGATTTTGGTTTTGCTCGTTTTTTACAAGATGGTAATATGGCCGCGACACTTTGTGGATCTCCAATGTATATGGTAAATAGCTGATATGCTGATTGGTATTACTGATTAGTTACTAATTTATGATAATTTAGGCACCAGAAGTAATTATGTCTCTACAATATGATGCTAAAGCAGATTTGTGGTCACTAGGAACAATTGTATTCCAATGCCTAACGGGAAAGGCACCTTTTCAAGCTCACACCCCACAAGAATTAAAAATGTTTTACGAGAAAAATGCAAATTTAGCCCCAAAGTGAGTTACTTGTTAAATAATTACATATTATGTGTAACGAATTAAATTACAAATATAAATAAATTTTTATTAGGATACCTCCGGGTACATCACCAGAATTAACAGATCTTCTATTTGGTTTATTGCGCCGAAATGCTAAGGATCGCATGTCATTCGAGATTTTCTTTAATCATGCATTTTTACAACGTTCCGAACAATCTAGGACACCAGTTAGTGATCTTCCACATCAAATTAGTGCAGCTCCATTTACAATGCCACCGCCACAACAATCACAGCCACCACCACCAAGTGTTGTTCAACATGTAATTCCAAACATTGAAAATAATAATATACCAAAAATGCCGGAAGACATTGTAACCGCACAGCTTAAAACATCTCCCGGCGAGAATAACAATAGTCCACCAAGTAGTCCAGAAAATTCCGACGATTTTGTCCTAGTACCAAATAATTTACCAACAGATCCGTGTAGTACTAATTACGAACGAAATAAGTATAACAATAGAACAACTCAAAATATCGCACATCCGCAAGCAAGCCCACCACGACCTAGTACATTACCAATATCTGAGCCAAAGCCAGTACCCACCAGTCAAAAAAAATTAAATAAACAACCACAAACTCCGCCAAAGAACATATCAACCACAATACCACGTTCCCAGCCGATAAGCATGAAGCGATCGGAACACAGAAGTAGTAATTGTGATATAAGTTCAATTTCACCGCCTGCTGTACAATTTGCAATTGGCACACCACCCGGTGGTGGGCGCCGTCGTTCAACATCGGGTGGTTCATTATCTGAAACACCACCACCGCCTTGTACATGGCAGGTTAGCCCTGGATCACATCAATCACCATTAAGACGCTCAGGAACAAGTTCACCGGTTTTACCATCAGTCCTATCAAAATTACCAGCACTGGGAAGTCCAACACTTATTACAGATAATAACAATCAACATCCGCATACATTGGGACCGCGTGCTTTCACACTACCGGAGATGGGCGCAACTGGGGGATTACAAAGCTTATTACATGACACGACAATTATGCAAGAAAATCCAATAACGTTTCATGCTCCCGAATTGCCAGCTGAGACCTTACTCGATGTAAGATTTAATAAATGTCGCACATAGTTGATGATAATGTTAAAAATTTCTTCTTTTTTTAGCGGGAACACAATGAAACTTTAGCAAAATTACATTTTGTATTAGCTTTAACCGACTGTATTTTAGAAGTAGCCGATTCACGTTGTGCACCATTATCGGCGTTAATGTCAGCCGATTCACAGCCAGTTGCACCGCATGCACCCGAACATTGTAAACGAACGGAACGATTAGTTTTATTGATGAGAGCAATGCACTTATTACATTCAGGTTTAAAATTAGGTTCACAGCAATTACAGCAGGGTAATTTAAAACCATCCAACACAGTTAGATCAGGTGAGTGTCTTTTTTATCATTTGGTAACAATTTTATTGAATAGAACGAGCTGATTATGTTACTTATACATGTCTTATCAACATATAAATGCTGAAGTGACATAATTTTTCTTAGCGCTTCTGTAATTTTCCTGTCGCATGTATAATTGGTGTTAACAGATAACTACATCTAAGATTTTCCAGTTAAGAAAATTTACACCGAAGATTCAATTAACAGCGTAATATCGATTCTTTTTCTAGATTCTATATTATAGAGGTTATGGTTGTTATCAATTAATGTAACTGAATAGGCACCAGTTTTTGCAAAGCCCATCATGGAAGCGTCGAGTATTTTGTAGCTTAAATGCTGTTTCATGTTAATATCAATTCATTTACATCTTTCTCTATTAACCTTCATCCGTCCCTTACATTAAAGTTTCTTTTGGGCAAAAATTCCAAAATAAATTCAACAGTAAAATTTACTACAAATACAAAATTCATTCGATTTTGGTCAAAAATGACCCGGATGGATTAAGGTTAAATAAATCAGGTCATTTCTGAGTTTCTGACAGATAAATGTCTGAATAATGTTACAAATAATAAATAAATTTTCTTTAGTAGCGTTTAACACATACGTTCAAAAACATAGCTAATAACTTTAAAATAGGTTTCACTTTTGAAATAAGTATTAATTAAGTTATATATCTTTTCAGTAATACAAACATTAACAGCAAAATATCGATCAACACTAAGCGAATGCAAAAAGTTAAATGGTTCTGGTTTGCTAGAGAAAGGAAATATTCAAATAAAAGCCGAAAAAATATTATATGATCATGCAATACAAATGGTATGTCCGATTTTTGAATATTGACAGTATTCATTTTAAATCAAATTTTCTAATTTATTTGTAGTGTCAATCAGCCGCATTAGATGAATTATTTGGTAATCCAGAAGAATGTTTTGCCCGATATCAAACAGCACAAATTCTGTTACACTCATTGGCACAGCAGACAAGTAATCCGCATGACAAAATGCTTTTATCAAAATGTAAGTAGCAAGGAATTTTACATTTTCTTTAGTTTATAATGATGATTGACTTATTTATTTGACCAAACTTAACTGAATTCTCAGATAAAGAAGCAGTAGAAAAGCGTTTATACATATTACAACAACAGGGCTACATTTATGCAACTGACGATCTATCGTAAAATAATATTAAAAAACTATGACTACGTTATGCATGAAAATATTTAAATAATATTATTTTATTTAACTCATATTCTATAAAACAACCTACATTTGGATTTATGTATTAATAAAAAACAATTATTGATTAAAAATATTATTATTACTAATGTAATCGAACTAAAATGAGAAAGGAAAATTATTCAAAGCTTACCAAAACAAACTATGCTTTTTACCTTTTTTTATTTCCTTGGTTTGGCAATTCCTAGAGAATAAAAAATAATAGTTTTTTTCAGTTACTAATCAATTCCTAAACTCAGCACTTTCATAATTTTTTTTTTTGTTAGACGGGTTTTGAATATTCATTCAAAATATTCAAAAATAATACCATAATAATCCAGTTTAGGCACATATTAGTTGTTAAAAAAATTGAAATATAGCAAAATTAAACATAACAATATTTAAGTATACGTAAATAAAAATAATAATAAATATGTGCCTTTAATAAATTACATAAAAACATTAATCATTTGAAATAATGGGCATACACCAAATATTATTAAATCCAATGTATATATACATAAAAAAAAAATGGATAGCAAAAAATGCATATTCACTCTTAATATTTCATCAAACCAATAAAGTGGCTCCATAGAATTTGAGAATTAAATTACAATACAACAAAAGATAATACCTAGTGTGATATAAATATTCAGTTTAAAAAATAAAAATCATGATTAGTATAAAAGCTTTATTTCAATTTAAATGCTTTTCTAAAATAATAACCGTATTTTTATTTAAAAACTGGATTTTCTTCGTTTTTTTACATTAAATTTAAGTTTAGTTATTTTATAATTTTCATTAACTATTTAGTATATAAAATAACAAAAAAAAAAAATAATAATATATACATTTTGATAATAACCTAAATAAATAATTTTGAAAAATGTATATTTTTATTAAATAATTGTAATATAAAACAAATAATATAAAAATAACACAATATTATATTATGAGTATGTTTTTTAAACTTAATTCTCTAGTTTTATTATTATTTTATTTAATTTTTGTTTGTAGAATTATAAGTACAAAAAATTTATATAAAACTAATAATATTTATAATAATATTGAGAAATTAATAAAAATATATAAAATCTTAAAACCTTAATAAATGTTTCGTAAAAATTAAAAATAAAAACATATTTTTAACAAAAAAATATAAAAGTAGAGAATAAAAATTTAAACAAAAATTATTAATAATAATAATAATGAAACTATTGTTACATTAAATGAACAAAATCTTAACTAATATTGAGAAAAACAAAAATGGAGAACAATAAAAATAAAAGATATGAAAATGAAAATTGTAAGATAAAATAAATAAAAAATTAAAAATTATGTAAAATACAATTTATTTTTTTTGATTTCAGTAATTCCCTAAAATTAATTACTGAATCCCTGTAACAAACTTTCTAATTACAAATGTTATGTGCTTTGACGATTGGAGTGAACATTTTAGTAAGAGCAAGGCTTAAAAATACGCCTCCAAATTGTGTTAACTGTAACGGATAGTATCCCGCTAACTATAAAGGATGTAAAATAGCAATGGAACTCCCAAGATTTGAGAACCAAAAAAAGCGGCAGTTCTCGCCAATACCGCCGTCCTAAGCATGTTTTACATAACTACATTTTTGGGCCTGATGCCACTCGATAGCCAATAACAAACTTTTAAAATTTAAAAAAAAAATAATTAAAACTAAATTGAGAAACACGTAATAAGAGAAACGGTTTTCATTTTTGTGGCAAAATACACTAATTTGAAAATGCATTTTCTGTAGTTATGTAAAACATGTTTAGTACGGCAGAATAGGACACTGTCCAAAAACCCACTGGTATAACTAACACAAACAAGTGTAATAGCAGGCCGAAACACATACTCACAGATTCGACAACAGTGAGTAACAAGGAAAACGGCCAAAGCCCAATCCTTGAAAAAATACTAAAGAATATAGGGCGTTGAATTTAAGGCTACTAAATAAAACAAGAAATAAGTTTGGACGCTTTAAATAAGCAAGAATCAGTGAATGAAAACACTCCTTGATGTAATAATCTAAGAAGATGAATAAAACATTCAGCATCGCCAATTGGAATGTAAATGGGCTGTTGCAACATGTTTAAAGTTAGAAATTTTCCTAAATGTATAAATGATATATATGCCTAATTTCAGAGTCTCATTTAACAAAAGATTCAAACGTTAAAATTCGAAGATACACTGCTACAATACCATCCATCCAGCCAGCAGGAAAACCGAGCGGCGGATCAACTAAATATACGAAGGAAAACATCAAACACTGCGAAGGAGTAAAAATTGTAAAAAAAAAAATTGTGCAAGTACCCACCATTAATATTCGATTAAATAATCAACGTCAATATATTGCCCTCGTGTGGAGTTGCTAGACTCCCATCGGGCGCGTCCCCTGGTGGCGAATAGGGGAAAACTCTAACCGGCTTTTCAGCGGGTAGATAGGAAATAAAATACCATTCGTGAACCAAAACTAGCTAAGGGTGGTTCCCTGAATATAATTACCACTATGGGGGGCTCTAATCGAGAAAACATTAAGGCGCAGGAAAACAGATACCCAATGCCGGCGACTTTAAAGGATGCGCACCCCACCCCAGTCATCGATATCCATTGACCACAAAACTTCAGAGGTGATGAACTCCATAAAGTTCCATAATGTCAAGATCACCAACAAGAATTTATGCAATGCACAAATCAGAGAAATTTATTACCCGAGGTGGTACTCCAGTCAGTCGACTGGACAATCCATCCTCTTAATAATAATGGAAGATTTACAAAATAAAGGCCTTAAAATACTACATGCTGTGACTATTGTTAAAAAAGATAGAACAGAAAACCAGGAAGGAAACCAAACTTTCAGTAAAGAAGCTGGTATTTGATAACAAAGAGAATGTTCAAAACATGTATGGTATAAAAGCAATTCTTCACATGAAGGTAAAAATTGAGCCAACGAGGAGAACCACCACACGCATACCTCAATGCAAGAAATTACAAACTGCCAATGAAAATATAATGTTAATTCACAAGCTGGATGAGTTTGACATACGACCAGTTGCCAGTAACTCTCAAAGAATTAAAAGAAGAAGTGAAAAGTAACATGCATGTTAAAAAATCCCCAGAGTATAACTTGATTACTTGCCAAATTATCAAAGCTCTACCTGACAAAGGATTTCATAAGCTACTACACATAATCAATGCGACCCTTCGTATAAAATATGTTCCGCATCAATGGAAAGTAGCAGAAGTAATCTTAATACCAAAACCTGACAAACCACCTAACGATAAAAAATCATACATCCCAATTTCTCTGCTGCCAATTATGTCAAAACTCTTTGAAGAATTATTACTAAAGAGACTTAAACCAATAATGGAGGACTGACAACTAATTCCTCCACATCAATTTGGATTCAGAGAAAAGCATTCTACAATTGAACAGGTTCATAGAATAACAAACATAATTGAAAGAACGTTAGAACGTAAAAAAGTAGGCTTAAGCATATTCCTCGACGTCGCGCAAGCATTCAATAAAGTTTGATACAATGGTTTGGAATATAAGCTGCATAGAGATCTGCCGAGGCAATTCTATGCCATACTAAGATCTTATTTATCCAATAGACATTTTCGAGTGAAATATGAGGATGAATACTCTGAGCTAAAGAAAATCGCTGCCGGTGTCCCGCAGGGGAGTATTTTAAGACCAATCCTGTATTTACTATGGACATACCAACCACAAATGAAGGAACCATAGCCACCTTTGCAGATGACACAGCAATTATGGCAATTGAAAGTAATGTCGCTGATGTAACGAGCAAACTCCAGAGGATGGCCAATGCGGTTTGTAACTGGATAAAGCGTTGGCGAATCAAGCTTAATGATACAAAATCCACGCATATTAACTTTACATATCAAAAGGCTTATCATCTACCTATAGAAATTAACTGGCGACACGTGCCATATGCAAATACAGCTAAATACTTTGGCATGACCCTTACGCATCCCCTATTAACTTCAAGTTTAAAGAAACCATCATAAACTTCTGATACCGTAAACTTTAAAAAAATAAAATCAGAGCGACCGCGATTAATTAAAGATTGGTTACGTGATACCGCAGATACTTCTCAGAGAGACTCAAAAAAATTGGATGTATATCATGATTGGAGTATGATAAACCCTCGTACATCCAGTAAAATCCTCATACGGCGAAAGCTCCAAATACATTATAAGGTCAGTTGAAACAACCAAATCGAGGAATTTGCCTCGACTATTGCTTATGCAGATCAACCGTATCAATGCTTTAATAATTCCAAAGTAGATTCGCAGGGAACATATACAGCAACCACGAGGATAGAGAAACTGGCTAAATTAATACGTACAGAGTATAGCTATATCATAAATTGGATTGCGTGCAATGAGCTCGTTCGAAATCGATCTCTTAACAGCGATCAACACACCTCCTCCCTTCAGGCTGGTACAAAAATCATGTTGATCTTTTCTGTGAACGGCGTAGTTGGGTGGGAAATATTCCTCCGAATTGAAACTTTTAGTAAGCCATGTTTCAGAGATAATAATCACATTGTAATCGTTGTCAAAAAGGGCAAGCAAGAATAATTTAGCTTTACCTCGAACTACATAGAGGTGTTTGTAGTATACATCGAGGTAAAAGTAGGGTGTCCAGAGTTTATAGGCGGGACCACCCTGTTTGAAACTGGACCACTTAAATTCCGGGAGAGTTGACTGTTACAACTGGTATCCCAAATTTCACAGTTGAGGCTCCTGACCAAAAATTTCGGTTATCAAAGGGTTTAATAAATACACCAGTTGGCCATATTTCTTAATTTAGAGTCTTAATATGAAGATCAACATTAATTTGAGCATTTCGTTCCAGATCCTCGCCGGGTACCTTGCGATTTTTTATCTCCGATATCAAGTTCCTTACTTCATCTTATGATGGAGGGAGCGGTGGTGTCATCTCGACGTTGAAGCAAGAGAGGTTGTTGCTCGGAAGATGGTCTCTGTCTATTAAGAAGCGAGAAGAAAAAATTCCGCCAAACTTCGAGGACGGTTTTTAAGTGTCCATTTGTGGAAATATGTAGCTTCTCTTATGCAGTAATATCTTCTCTCATGCTAGAATTTTAATGTTGAGTGCATTTTATTCGAGCCGTTCTCTTTACTTTCGTCTGTATAGCCGATTGGACATTTTTCTCGCAGCCATGTAGGTGTTGTAAGATTGCCTTTTTCTTTGTGATAGATTTCGTTGGCGTGCACGTTCTTTCTTCCGAATGCCAAGGCAATCATCATGCTTCCGAGGTAATCATCGTTCAACCAAAGATTGTTAGATCTATGTACCTAGATAGATTTCGGCCTATGGTGGTCATTGAGGCATCAGTTACTGCCTTTTTGATGATGTCCCAATGTTCGTGAACGTCAGGAAGCGGTTTTTTCTCCAAGATACCATATTCTCGAAGATAAAATGTTAATTGTATTAGTACCTATATGGTGGTGTATAGCCGAAATTTTAATTCGCAACAACCAGGAAATGGTCTGAATCGATTTTAGCATTGCGTTTGATGTCTTTGAGAGTAGAAAAATGACTTTTGGGAAAGAAGATGTGGTCCATTTGATTGACCGACTGACTGTACTACTAAACCTTAATTATATTATGGTGTCCTTCGGAACATTTTTCACATTTCTATATTTTTTCTAATGTTGAATATTATGTGACATTTTCTACCTTTAAGAGCTCAATCCCTTAAATTGTTGCTGCTTCCTTTCCAATGGAGTTTCTTTAACTAAATAATGGATGGAAACACAAATGTAATACATAACTTATTTTCTTTATTCAAATAAAAGTTACAACTAATGACATTATTTATTTACACGCGAACCATTAAACTTATTGTTTCTTTTTAATTACATGAGGAAGGTCATATTTTCCGCGGACACATTTCAATTTAACACCGGGTAAATCTTGACACCGTCCAACTCGTACCAAAACTATATTGTGCTCTTGCAGGTTATGTCCAATACCAGGTATATATGCTACCATTTCTTTGCCGGTCGTTAATCGCACAAGGACACACTTCCGATTAGCAGAATTAGGTTTCTTTGGTTTTTTAATTAATGTTTTTAGTATAACACCTTTGGCAAATGGTTTACCGTCCAATGGTTGCCGGGGTGGTCGAACTTTCTCATGAGGCCCAGTAATATGCATTTGTTGTAATGAGGCCATACTTCTAGACATCATTGAGGATATGGTTTCTGATGCAAGTGTTTTTGTTATAGAAAGGGTTTGTCGTAAGAAATTCATTTTATTAAACAGATAGAAAAATTTTCATCACAAAACGATAAAAAAAAATAAATTGTCAAATTATGACAGCTAATTTTTTGTCAGCGTATTCAGCTCATAGAGGCGAGCTAATAAAAACTATAGAGAAGAAATAAACAAACATCGTTTGTAAACAAACATTTATGTTGTATATGCTGCGAGTCGAGTCGAGTTTAATCCTAGTTTAACTCTCACTATATACGGAGTCGAGTTAAACTCGACTCGACCTAATAATTTGTCGAGTCGAGTTAAACTCTACTCTAAAAATGCACTATATACGCAGAGTAAAGTATAAAAAAACAACAACAAAATTAATGCAAAATTCATACACACCATTTTATTTATTTATTTCAGATTATGTTGTTGAAGAATGAAAGCGATATGTATATATACAAAAAATATATTTAAATATAATAAACAATTTTCTTTTTAATTTTCTCAATCAAATTCCATGTTTTATTTTAAATCTTTTGTTTATTAAGATTTTAATTAATTAATTTGCATAAATAATTTTTTTTCAGGATTTGAAAATTACAATTTTTTAGACAAAATATCGCTGGAAAAATTAAAATAACACATATGGTGATCAACAAAAAGAATAATCAATCTGATGATCATCTGAAATGATTTTTTATTAAATTTTTTTTTCGTTTATTTTAACTCGGTTTCAATCCTATTTGAACTCTGCATATTTTTAACTCTGCAGTATATACACCAAGAGTTGGTTAGAAAATAACTCGACTCTGTATATAGTGAGAGTTAAACTAGGATTAAACTCGACTCGACTCGCAGTATATACAATATAATTGTTTGTAAGTCGATTTGAGTCTCGACTGTGGCCGTTTCGTTATCAGCTGTGGCAGGATAGTGTGTCCGCGATAATGTTGTCATGTCCGTGAACATGTTGAATGTCCGTTGTAAATTGACTAATGTAATATAATACTGTTTTCCAGTTATACAAAAAAAAAAAACCCGGGCGAAACCGGGGCGATAGCAGCTGTCATTCGTCGCCCGGTAAAATTTTTCGGGGCGACGAATATCGCCCCGGTTTTTTTTTTTTTTGTGTAACTGGAAAACAGTGTAAGTGACGAGATTGCCTTGGATTACGTTCAGTATTTGATTGGATTGCTCTAGTCAGAGGCTTATGGTCGGTATAAATAGTGAATTCCCGACCCTCGACCAAATATCTGAAGTGTTTGACTGCCAGATAGATTGCGAGTAATTCCCGTTCTTATATCTTAATTAGAATTATTAGAATTATATCTTAAAGAATTATTAGATACCCGCCCAAAATCCATATAAATTTTCAAATTTGGAAAATTATACATATTTCCCAATATAATTATCATAATATCCGTATTAGAATTTTATTCAATGCATTGAAATGAAGTGGGTTGCTTAAAATAAAACAGTTAAAGTTTAAAAAATGTTTTTATTTTAGTTGCAAATACCCGGATAATTATTATTTATGTGGTTTTCCAGTTGACACAAAAAAAGACGAAGTTGAACCATGGGTGAGATGTTGTAACCATCACGTTTCTCGCTTCGACGCATTTTCGATAGAATAACGGCACTTTAGAACTAAATTGTTTTAAAATTTTATATTTTTAACAAAGGAGTACAGTTATTCTATCGAAAATGCATCGAAGCGAAAAACGTGTTGGTTACAACATCTCACCCCATATAAGGGGATTTAAGCTTGGGTCACCAGATTTGTCCATTGAGCTCGTCAAGAAAATGACAACTTAACGGAGTTAAAAACCGAGTTAAAAATATGTTATCTCGTTTTTTTTAGAAATGTCAGAAATAGCAAAACCTAAAACGAAGGATGGCAAAAGAAAAAAACAATGTTGGCATGTCTGAAATTGTATGTCCAGCGAGATAACATATTTTTAACTCGGGGTTTAACTCCGTCAAGTTGTCATTTTCTTGACGAGCTCAATGGACAAATCTGGTGAATCAAGCTTTACTCTAAAGCTCGATTCACCAGATTTGTTCATTGAGCTCGTCAAGAAAATGACAACTTGACGGAGTTAAAAACCGAGTTAAAAATATGTTATCTCGCTGGATACAAAATTTCAGGCATACCAACATTGTTTTTTCTTTGCCATTCTCATTTTAGGTTTTGCTATTTCTGACATTTCTAAAAAAAAAGCGAGATAATTAGCACATTCGAAAAGAGACCATAGTAAATTTATAGTAAAATTTATTTTTGTTATGTTGGTAAAAAATTTACTAAAATTACCTTGCCCATACAAAAAGTTGAAATATATAAAAATCAATATCGAAAAAAATTCGAAGACGCATTTTCATGGATAATAAATCGCTCGTCATTTAAAACAAATTTTTTTGTATTTAATTCGATATAAAGTTAATTTTTCGTCACTAAATCCGGTCATAAAGATTGAAAATGTCAAAATAATAAAAACAACAACATAAAAATTTACTATAAATTTACTACCTATGTTCGGAAAAATATTGACAAATTTTATCTTCGAATTTTACTACAAATTTACTTTGGTCTTTTTTCGAATGTGCTAAATATATTTTTAACTCGGTTTTTAACTCCGTCAAGTGAAACAAATGAAAACAACAACAAATTCCCATATAAAATTTCTTATTTCGTGTGTACGTAGTTGGAGAGGGATGATTATATATCTATTATGTTCAATCGATTCTCTCGGCTTTTTATAGACAAAATATATTGATAATAATGGCATTCACAACATTTTCGACTTGTCAATCAGAAAAATGAAGAGGTCAGTCATTTATAATATATCTACCAAAAAAGTAGAAATATCAAAATCCCCCCCGTACTTTAACCCGAGAGTTAATACAAAATGTATTTTTACTCTAAAAATGAAAACCTTCCCTTGCGCTTCCTGTGGGTAGTTTGGTTTTATGAAAAACTATTAAAAACTTACTTAGGTTTCGTACAAACAAGCTCGCATAAACAAATAGTTCGATCTACTCATCAGGTAGCTACGACCAAACTACAAAAATACAATTCTAACTTCATACATTACGTATGAGGCAAGAGAATAGTGACTTAGCAATTTACATTCACTAAATCAAAACTCAAGGAAACCCTTCATTTCTGTGTGTTTCATGTCCACACAAATAATAGATAGAGAAGGTTGTCTGTATTAAAATCAATCGATTATTTCGGCTTTTTATAGACAAAATATATTAATAATAATGGCATTCACATTACAGATACACTTCTCTTTCTATCTATTATGTTTTATACTCTTCCTTTTATGTAAACAAACCATTTAGTTTTTATTCTTGTTAATAATTGGTTGAGACCTTATTAAAGTTAGCCGACATTTTTCAGCCGACAAAAAAAAAATTGGTTGAACGTAGTTTCGTGAAAATTCAAAATTATCAAATAAAACAAAACAATTAAAAAGAATAATATTAATTAATTATTATTTATGAAAAACTATTAAAAACAATTTATGAAAAATGAAGTGTTTAATCAGAAAATGCCGTAACAATACTCGCAACAAATTACCAGGAATTTCATTTAATCGAGAAGTTTTATTCTGGTTTACATAAAAAGAAATTAAAATTGTGATGTAAACATTGTAATTTGTGATAAAAAAAGTGCACTTTTAATTTAAATTTATTACATAATTATAAAAAAAAAAAATTGTTGTTGTTGTGTTTTTAGAAATCTTACGATTTGTTTACAACTATTTTTACCAGGTCCACACTAAAAGTGTAAAATAATGACGCGTTTTTAGAAAAGTTATTTTTAATAATAAAATTAATTTTATTAAAAAGTTTAACTAAATAATAATTATCCGTGTATTTGCAACTAAAATAAAAACATTTTTTAAACTTTATTTGTTTTATTTTAAGCAACTCGGCTCTATTTCAATGCATTGAATAAAATTCTAAATATGGCCCTGTTCTATTTTATCGCTATCCCTTTTTCCCACCGATTTGCTTACACTTGACGTTTGTTTATTTCTCCTCTACATCTTTTACCTCTATGGTATAAACTTACTAAAAAATTGCGTCTGGCCGACGCGACATATTGACATTTTTTGACAGAAGTTTTTTTTTTTTCCAAATCATAGACATCAAAAAGATAGACCAGAAACAAGTGAAAACAACAACAAATTAACACAGGAAATTCTTTCTCTGTCATGTAAGCAGTTGGAGAGAGAGGATTATATATATATGATCTTTCATGCTCTTTCTTTTTTGTAAACAAACCATTTAGTTTTTATTCTTGTTAATAAGTGGTTGTGCGTAATTTCGTGAAAAATCCAAATTATCAAATAAAAACAATTAAAAAATTATATACTTATATAATTAATTGTTATTTGTGAACAAATATTAAAAACAATTTATGAAAAATGAAGTGTTTAATCAGAAAATGTTGTAACAATACTCGCAACAAATTACTGGGAATTTCATTTCATCGAGAAATTTTATTCTGGTGTACATAAAACGAAATTAAAATTGTGATGTAAACATTGTAATTTGTGATAAAAAAAGTGCACTTTTAATTTAAATTTATTACATAATTATAAAAAAAAAATAAATATTGTTGTTGTTGGTTTTTAGCCATCTTACAATTTGTAAACAAATTTGCCATTTTTTTTTTTATTTTTTTTTACCAGGCCCGCACTAAAAGTGTAAAATAATTACGCGTTTTTAGAAAAGTTATTCTTAATAATAAAATTAATTTTATTAGAAAATTGAACTAAAAAATAACTATCCGTGTATTTGCAACTAAAATAAAAACATTTTTTAAACTTTAATTGTTTTATTTTAAGCAACCCATTCCATTGAATAAAATTTTAAATATGGCCCTGTTCTATTTTATTTGTATCTCTTTTTCCCACCGCTTTGCTTACACTTGACAGTTGTTTATTTCTGCTCTATTCCTTTTAACTCTATGTTCCAAATAAATTATAATACCTATTATAAAGGTCTTCGCGGTCAAAAAACGGCGATAGATAGATTAAATCTTAAGATGGCACTACTTAGTAGTTTTTTTTAAATTTTTTTTTGTTGTATCGAAACAGAAATATAAACAAAAGCAAAAAACACGAATAAAACTTACAACTACTTAGACATCAATTATAAAAAAAATTAATTTTATTTTTGATTTATTTACCAAAAATTAAAAATTGTTAAAGCTGACATCTTTAGAAGTTATTCCGAACTATGTTTCCACGTATTAAATAATACTGCATTATCGATAAATCTGCCTATATCATTGACCGCAAGTTAATTACTATGGAAAAGTGTCATTATGTCCTTTATAGGGTATTATAATTTATTTGTTTTTTTCAGAACTTAAAAACAATTTGAGCTGTAAAACTAACCGAATTAATATTAATATTAATTTTTTCTAAATATTTATGGGTTATGTTTTTGTGTGCTGTCAATATTTCCCCTTAAAATTTTGCTATAAAAAAAATAAACAGAAAAACGTGGTCTTTGTCTATTACATAGAGTTTCGGACTTTTTGCTCTTTTCCTCTTTTTTTTACTGTGAGTAAAATTTTAGGAATTTTTCTAGTGGAATAGTACCATTAGCGGATGTGAAATTTTACGTTTAAAGGCCGCTGCACGAGTATGGATATAAATCCGTACAATCTGAGTCCGAACGAAGTTAGTAACTTATTTGAACTTTTGCTAAATAAATTTTATCAACTTCTCTTTGCTTTTAGTTTCAATAATAACAAATATATATATGAAAATTTAAATAATAATAAAATAACAAATTTTTTTAAAAATCGAAAAGTCAGAAATAAGCAAATAAAAAAAAAAATTGGGGAAAAATAGCTCCTAATATATATTTTTTGGTATGGTTATGTTGGTTTTCTGCGGATATTTTGCTTATACTGTTTTCCAGTTACACAAAAAAAAAAAACCCGGGCGAAACTAATCGCCCCGAAAAATTTTACCGTGCGACGAATGACAGGTGCTATCGCCCCGGTTTCGCCCGGGTTTTTTTTTTTGTGTAACTGGAAAACGGTATAAATGTTGAAATAATTTTAACTGGAGAGGAGAAATAGGGGAATATTTTTTTCGGTCACATTCACATGACAATATTTGGGTAATTTAATTCAGCGTGTTCAGACGTATATTTTATACTCTGTGTATTTTCCTCGTTCCTTACCTCTTTGCCTACAAACTAATTTTGGAGTGGGGATATTTGTGTGGAATTTTTCCTCAAAAATTTTTATTGCGGCACGACTTGTTACACACTAATACATTGAAAAAGTAATATAAAAATTTGTAAGAACCAAATTATGTTTTCGATTTTGTTTCAGGATTTTCCGTCTTTTTATAGTTTTAAACATTTTTTAGGTTTGAGTACATTTAGCGTATTTCCTTGAAAAATTTACAATAACAATTGCATAGGATAAACCCTCGCAAGAATAACATTAACCCAAAAAAATATTGGGCTAAATTAAACCCAATTCTAATTTTTGGTTAAGATACCTGCCACCAGGTCATATTACATATTAAATTTATATTTTATTTCGAAAAGTTGGCTTTTGCCAATTAATATTAAATCAAATTGGCTATTTTCTTGGGAAACAAATAAACAAAAATAATTCGAATTCAATTTTGTTCAACAAAATACGCTTATAGCTATTTAATTATTATTAATACACACTGTTTTTTATCCAATAGCCAAAATGGGGACGACTAAACAAAATTGTTTGCTAAAAATGTTTGATTTTTTGTTGTTGAGTACATTTCTTCTCAAAGCATCATAATGAAATGAAAATAATTTTACACATACATAGATAAATTGCAATTGGTGTCGAGAGTTTGAGATTTTACGTGTGAACGCGAAATGTGTGTAATTATGTCATGTAGAAAATATACGTCTGGACACACGGATTGGATGAATGACCGGATTCAGATTGTATAGTAGTATTCAAATGTCGCTGGAATTATGACAGTTCTCGCGCAGAAAAAACATGGCAGATACACAGTGATGTACTATTTCGGCTTAATTGTTTACATTTTTATGTTGTATTTGTACTTCAGTTTTTAGGTTAGGTTTTTATTTATATAATTTTATTTTATTATTTATATGTTATAACGTTTTGAATCACAAAATGTTTTTATAATTGTATTTTAAAAGAATCGTTTGAAATCGATAATCGAAGAATTAATGCAATTTAACAAATTTTTTACGTTATTGTGGTTTTGATCGATATGACTGGCATTTAGTTATTTATTTTCCTTAGTCCGTCCGAAAATTAAATGTTGACGTTGTTTCCATAGGCGTGCAATATTTTTTTACACCTATTAATTTTCACATGAAATTTGATTGTAATAACATAAAATCATAAACATTTTGAATCTTTTGTGTATTAAAACTGAAATATAATACATTTGAATGATTATTTATTATTTTAATTAGGTTTACTATCTAAGATAAATGCGACTCATCAAAATTTTTAAAAAAATTGTTTCTACATCACTGGAAGCTGCGCAGAATTATTAAAATTTTTTTTTTTTTTAAATCTGAATAGGACTATACGGATTTATATCCATACTCGTGCAGCGACCTTTACTGTACATACAATAATGCCTGTTTGCATACATCGCATTGCAACACTTCCTCGTGTCATACTTCTTTGCCTACAAACTTTGACAAATAAATCAAAGTTTGTAGGCAAAGAGATATGAAGCGAGGAAGTGTTGCGATGCACTGTATACGATGTGTGAACAAATAGCTCCGTTCTGATAAGCCACTACAAACTGAAATAGGTATCTCATGACATAAACAACATAAAATAAATTTAATTTTATCTTACATAATTTAGTTTTAAATAAAAATAAACATGTTTTTCTATAAATAAAACTACAATATACAATAATCCATCATCAAACCGAAAATATAATATTAGAAATTGTGTAGTTTCTTAATAATTTATCTTTGAACGAGACACGTTTTGATTTTATTAAAAATATTTCTGCCTTTTGCGTAGAAAATGTTTTCGTCGCACTCTGGCAAAGTAAGTATTGATTTAAAGATTTATCTTTTAATTCGGTTTTATGATAAAGCTAGAAATAATATTCTCGTCGTTTTTTTGTTGATTGCTTAAGGTTCAACTTCCATCATTCATTAAACAAAATTTCAATAACATGCAACAATTTATTTTGTGATTAACACTTGTGCCGAGTCATTCAGAGTTATCAGATTCGGAGGAACTTGTAAATCTAAATGATTTATTAAATACTTGTGTTGGCTTTAACTTTTTATCATTTTTGAATTTAATTTTGTATTGTGTGTTGTGTATCTAGTTAATTATTAGTTATTAACCAAAATGTTTGAGGATATTAATGTACGTTTCTTATTCGAAGTAGAGAATTAACTTACGTAATTTGAGTTGATAACCTTAACCTCAATCTACATGTTTTAGTTTTATTTTTTGTAGGTATAAATTTGAATTAATTAAAAACTAGTTGTGTACAAATATTCTAGATTGTATCGGCATCAATCGCACTCGGTGTAGTAGTAATTGGTTATGCTATTTATTCATTCCTAAAAAAAGATGAGAACGAGAAAGGTGGTAAAAGTGGGACCAGCAAAAAAAATCGCAAAATTCTTAAAACATTGCTCGATCCAAATGAGAAATATTCACTGCCACTAATTGAAATCGAGGAAATAAGCCATGATACAAAAAAATTCCGATTTGGATTACCATCCAGTCAACATGTATTAGGATTACCAATCGGACAACATATCCATTTAACGGCAACCATAAATGAAGAATTGGTTATTCGTTCGTACACTCCTGTCACCAGTGATGAAGATCGGGGCTATGTAGATTTAGTAATTAAAGTTTATAAGAAAAATGTTAATCCTAAATTCCCAAATGGTGGAAAAATGTCGCAGTATTTGGATAACATGAAAATTGGTGATACAATTGCGTTCCGTGGCCCGTCAGGTAAACTACAGTATTTAGGTAAGGGTCACCTTCAAATTCGTAAGCTACGTAAGGATCCACCAATTAATATTATGGCGAAGAAGCTAAACATGATTGCCGGTGGAACTGGAATCACCCCAATGTTGCAATTGGTACGAGAAATTGTTAAACGGCCAGAAGATACAACTGTCTGCTCACTCATTTTTGCCAACCAGACCGCCAATGATATTTTATTGCGTACGGAACTCGAAGAAGTTGCCGCCAATTATCCAGATAAATTCAAATTGTGGTATACATTGGATAACCCACCTGAAGGTAATATAAAAGTATAGCATATCGTCGTCCTAACTGTGAATTAACGTATCTGATATTTTTTCAAAATCTCATCTCTGATACCAAATGGTTCATCGTGAGAAACTCTAAATTTTTGCACCTGCTTTGACGATGTCTCCTAAGAGTCAACTAACGTCGGTGCGGGAATTCGGCTTCAGTTTCTCACGACGAACATTTTGGTATCAGAGATGAGATTTTGAAAAAAATGTCAGATACGTTAATTCAGTTAGTACGACCACAGAATTAAGATTATTCTGTGGTACGACGATATGTTAAATCGTTGTAAGATTGCCAAATTAATAATTTGTAAAATTATAATTTTGTGTTGTGTTGTGAGTCATGTTCAATTAATAAAATACTAAATTTGAAACGATTTACCTAATTGAAGTTAAATATAGTAACATGTCGTATAGTTTATTGATTCATCTTTATATTCCTTTTATTAAGAATCATTATACCTTTATTTGATGTTTCTTTCCAGGTTGGGCATATAGCAAAGGATTCATAAGCGAGGAAATGATCAAAACTCATTTATATCCACCATCCTCAGATACAATGGTGTTAATGTGCGGTCCACCACCAATGATTAACTTTGCTTGTCAGCCAAACTTAGACAAACTAGGTTACAGTGTGGAAAGTCGTTTTGCTTACTAAATCATTTTAGTATATTATATGTATTTCCTTTTTTAATTTTCCATAAATCATACAGAACAATATAATATTATTTACGGTATTAAAATGAAAATCTGTTTTATTAAAAAAAAAAAAAAAACTCACAAATGGACGGAAGTATTACATTATTAGTTTGTTTCTAAGGCTCGGGTTCTCAATATTGAGAAACTGGCTCTATAAACGGATTTACATCATATACTTTAAGGTACAAAAAATTACACTTAAACCTAAGACAATCGTGCTAAAATTAAAAGAGATTCGGTTTGTGTCATTGCACCTATGATCCAGGAAGCAAAAACAGAATTCAGTAAATTCATAATAATTCCTGCGAATATCATATTCCTTTATCGTGTTATTTACGTAAATAGCAAGATTCGGTTTGGTTGCCATACGACATCCTTCATAATGATCTGGCGGAATATCTGGCCGTATTTTTAGCATACTCAAACAAGATCGAGTAATTGTCGTATCAGCACCTTTACGCTCAGTTACTTTAACACAAATATCATTATCCTCGGGACAGTGTTCACCCAAGAATCCGATTCCACGCCAGTTGAAATTATCTCCACATCCTGGAGTAGCTGAATTACAAACGTAACACCAAATAGCATCACCTGCAAGAGAAATTAAAATTCAAAACAAACACTTGTTGAAGTTATGCCAATTACTTACCAGTTTTTATATACAAACAAAGTAGAAAACATAGAATACTTGTGTAGATGAGTTTCATTTTAGGGTTTTTGATTAATTCATACAGAAATTATAAAGAAATAATATTGAAAATGAATAAAAATAAACAGAGATTCGTGATTTCTTTACTATAATCAAAACAACGCCCATATATCAATTTTAGTTGTCAAAATTTTTGTGATGTTCTAATTGGAAAAAATGCTTATAACTTCATTGTATTTACCCTAATAGCAACGTTATGTTAGGCTAGTTTAGCATATCTACGCACCGTGGTGAATAAAGTAAAAAACTAACGCCCTCTAAACAAAACGTGTCGCAAGCGTAATGAACAAGTAATGAATTCGCCCATACAACTCTTCGCAAGCGTAACAATTTAGCCAAATGAAAACGAAACGCCCACGTCATATTGGGAATAAGGATTTTAATATAAAAATCGTAACGCAAAAACGAAACGTTCTTACAACATGGAAGCGATATAATTATGTTACGCCAAATAACAATATTTTAGTCACGCCGAAGCGGAATGTTACTGTAACGCAAAAATGAAATATTCCTGAAGGTTTCTTCAGGGAGCGAGATTTTTTTAACCCAACTTTTCAGCTAATCCTAATACAAAGTCCCGCCCATTTTTTTCCGATTAGTGTAAAATATTTTCATCTTTTGAGCAAATAATCTTGGTCGTATGTACATACCAATATCATAACAAATATAAAATAAAATATTAGCAATAATTGTGCTCATATTTTTGTTTTAGCTTATTTGTGACATTTCTCGTTCCACAATACTTTAATAAGCGGATTGTGGTACCTATTAAACGAATTTTATTTTAAATTTTAAATAAAAATACGAGTACGTAATATAATTCTGTGGTCACAAATCAAAGGGGATGAAACGCATAGAAAGCAATAAAAAAAAAATTAAAACCTATAGAAAATCTCACTATAATTAATTTGATGTAAACGACACCAAGCATAATTTGAAAGTAAACCAAAACAACAGAAAATAGTTATGACAACCATATAGCACAATTAATTGGGCAAAACGAATGTGCGACTATCTTCACTTTAAACAAAAAAAAAATCCAAATTGTGTTCGCCGATGACCACGGGGGTAAAAAAGATCGGAGTTTTTTTGAGAAAAAATCGAACACATAAAAAGAGTCGGTGTATTTTTAACTCTACTTTTACTAGAGTTTTTTTGACAACCGAAAATTATTTCTTTTATCGGCGAAAAAAAATCCAAAATTTCTGTGAATTGAAAAATTTAAAATAAAATAATATGAAATGCTTCGATTTGGATAATGATATTAATAAAAAACATTAAAATAATAAAAAGAAAATGTAATGTTGACATTTAAAACACCAAAATTATTTGTCAAGTAAAAATGTTGTTCGCTATGTCATCAAAAAAACCCGAGTTTTTTATTGATGTGAAGTTTGCAGGGGTAAAATCTGTAAAAATACTCGGGTATTTTCTGTGAAAAAGCCATCAGCGAACATACGGAATCTCGTTTCGTGAAGAAATCTTGAGTGTAGAGTTAAAAATATACCTATCTTTTTGATGTGTTCGTTTTTTGCTCAAAAATATCTGGATATTTTTTATCCCGTGGTCATCAGTGAACACTAGGAATGTGGTAAATATTTTACAGAGCTTTTCCATATTCTGCACTTTTCAGTTTTCCTTCCAAATCGTTAAAATTACCCACTGTGGATGTAGAGATAGTTATCGGCGTAAGTACTTAACCTCTTTAATGAGTGCTTTAATTAAGCTGTTATTTTGATGGCAATTTACTATTTTCTGGTTCTGTTTGCAAGCACATTCTTTTATTGCTTTTGGTGTTGTTGTTGTTCTGTTTCTTAACGGATTTTTGTGTGCTGGTAATTGGTTTTATATTTTGATTTATTTTTAGAAATTCTATAAAATTATCGCTGGCATTGTAATGGAGCTCCTCGTCACTATATATTGATGTCTTTTGCGCATCTGGAAATATAATTTATTTATTTATTAATTCTCTAAAACCATACAAAATATTATAAAACCAAATACCTATACAAGGATTGAAAATTATGGCAAGAAGATTGGGCCAAGAACAGTATTGGGAACCTCTAAAATGAAAATAAAACAACTGGTAGGGGGCAAATTAAAATAATAGAAATAATAATAATAAGAATAGCAAAATTGATAATAAAAACATAAGAAACAAATTATACAACATTTACAATAAAAAAACATAAATTAAAAAGAAACTACAAAAATATAAAAAAATAATTAATTATTAATATAAAAAAGTAAAAAATAAAGAATAAAACTAGAAACCAAGTCACAAGACCACCTCAAAAAGAAATTTAACATAATTTCTTTCAAATAACCAACCTTTCACCAGCTTCAAAAATGAATTAGTGGAGATCAGTGCTCTATTTTCAATGGAAGGCAATTAATGAAGTACGGACCAATGCAATGACTGGTTTTTCGTGGTTGGTATGTATTTTAAAAAACATTTTGTTATTATTACGAGAATTGTATGCAGAAAGAAACTTGACTACTCTTTGACCACCGATAATAAAACAAGCGAATAACTCTAAAAACGTATACATAAGTGTTGAAGAGGGCAAATTCTATACGCAACATAAACTGGCCAAAAGGAATCAGTACGGCTCATAAAAAAATAAGGAACGAATAATATGGTTTTGTAACGTGATTAAAGGTTTTAACGTACAATTAAAAGCACCACCCCAACAGGGAATTCCATAACTCAAACGTGAGCCAACATAAGCATGATAAAAACTTAATAAAATAGATTGAGGACAATGAGAGCGCAGCATTAGATTGCACGCAAAACAGAACCCGATTGTGTTTTAGGTTTTGACTATGCAACTTCCTATTAAGGCTAACATCTAGGTGGAGACCAAGGTATCTGAAGGACTTGACAATTTCAATTATAAAACAATCATTATTACAATTCAGTAAATCACCATAATTGTGGTAGATAAATTTAGCCATATAATTCAACAAAGGGTCCCAGATAACTTGAAAAACATAATTTTAGTTTTCTCACTTAGAATCATACAATGCCGAACAAACCAAATGCGTAACAATTTCAAATCATGATTGATATGGGTCTCCAAATAAGATCCCGAATAACGTGTTGTCGTAAACATTTAATCGAATCCAATTATTTAATTGAATGAATGAATTAACATATTTTTTAATAAAATCAAAATGTCCAACGCGCTTATTGTATTGTAGTTATCCTGTATTTTCTTATGATCCATCTATGTTTAGCACATTTTGTCATTATCCAGGTATTTTTTTCCCTGTACTTATATCAGAAATAAAATCGATACGCAAAAGCAATTGTTTATAAGGCTGTGTCCAAACGAAAAAAATATCGCATAAAAAGTTAAAATTTTTACTTTTTATTCACCACAAAATTTTTAACTGGTCGTAGTGCAGTTAAAAATTTTAATCATATCTTCCTTTGACGTTTTGTGCATTACTTACAATACATAACCACACAAAAAATGGAAAAAACAATGCCAATCTAAATTTAAAAGATAACGAAAATAAAATAAAAAGAAAATGGCAAGAAAACGGCATTTAAAGATATTATTATTCATTTTGTAATTAAATTTAGTTGCATTTGGAACAGCAAATCGGTTAAAAAATGAGGTAAGTTAAATATTTCTTACCACAGTTAAAATATTTAACTTTTTAACCGATTGGAACACAATACACAACCTATAACCTCATATATTTTGTTTAATGTCAAATTCTTTCGGGTTACTCGAAATAAAGTAACTTTTTTATGTTCCAAAGAATATGAAATATTTTTGTAGTTGTTTTGGTGTAAAAAAAGCAAAAAAAGTGAGGTTATGTTTTACTGTTTTAAGGTTATGTTTTAAATATTTACATAAAAAACTAATAATATACGATTAAATAACTAAAACAAGTTTTTTTTTAAAATTTAATAAATCTTTCATAAATTCTAGCGCATTAATATTCACATAAACCACAAATGAAATATCAAAATGGAGTTTTGTTTTCGTTTACAATTCATTTTAACATTTCAAATTTGTATGTACATATTTGTAAAGAGCAAAGTAAATCTACGAAAAAATCCAGAGTAAAGCAAAAGGCTCTCGAGCAAAAAAAGAGTGCTTTATTTTCTCACAAAGAATTTGTAATGTCAACTTTTTACCCTTCGTGTAAAATTTTTTACCCTCAGAGTGTTTTTTACCCCAAAGAATTTGACATGGCGAATGAATTGTGATGTACACCCTTTGTGTAGTATCGTTTACGTATCTATAACGTATCGTTTTTTACGATTCGCATTTTTATGTTTGGTAAAACATTTAGGGTACTAGTTTTGGGTTCATGTTACAAGCTGCGTTAGAATGTTATGTTAAATGTTGCGTTAAAATGTTACGTGTCATGTAAAATGTTATGTTAAATACAAATATTTCGTCTCTTTTTATTTATCACATTAAAATAGAAACAAAAACGATAAAAAACATAGCGAGAGTAATTTCAGTGTTCACGTTACATGTATGCTGTATTGAAAATTGCATGACCATCTTTGAGGCTAAATATTTCTGTGCGTCCGACTTTCCCAATGTTATATAATTGCATACCATAAATTTTCAATGATCATCATTTTGAAAATACAAAAAATAAAAAAACAAATCATGTCATATAGCAAAAATATTGTTACGAACTGGGCTTCTGAGTTCGTTCGGATTTTGAAATTAAAACACTGTGTACTTTTTATTTCACTAGCCTTGTCTTGACGGCAAAATTAATTATAGTTCTAAAAATTAATTTTATGATCATAATTTGAAGTTATCGTCTTGACGGTAAAAGTAAACTACTACCCTCCCTCCTTTCGTCAAATGCGCGAACTAGATAGTCTGTTATTGTTATTAGACGTCAAATTTTGAATTAGGCGTGTCATCTACTATTAGCACTCAAGCGAATTTGTAAATATTTTTAATTTGTATTTGAAAAAATTAACAAACCAAAAATCAAGAAAATATGAAACCAAGGAGTTTTATTTATTTGTAATCAGTGAATGTTTGAGCCTGCAAAATTAAATAAACGCGCACATACACAATAGAAAACAGAAAACATTCATTTTTTAAATTTCTTGACAAACTGATCGCCGCGATCCATCCGAATTTTCTGAGAAGTAGAAGTATGTTCCAATTAATTATGGGTATTTAGGATAATTAATTATAGTACTAAAATGTACTAAAAACTGTTAAATTATGTTCGTATTTTACAATAGCTGTGTAATATTACACTGCTAAATCAAATTATGCTCTAATTAATTATTCCGTCAAGACAAGGCTACTCTATTTTTATACACTTTGATATTTGCTGTGACTACTATTTATAATTCTGTACGCTTGCTACTGGTGGGGGCTATGACAACAGATTTATTTCTTTATTTAACGATTTAAAATAAACCAAAAACTTTTTCTGCTTGCCATCGGTCGTGTTTATAACACTTAACCATCTAATACCCTTGACAGACTAGGGATTAGCTAAGCGCGATTAGTGATTTTTTCGAGATTAGCTGTAGTGTGTCAAGTTGAAGATTAGCTAATCTCGTTTTATTTGAGGATTAGTCACTAATCGAGATTAGTGCACTAATCACTATTGGGATTAGTGATGGTACAAGTGGCACTACAATGTGAAATAATTATTTAAACATTGCTGAAAATGCAAGTGACGTGAATTTACGATAGAAGTTATAGAATCAATGACGTCTCAAACAATTTGTGCTGAATAAATTTTGAGGAAAAAGAAAATCTGGCATGTTTTAATGTATAAATCTTAGAAATATAGAATTAAAAAATGAGTCCAGCTGATCTACTAGCCATATTTCAGCGAATCACCAAAATAATATTTTATTTCTCTGCAAGAAACTAATCCCTAGTCTGTCAACGCATATGGATTTGTGGTGGATTAGCTAATCTCGTTTCACTAATCGCGCTTAGCTAATCCCTAGTCTGTCAGTGGTATTATACCGTATTATTACAGCTGTTGCTGTTCATAACGTGAGCTTGTTGTATGATGGCCAAAACCGTCACAATATTTACCTCTATTTTTGATTTTATGTTTTACCAAACATTTGCGGTTCAGGTGGAGCTTGAACCCCATTCGTTTTTTGTTTAGCGGGACGTTGGATTCGTAAACGTATCGATTTCGAATCGTAAAAACGATTCGTAAACGATATTTTGATTGAACATCAAACATTATTTTCGTATCGTAAACGTATCGCTTTGTTTGGCGGGTCGTGTAACGCATGAGTTTTTATTGACGATTGTAAAAGTAGAGAAAGCGCCTCTCGAGGACAATAGTTAAAATGATGCACCTGATAAAATGACATTTGTCACAAATGCGTCGAAAGAAAATTTAGCAATGCGGTAGTTAAAAATTGTTTTTAATTACCGCAATGCTAAATTTTCTTTCGTCGAATTTGTGGGAAATGTCATTTTATCAGGTGCATCATTTTAACTATTGTCCTCGAGAGGCGCTTTCTTTACTTTTACAATCGTCAATAAGTTTTGTTTGTATGAATAGTGTTTAAATACGTCATCCTTTTGTTTTCGATTTGATTTGGTATATTGACCTTTTTCCTCAAACGTCAAATGATGTAAATTTATTGCGGAAGGCGTAGGAAAAGCTCATCTTGATTTCTTGTTTTCTGTGTTTTAGGCCAAAAAATTAAATTTTTACGGTAGATTTAACTTTTGAACTTCTTCACTGATGGTTCAAAACGGGATAGAGGAGTAGGGGCTGGGGTGTTCTGCGAGGAACTCATGTTAAACCTCTCCTTTCGTCTCCCTGACTACTGCAGCATTTTTCAAGCTGAGGTAACTGCGATAAAGGAAGTAGCGGACTGGTTGAGGTATAATGTAATATCGACTAGAGATATTCGCATATATACGGACAGTCAGGCAGCCATTAAAGCGCTTCAATCACACCTTCTCACGTCGAAAGTAGTCCAGAGCTGTCTCTCATCTCTTAACGAGATGACAGATCAGTTCAACATCCATATCATATGGGTGCCAGGACATTTCGTTAGTACGGGGAACATGAAAGCCGATGAACTGGCTCGACGTGGTACAACGGACCACATTTCAAACAGCAAAAAGGATATTGAAATTCCTCTTGCGGTATGTAAACTGCTGCTTCAGGAGGAAGCCAGTAAGTTGACGAATGACAGATGGTCAAATAGTACCTCATGCGTAATAACTCGGCAAATCTGGCCAAAGTTGAACTTGGCGAGATCCAAACAGCTGATCTCACTTCAGCGGAGTCAGATCAGTGTGGTTGTTGGAGTGATTACGGGGCACTGTCTCATAGGCAGACATGCAAGTAGACTTGGTTTCTTCTCACATGACTACTGTCGTAGTTGCGAGGACGAAGAGGAGGAAGAGACAGTACTTCATATTCTTTGCACCTGTCCTCGTCTGGCACGAAACAGACTGAATTTTCTAGGGGCACACCTTTTCAACGACCTGGCGGAGCTCAGCGAGAAGGACGTCAGGAGTATCCAGCGCTTCATAGCAAGCTCAAAGTGGTTTCAATGAGTTGGAGGAAAAATTTTTAATTTGTGGTATGGCTACGGACCTTTTTGTGTCTATGCCTGGTCCTGGTGGACCGCCACCCTAACCTAACCTAACCTAACTTTAGAAACGTTTTTATATTGATTTGAGGTTGTTTCCATAAACAATAATTCTTATTTATTTGATCTACAGCGATATTTCTTAGTTTATTGCCCTACGGCTGTTTATTCGATGAATTTACTGTCAAAATTTTTGGAGGAAAAAGGTCTATTGGACATCGTGTGTTGTGTCTTCGCGGAGGCGAAGGAAACAAATGTTCGGATGAAGCTTTTTACGCGTGCGGCGTGCGGTACATGTCGTGCATCGGTGCATGGAGAAATAATTTTTTTTTGTTGATCAGTCGGGTTTCTCGAATTTCAAAAGTAAAAGAGTCAAGAATGGACTTTTCCGTTTTTTTAAACAAGTTAAGTTTTGGTGAAATGGTGGTTAAATAATTTTGTCTCGTTGAGCCCACCGATTTGATAATTAAAATTTAAAGTTTTTTGATAAATTTGTTAACTATTATATTGAGTTTAAGTGCTGTACGGGGTGCGGCCATTAAGTTCTTAAAAAGAAAAAGATGTAACATTTTATTTAGTGGTGATTGACATGGTCACATATATACTTGTTTATGTACATAAATAGAAGAAAAAAAAACTGATTAATTTTGTTTATTATCTAAATATATCCATGCAATTGATTATGTATGGATTATAAAATTTGAACAATTGGTATTAGAAACAAAGAAAAAAATAATAAACTATTGTATTGATGGTGATAAAAAAAGCTAAATGCTTTGTAAATTATTATCGTGTTAAACTCGGTTCCGTTGTAATCAGCTGTGATTGAATCTGTTCTTTTCCTCGTTGACTAACAGAAAAAAAAAATTGTAACTGTATAGTGTTGTTTAGTGTCAAAGGCAAAACATAAAAACTAAACTATCTGTGAATACATAACTGGCTACACCCGCAAAATTATAACAGATATCTGTATAGTTGCGTCTATTTGAGTCTAGTGAACTTCGTGATTTGTTGCTAGTGGGTTAAAGTTAAGATCCGGATAAGCAACCGTTATTAGTTAAATAATCTGTGAAAATAAGCGTGGTATGTTAGCGTTGTTTGGGGGCGTAACTAATAATCCACGTGGGGGCAAAGAAAAAAAAAACAAAATAAAGGTGTGGAGTGTGTTTTTTTGTGGCAGCAGACCTTCCTCGGGGTCGGGGAAGGTGCGAGGGGGATCTTGCGTCGGCGCTGAGTTGCTGAGGAGATTGGGACGATCTCCATAAAGGTACCGTTTTTATTTTGAAAACAAGAAAAAAAAACCAAAACAGTAAATCTTTAAATTTTTTTATTACATAACGCCTCTCGGTGATGAGGGTACCGTTAATTTTGTTAGCTTTTGATTGAAGGCGCGAGGTTTTTTGTATATTACTATTAAATGTTTTTTTTATTATCATATAAACGTTTTTTACAGTTTCGGCGTGGTGTTGCACGCAAATCATTAACAAATCAAACTTCCAGTATTATTATTATTTTTTAACCCTTTCAAATTTGCGGTTTAAATTTCAGCTTTTTCATTTAATTTTCTCTATTTTTATTCAATTTTGGGTCGTATGTCCCGTAATTGTTAGTTTCTGTTCTTTGGCTTGGTCCGCGGGTTTTGTTGTGTTTCTTTTTTCTCCGGTTTTCCATTGCTCTAAAATACAGTTACAGTGTAAATTGCCGTAAATTTCAAATCATAAAATCAAGCGTCTTTTTTGGGGTTAAATATTTTTACTCAGTTTTCTTCTGGTGGCGTGTTTACATTTCAGGGTGACCTTGATACGGTCCTTTTGTGTGGTCATGTGCGAATGTAAACACACACGTGTTGTGTATTGGATATTATTTGCTGGCCATGTGCAAATTCTCTTTGTTGATCCTTTCCATTTATCTACATGTCGTGGAGTTCGTTTCTCCTTTGCAGCCTGCGGTGGGAGGCTCCACGACATGTGTGTTGGTCGTCTGAAGTGCCGGTCTCGTCTCCGGGGATCGCCGTCAGAACGTCCTTCCATCTCTGCGACCGTAATGGCAATTCCGGTAGGCGGCCCGGAATGATAAGAGGGTTCTGGTGGATCGGATGATAAGGGGGTTCTGGTGGATCGGATGACAAGGGGGTTCTGATGGTGGTCGTGACGGGGATCGCCGGGAGTTGAGGCTGGCGCTTCAGCCGATCACGCCCGGCTTCTTATTTCATTAGCTACTATGGACGTGGCAAAAAATAATTTTAATTTTATCTTGTCTGTTCTCATCAAATCATGCGGTTATACAAGCATGACAGTATGTTTGGAAAACTCCACGCCGCACCGTGAGCTCTAGACAGCTACACAAACCGCACCAAACCTCTACTCTCATGATCTGCTAACGAAATCTTACGATTTCGTTGCAAATTAAAAGCCATATCGCCTGCAAAGGCTATTATTTTGCCACGTACACCCAGGCTAAAAATATCATTTATAAAAATTAAAAAAAGTAACGGGCCTAACGGTGGTATGGCGTCTATTGGACGGGTACCAAAGTTGAGTAGATTAATCTACCAGCTCCGTAACCTTCTAGTAGGGTGCGCATCACGTGAGCTGTTCTGGTCATGTATTAGGCAGCTGCGTGATGGGTACAATTGTGTAACGGATAACCTGATCACAATTCGCAAGTGTACTCTCTAGAAATATGGATTTCAGATAAAAGAATTTACATAGTCGCTTAGAGGATTAATTTTATGTAGAACATTATTATTGGTTTTCACATAAACTGTTCCGTTACTGAACCAAATACTGTTGAATTTTTTTAGATGTTTTAATCTCCACGCTTCAGAAAAAATTCTTCTGTTGGAAAAGCTCATTTTTACTATATGGTTAATGTAAATGTTTTTGTTTTTGCCTACAAACAACCCAAATGTTGAACTGTTAGAGTTTTGCACCCCTGTTTTGCGTGCATGACGACATCCTTAGACGACTTCTGAAGAAATTTTACTCGAAAAATGGTCCCATTACTATTATTACCTTTAGCAAATGATATAGCTGTCACACAATCAAGGTTGCTTTCCAAAAATAACACATCCAAGCAGGTTTTAAACATAGTACTTAAAACGGTGGTTGAGGCTATGTCACCTTTATTAAACGGAAGGCCAACAACATCAACGGAATTATCAAAAGGAGATTGTTCCACAGCAGCCAGTCTGATTTTTAATTCCATATTTTCCTTGCGAAGAAATTTGTTCTCAATTGATCAATTTTCTTAGAAAGTGTTTCATGATGCTCCGCAATATTAAGATAACTTTATTAAATTTCACTTTAATTTCGTTTTCAAGGCCATTAGCTAAAGTTTTTTAAAATTACAATTGTAGTAAAAAATCCTATAGCTTTTATAGAAATAATATTAAAATTTGACTAAGGGAATAGGTCCTACATTCTTTAATATGAAAGATACAATTGATGAAGCACTACAGTAGAAGAACTTGTCCATATTTAGGATTGTATCAAACATTGCTGCCTAAAATAATTTAAAGCTAAACATTTCGACACCAAAATTGGAAATAAAGTGAATTGTGGCTGATCCAAAGCTGAGGCGATTGTGACAGACGTATTGGCTCCTCAAGAAATGGTAGACGTTAAAAATAAAACAATTTCTAACTAAATTTGTTATTGAAAGTAGGTGCTTAGATTCAACAAAATAGAAAATGTTTTCCTGTAGTCACACGTTCGAGAACGGAATTGAAAATTAATTTGTCGATTTTCTTTGAAAACGCTGACGAAACCGAAGGTGGTATGTTTATTGCAATACATAAATCGCTCAATTCTTTAGGTTTATCTCTAGAGAAAATTTCAGCTTTCTGCGCGAGCAAAACAAATTCTAATTTCGGGGAAAACATTATCTGTATCACAACTTGAAAGCATTAAATCCGTATGTTTTAAAAGCGAATTAGTTATAGCAATGTCGTCCATAATTCTTTGAAACGTTGTTTAAATATGCGTTGTTTCGTTTCGATAATTTTATTCAAAAATGTTTTAATTTGTTTTACTAAATCAGCAAAAGGACGAGAACAGCTAATTTTTCCAGAAATATTATAATCTCGAGTTTAAGGAGTTCCCAAACACTGCTCAACTAAATGGGTTTCTTTCCTTCCAGCTTTAAAAATATAATTCACTTGAAATTTATGTATATTTTGTGCAATACAACATAACCAATATTTAAGTAGTGTCCTCGCGAGGCATTTTCAAAAGGTGGCAACTCTGGTATATACATATCAGTAATTAAAAACTCGACAAAACAATCCAATTCCAATTGATTTTCTTCGTTTTCTGCCAACAGTGCCTTGTCAAATTACCACTTTTTTAGTTGAATTGAAAAACTCGCGCTCTTTAAATTTTCATACAAGTACATATTCTTCAACTTTTACACAGATCCCCCAAATTCCTTTTAAATTTAGAATAAAATATAAATTAGAATTTATTACGGAGGGAAAAATTATTAAGAATTTTGCAAGTTTCGGTTTCGATCTGAGTGGTAAAAAAATTAAATTTTTCGTAATTTTCACGCAGATCGAAACTAAAACTTGCAAAATTCTTAATAATTTCTCCCTCCATAATAAAAAAATAATTTGGTTAGTACCGATAAACCTATTATTTCAAAAAAATAAGTTAGAATTGTTATCCAAAGCATAAATTTATGAATTTTTTATAAATTAAATATTTTGGATACATTTCAAATGTAAAATAAAAGTAAAGCAAAGAAATGACAACAACAACACCCATATTTGATAAAATTCCAAATTTTTCATTTAGAAAACAACATACAAAAATGTAACACAACAAACCAAATCCAAACTATGTCGCGGTCACTGAACTGGGAATTGAAAATGCTGCCAAAAAGTTAGGGTACAAAAAATTAAAAAAATTACATCTGCAGTTTTCGAAAAGATTTATGAACGGATTACAAATTTTTTCTATCTACACATTTTACATTCGTTTGTTTTTCATTTTGGAACAATAAAAATTATTCTAAAACCTAAAAAAATTTTAATTTACAACAATTTACCAGTTAAACAAACTTTAGTGTTTTTGTTTATTTACTATTTATCCATGTTATCAAATCGCTAGGTGGTAATACATCATAGAATCGCACATAACGTTATGCGCAGTGCTTTCTGTGCTGTTCTAGTAATTTATACATATTTTCTAAACCATGTGGGTCACTGACCGACGATGCGATGCGTGAGATTTATTTTATGTATTTTATTGAATTGTAAATAAAGAAGCTTTAGGGTTTTTCTACGCTTTTCTATTTCCTTTTACATAAAATCAAAAAAAAAAAATTTGAAATCAATAATAATGTATAACATGAAAGAAATAGTAGATTGTTCTACAAGTAAAGAAAAGTGATAGTTTTCCAGCGAGTAAAATTGTTTAATTTAGGAGCGAGCGCTAGCGAGCGAGTGGATTAACAATTTTACGAGCATGGAAAACCACTTTTCTTACGTGTCGGACATACTATTTTTTCGTGTATTTGACGACAAATCAGGTAAAAATAAAAAAGGTAGACCCAGTTTGGATCGAAGTACGTATGCATAGCATGTACATAATAATCGCAGTAAGCAAATAAATAAAAGTCAAAAATTCAAAAATTATTTGGAAAAAAAGCGTTTCTATGAAGAAAAGTGTTTATAGTGAAGAAATGTGTTGCTAAGGAGAAAAGTAGCAGTTTTCTTTACTGTTTTCAGCCAAGAAATGACACTCTTTGCCATTAAGGACACGAAAAAGAAAATTTCCATTTAATTTCTTTCGGTGGCGAACAAAACAATAGTATATTGTGTAACGTGTAGGAAAAACGATATATTCCCGGACGAGTATGGAAGTTGCTGGGACGAGGCGTCAGCCGAGTTCCAGCAACCATAAGAGTCCGGGAATTATAGTTTTTCCACGAGTTGCACATACGATTTTTTCTCTAATCGGCAGTATATCAGATTATCCATTTTATTCATTATATTCTTTAAAATACGCAAAATTTTCCAATTTATATTTTCAATAGATTTCACTATTTCAAAGTTACCTTAGAATTATAACAATCGCGTGCGATTATACATTATATCATGTATTTCTTAAAAACAGATGATAATCAGTACTAGAAAGTATTCTCTGCCTAGGCAAGGAATACTTTCCAGTACTGTTTTTAGTAAATTGCCTAGCAACGATGTAGTGTCGTGGAATACTTCATTTTGCTGACAGATAACAAACCAGAAAACTGACGTATTTTATCCGATTTGAGAAAAACCAATATGACTGTAATAATGAAAGTGAATTAATTCGTGTCAAATTAATTCTGCCGGTTACAAAAAAAAATATTTAAATACGAAATACCCGTCAAATAAAATAAAAATTGAAATTATTAAGAATTTAATGTATGTATTGCATACGTTTAATATGTATCGCTAATGCTTAACTACATGGTTGCTTTCTATATATATACTAGAACGTAATCTGTAAATTTAAAAACAGGTGGTAAAAAGGATTCAAAAATTAAAATTATTTGAGTAAAAAAGCTGCTTGTAATTAATTTATTAACATAAATTTTTTTTTTAATTTATCACAGTAAAATGTATCGACTATTAGCTTTGGTGGAAGCTCGAAGCCCGATTCAGATTCTCTAAAAATTTGGACTCTCGAGGGCGCTTTTAAAAACATTTTTTTGACACAAGCAATCGTCTGTCTACATCGGGATGTACCTAATGATCTTTTAGGTTCAAGTAACGTATACAATTTTCGGGCAGACAATTTTAATTGTAAGAACTGTCTGCACCATATAAGGGACAGCATTTGATAAAATCACTTCACTTTTTAGAAATAAAAATAATGAATAAATGTGCTGTCGTATTCGTATTTCTTAACCGAGGAAATTTTTTATGTCGCGTTTCCTTGTTCAAAAATTCGTTTCCGTAGACAAAAAATATACATACGATACCAATTTGATGTAAAATGCGAACATTTCACGGTTATTTTGTATACTTTTGAATACTATACAATTTAGTGTACAACGAAAACATGATACAAAGAATTAATAAGGTATGCTCAATAGATGTAATTACGCCATCCGGTGACAGATTTTTATTTTTTATTTTTTGTTATTTCTCTATTTTATTTTGTTTTTAGCACGTCATTCGGTAGTATCGTGGTGCAGCATCGAATGACGTGCTAAAAAACAAAACAAAATAGAGAAATTTGTACAAAAAATAAAAAATAAAAAACAAATTTCTGTCACCGGATGGCGTAATTACATCTATTGAGCATACCTTATTAATTCTTTGTATCATGCAACGAAAAGGTTCAAAAATGTTCATTTAGGTCAAAAATGTTCCAAACTACGGAAAAGGTGGTAACAAACCGGTGCCATTTGAAAGGAAATTTTATGAATCATGTTTCTATGTAACCAAAACACGTAAACCTGGCTCCAGCGCGAAAAGGTTTTTTTGAACTTTTATTTCTTAATAATTTTGCTCTTCGTAAAAAATAATTATTTGGGCCTAAATTCTGATCAAGTGACAAGTGACAAATGACAATTTTTTGTGACTTTATACTAAAATTTAAACTGCTGTAAAATGACAATAACGTTGTGAGTTCTAAAATGCGATTTTTTCAAAATACAAGAAAAAAAAATTACAAATGGAACAAAATTGTCATTGATTTGGTTTTCGATGACTTTTATAGCTGCATTTTTAAATAAAATATTTCACGGTGTGCTGGAAATCAGTTTTAATGAAAAGTTCTGTCATTAAAAAAAATCATAGTGAACCTTGTTGAAGTGGGTGTTCTGAGCTCAGAAAAGTTGAAATTAAAATCATTGGAATTGCCGTTTTTTTCGGCGGCAATTTTAAAATTTAAATAAATTTGACAATAGGAATGCTTATTTTATACGTCGTTTTTAATTTAGAAGTTTCAGATTTGTATGTATTATCAATTAATATGATCTTTTCGGTAACAAAATATATTATTTTTAATAGCATTCCCATTATTACGACTTGTCAGTCAATAAAAAGGAGATTATCTACTCACAATACATCTACCAAAAATAGTAGATGATCGTCTCGCCAATGTAATTGTAAACGAGTTAGTATATCTTTAATTAAACCTGATGACTAGATAATCTTCACCGGGGACTTTAATCTACATACCTAAGATTAATTGGATATTTTTGGACACGGATATTATTCCAGTTTCAACTAACGTAACCCGCAACTCTCATTTTTGATACTATGTTTGGTTTGGGGACTAAGCAATGCAATAATATACTAAATGGAAATGGAAGACTGCTAGATTTGGTGTTCTCAGCATGCAAAGATATCGGTAATTCTGGGAGAATATATCATACACCTCTTAAATTAGATATAACTTTTTGTAATTGTTTTAGCGATTCTTTTACCTCTAATAGTTTTAATAGTTTAATGTCTTCTTATTTAGATTTTAGAAATGGAGATTATGTTAGTCTGAGGAACTTTCTCGATGGGATGGATTAGTACAATTTGCTGTTACCAAACAACGTCGATTGTTGTGCGGATAATTTTTATCGTATCTTAATTGTCGCAATTGATCAATTCATTCCACGTAAATCGACCGGGAAAATTAAATGTGAACCGTGGTATAATAGATCACTCACCAATTTAAAAAATCGAAAGAATAAATTGCATAAAATATTTAAATCGAATCCGACTGAGTTAAACTACCGGTTATATAGCAATCTACGAACGGAATTTAATATATTGAATAAGTTTTTATACAATTGCTATGTCATGCAGATCGAAAATGACATAACAAACGACCCTAGGCGGTTCTGGTGTTATATGGAGCACAAAAAGAAATCTAGTGGATATCCTGTTCAAATGCATCTAAATGTAGTGGTGGAACGTTTGCGCTCTCGATAGTTTCGCTATTTTGTAATTGCTGCGTTAGTCAGTATCACCATCAGGCTTAAACTGAATCTATCAATATTGTTATTGGCAATATCAATTATTAAAAAAAAAAAAAACAAAAGAAAAATATTTTAATCATTTTTAATAAAAATAATTGCGAGCGATACTATCGAAAACTATCGATAGTTTTCCACCAACTATCGATAGTTCTCCACCTCTATCTAAATGGTATAGTTTCAAATGATAACCAAGCGACATGCAATCTATTTGCCGACTTTTCTGAAGGAGTATATACTAGGAATTACACAAGTTTCTCCTCGGTTAGTTGTGATAAGACAAGCATTAGCTCGAACTTAACATATCAGGAAGTTGTAATAGCTTTAAAACAGCTAGATTGTAAAAAGGGGGCCGGACCTGACGGTATTCCTCCTTGTTTCATGGTGAGTTGCGCTGATGTCCTTGCGGATCCATTGGCAACGATTTTTAATCTTAGTCTTCCGTCTGGAGTTTTCCCCAAAGTATGGAAAATATCATCGATTATTTCAATTTTTAAGTCTGGTTCACGTATATAGTGATGTTCGAAATTATCGAAGAATTTCTTTACTTTCAAGCATCTCGAAACTCTTTGAAAGTCTAGTTAATGCCCGATTATTTTTTATAATTAAAAATGTTATAACGACAAAACAACATGGCTTCTATAAAGGTCGATCTACGGTTACAAATCTCGCAATCTTTAATAATTATGTTTCGGCGGCGCTTGAGTTAGGCTTCTAAACGGATGTATTGTATACAGATTTCAGTAAGGCCTTTGATAAGGTAGATCACGATTTGTTAATTAATAAACTCTATCAATTAGATTCAAATCAAATACCGGTGCAATGGATCCGATCATATTTGACTGGTAGAAAGCAGTATGTTAGAATCAACAATTCCATTTCCAGATCGTTTTTAGCATCCTCTGGAGTACCCCAAGGTAGTCATCTGGGACCACTCTTTTTTAATATTTTTGTGAATGACGTGATTGGTTGCTTGTCTAACTCAGAAGTTCTTTTGTACGCAGACGATATAAAAATCTATAAAACCAATAAGGGCATTTCTGATGCATTGTCATTTCAAATTGATATCAATAATTTCGTTGAATGGTGTAGTACAAACTCTTTATGTCTTAACATTTCCAAATGTAAAACTATGACATTTAGAAGAGGTCGGAATGTTGTCTTAACCGATTATATAATCGACAGAGTACTGATCGAACGAGTTTTTGTAACTCGAGACTTAGGTGTTCTTTACACACCTACTTTTTGTCTTTTAATTTTCATATTGACAACGTCATTGCAAAGGCTAACAGTATATTAGGTTTTCTGAAAAGACAATACCGGGAATTTAGAGATCCATACACACTGCGCACTTTATATATGGCATTTGTTAGATCCCATATCGAGTACGCTGCTGTTATTTGGTCGCCCTTTTATCATAACTATTCAGATAGGATCGAAAGCATCCAAAAGCATTTTCTTAAATATGCGCTTCGCTTCTTGCCTCGTGATGGCCGTGGCCCGGATTACATTTTGCCACCTTACAATGGGAGATGCCAGTTATTAGCTCTGGAACCGCTTAGTGCTCGTAGGGACGCGGCGATTGCTATGTTTGCGCGTGACATGCTTCTGGGACACATTGACTGTTCTGAGCTTTTAAAGCTTTATTCGTTTTATGTACCGTCTCATAATTTGAGAAAACGTGCATTTTTGCAGTTACCTAATAGAAATACAAATTACGGGAAGAATGAATTGATCTACAAATCGACACTTCTGTTGAACTCGGTTGAAAATTTGTTCGATTTTCAGATATCGAGGAACGTTTTTCAGAGAAACATTTTCCATTATTTTAAATTTAAATTTTTGTTTTTTTCTGTTCTTTTTATAATGACTTTGATTGTATTTTATGTAGGCGTATGTCGATCAGAGGTATTTTGTACTGTTGATCTAAATAAATAAATAAATAATATGTACTTTCAAATCTCAAACTTCTAAAGGCGAGACCAGACGTTGTGAAAATCGTCAAATATTGGTGATATTATGTATAGTATGACATGTTGTGTGGACAGTTTTCATATCAGCAATGTGACATTTGGTACATTGGCATATACATACATTCGCTAAATAGGTGGTAAATGAATAGACATCAAAGGAGACCACCAACATTGGCTAACTTACTGGTAATGTGGTCCAGACGGTGTGGCATGATTTGATTTAGTTAATTTAGAAATTAATTGTATCTAAGCAGACTAATCGATTTGCTTCTTTACGGCAATGAAGTTTAATCTTGTTTTGTAACTTAGAAAACTGTTTTCAAATGCAGTTGTAGGTTTACATGTCTGTCGAGATAAGACAACTATTCCTCTATATTTATTTAATTAAAGCTAGTTATTTTGTAAGTTCCAGTAGGAAACCATGCTAAGACGTATATTCTTGTTCCTGCATTTGTCCATAACGTATGAACAAACAATTAAATTCAAATTATGAACAGAAACATAATTTTAAAATTTAGAATTCACTATTTCTAACTTTAGTAAATATGTAGTTTGGTACAAATTCCCTTAAATTTACGTAACCAACATTGAACGTATCGTGTGAAGGGAGGTATGCCTCATATATGAACAGTGTGTTCATTTTTTCCACATCATATGATCCAACGTTTGGTAATTCACTAAGGGTGGATTGTATGGAGCCGAATAGATGATTAATCCACCGATTTGCATTGTATGAACGACGATTAATCGGTGGATTAATCTGTGGATTCTTTTTTATCCTCTGTTTCTATCTTCTGTTTTTGTTGTCTAAATCAGAGGATAGATATTTTTGTTGTTGTTTTTTTGAATTTTCAAAACTTTGTGTGGTATATGTTTTAATTAAGATTCCGTTTTGATTATTTGATAAAATTTCAAGCCGGATACTTGTTACAATAAAGGAGAAAATAAAACAATACAATAAAATGGATTGCCGAAAAAGAAAAATGAGTAATTAAGAAATTGAATTCTTATTTTCTATAATAGTAACCTGTAAAAAAAACTGATGTCGTTTTCTATATACATACACAGAAAAATATAAACCTTATAAATAATAATAAAAGATTCAATTATTTTATATTATATTAAATACATAAATTTCTATTTTATTCTTGAAAATAAATAAATATGCACAAAAAAATATAAAATCAAAAAATAGTATAAACAAAATAGACATAAACGTCAAAGGAAAAGGGTTGCCTGTCAATAAAAAACTGCTATAAAACTGCAATAAACAAAGGATACATAAATAATCTATCCTTGTTTATACAATCGATGAAAAAAATAATCCGTGATTGAAGATTAATCTATACTCTCGGATTTTTTTTTATCTATTCTCATTCATACAATCCACCCTAAGGGTACTAGTTTTGGGTTCATGTTACACGCTGCGTTAGAATGTTATGTTAAATGTTGTGTTAAAATGTTGCGTGTCATGTAAAATGTTATATTAAATAAAAATATTTTCTCTCTTTTTATTTAACACATTAAAATAGAAACAGAAAATACAAAAAACTTGGGAATAGTAGTTCCAGTGTTCGTGTTACATGTTTGCTGTATTAAAATGTCATGACGACATCTTTGAGGCTAAATATTTCTGTGCGCCAGACTTTTCTCAATGTTATATCAGAGCCTACTGTATAAATAAGAGCCTCCAGTATCGACTGTATTTTTTACTAAGCTTAAAATAAGGTACAAACAATTTTTTCTTTACTATGAACTTATATGGGAAAACGGTTATTTTCATTTACAGTTTTAGCATAGACATTCATACTAGATTTCTCATTTCATAGTAACTAAAGGAAAAAAACAAAAACTTCTGATAATTCCAATGTATCGTTGTGTTGTGTATTTTATAAGGCAATGATTTTAGAATGCGTTGCAAATATAATACGTATATGCAATACATCGATAACATTTGAATGGAAATTTTTTATTTTTTTTTGTGTTTTTAGTCAAATGAGATATCTATTATGAATGTCTATGGTTTTAGTTTATTAGAAATATGTATGAGCTTTTGTTTTGTTTTTATATGAAAATGTTCATGAAACATGTAATATTATTTGATTGAAAAATCAAGTCTTGAAAATGTTTATTTCTTAGTGAAAATCGTCATGAAAAATAAGGTACTTTTGAAATTTTAAATATTGTTGTTTTTGTAATATATACGTCATCAACATAACTCCAAATTTATAAACAAAACAATAATCATCTCTTTCATTGCCTCCATTCCAATTTGAATTCGAATATGTTTCTATAGTTATTTTGAATTTGCAAAGCATGCTAGATTGTTTTGATGTTTTGTTTTTTTCGTACTCATTGTATTGATTTAATTTATTCTGTTTGGCTCTTTTTGATTTTTTTTTTAAATTTTGATTGTTGAGCGGAGACGTGTTGTCTTTTTTCTTACCATTGGGTTTAGATGTGGAGATATGATGTCGTCATTAAACTGAATTTTCTCTTTTTAATACACATTGTTGTTGTTGTAGAATGTTTTTTAATTTAATTTCCCTTATTTTCTTTTGATTATGGCTGGAAAATAGGGAAATTTGAGAATCTGTGTTTTAAATGAGTAAGACATTGAGTTGTTTGTTAGCGATTTCTTAAAAAATTATTTAACTGGGTTTAACTTTTAATTCATATTTTATCTTCAATCGAAATCGCGTTTTTTCATATAAACACTATGAAAATAAATGAATTTTTAGTGTTTTTATATCCCTTATTTTAAGTTCCTTTTTCACATGCCGGCTCTATTCATATCAAGATGGTTCTGATATAGCATACCATAAATTTTCAATGATCATCATATTTTCAAAAAAAAAAAAAACAAATCATGTCATATAGCAAAAATATTGTTACGAACTGGACTACTGAGTTCGTTCGGATTTTGAAATTAAAAACACTGTACTTTTTATTTCACTCTACTTTTATACACTTTGATATTTGCTTTGACTTTACTATTTAATTCTGCCGCTTGCTACTGGTGGGGGCTATGACAACAGATTTATTTCTTTATTTAACGATTTAAAATAAATCAAAAACTTTCTCTGCTTGCCATCGGTCGTGTTTATAACACTTAACCATCTATCCTATTTCTGTTCATAACGTGAGCTGGTTGTATGATGGCCAAAATCGCCACAATATTTACCTCTATTTTTGATTTTATGTTTTACCAAACATTTGCGGTTCAGGTGGGACTTGAACCCCGTTACTTTTTTTTTATATTTTAATTTAAATAAAGCAATGTGTAGCTATAATTGAGTGTCCATTGGGCTCTTCATAGGTAAAAATTGAGATTACGCTTAATTTTTGCCAGCCTTCTGAAATTAAATTAACAATGAAATTTTTGTAGTATGCTACAGTTTGTGTATACAGGGTGTCCGGGTTTGGGATGCCAATCCATTAACGGGTGATTCCTTGGTTCATTCTGAGGAAAAAATCGTATTGGGCGGGGGGTCCATTTTTGATATCCTTTGAGATACAGGGTGTTTACAAAATTTTGTTCAGAAAAAAAGTACACCCAAATATTAAACTGTAACTTTTAAAATATTTAACGGAGAGCAACCAACTTACAAGGGATGATCCCGAACCCGAAAATTCAAAAAATTATGAAACTTTGGGAACATGTTACATTCTCACCGTCCTGCTGTCTTAAGCAAGCACACACTTTTTCTCTACCTTGTAACAAAAATTTGTGCGGACGTAGGTGATTCCATCATGAATTGATTAATTTTTAATCAGATCATGAGGGCACTTGTAAACGTCTTTTTGTTTTCAGAAATTTTTACTGAGTCCCGCCTTGAGCGGTCATATTCTTGCGCGACTAAAGCTCAGGAGTGATGGGTGTGGGGATTTCAAGGCGTGACATCAATCTAGCTAGACCGCAATGATGTTATATAACGGGATAAACAAAAAAAAAATAATTGCGATGTAATTAACTTGAGTCTGACCGTACCGGAACTAATTTACAAGGGATTTGAAAGGAGTCATCAACTATAGTGTATCTGCATTTCCTTACCAAGAACTGTGATGCGAAGCTGTACCTACCTGGGTTCATACATGCCTGCCTTGCGTTTCTCTTTTATCTCATTTTTCTTCGTTAATTAACTAAACCATAAACGTAATTTAACATTATAAAGAAAAGTTAATTATTTTTTATTTTGATTTCATTTAGAAAAACAACAAAAACAAAATTAAGAGAACAAAAATATTTAGGCTAACTAAAAACTACACCCTAAGCTAACCCTATTCTTAATTACTAATAATTTACAAATTCAATATAAAAAAAAAAAATATATAATTAATTATTATTATATTACCGAAATTCAGTTTTAATTATGTATATATGTATGTAGTTTAAAAATTGTAATGGTTATTTAGTTTATTTATGTATTTATTTAAGAAACAAAATTGATTAAAACGTGAAAACTTAGGGACAATTTAAACGGGCATACAAGAAAAATTTTTTGGCGACAAACATTAGCATCAAAAATAATAAATTGGCATCACAAATAATATTTTGGCACCACATATGAAAAAACAAACAAATATTTTTGAAGGACATTATTAAATACTGTGGCGACAAACATTGACATCAAAATTAATAAATTGGCAACAAATATAATATTTTGGAACAAAAAAAAATAATTTTTAGTAGTAAAAAAAAAAAAAAAAATCGAGACAAAAAATTAAATTTAATCGATACAAATTATTTAATATTTGATGGGGGATCGATATAAAATATTGCAGTGTCATTAATAGATTCTATATAATCCGCTCCTACGTGCGGCACGCAGTGCGACATGTTTGCCTATCCTGGCTCCTACGTCCCTCGAAGTTTAAATCTAAGGCCCCTCGGAGGGCTAAGCGGTGGGGAGCGAAGCGACCTCCCGCGTGCCCGTGAGAGTTACCGAAGCCGTTAGCCTCTACAATTCTAAGTTAAATTAGGGATCTCCATTTTCCAGAATATTTTAAAACTAATTTCAATTTTTTAATTTTTAATTTATTTATTTATAAATTTGTTGCCAGTTAATTATTTTTGTCGCCCAAAATATTTATTTCGATGCCAAAAAATAATTTTTTGTGTACCCTTCCAATAGCGCCAAAAAATTATAAATGTTGCCAAATTATTATATTTTGTTCCAAAAAATTAATTTTATGATGCCAAGAAATTTTTGTTTGTTGCTCATTAATTTGTGCCGTTTCATTATTTTTTTGTATCTCAAATATTAATTTTTTGTGTGCCGGTTTATTGCCAGCCGAAAACTTAGCTGTGATTATGTTGTATGTTGCATGATGTATTGTTGTTGCATCCTTCGTTATATTTTTATGTTGCGTTATTTTTAATTTCCACGCAGTAAAATTTGTGTGTACAGATGGTATATATTGTTGCATTTAATTTTTCAGTTGATTTACACTGAAGCATACGATTGAATTAATTTGCAAGCAACATGAATTGGTACGTCATGATTCATGATCAATGAAATTGATCAATGGAAATTTTCAACGGACACTTTTGTGACATACCGACAAACTTAATTTATTGAATGAAAAGATTTTTAGGATACTGTTTTATCTAGTCATTCCTAGTCACTGCACTATTAATTTATTTATTATTCAATTATTTATTTACTTGTATTGTTAATGAATAGTAATAGTTAAGTTATTTATTATAGGCTGTTATATTTTAAGCACTAGAGTAAAATTTCAATATGTACATAATATATACCGTATTTTTATAATGTTTTAATCGCCAGTATATATTACTGTAAAATTAACGATCATAAATGTACTTGAATATCGACTGATCACATCACATGGCAATTTGTGTACCATTTACTTCACTAATTACTTATTATTAAATTAACTATTTGTCTATTATTGTTATTTATTTAAATATTATTTTAGGATTTATTTCACAAAACTTGCAATAGTTTTAAGTTTAACACAAGTTTAACATTCAGCTTTTAAACACTTCTTTCAAATCTTAACGTGATCATTTTTACAGTTTTTCTTTGCACGTTTTATTTTTGAATAAATTGTTTATATTAAATTATTATACTTAAGTTTTAATTAGAATATATTTCACTTATAATTTATCTTAATATCATCTAAATAATTTATTCACTTAATTTTTATTATTTATCACACAATAAATTTTAACTAAAGTTTGTTTCATGGTTGTCGTCGTTCCTTCATTCGTTCGTTCGTTCATTCGGTCATTTTCTTACTGCGATTTCATGGTTGCTGTAAAAATCACAGAACGATTTTGTCGCCATCTAATGTATAACTAATTAACTATATACATATGTATATACAAGAAATGTTTGTATTATTTATTTATTCAAGTGTTTTACGTTGGTGAATATAGTTGTGCGATATAATTTTTTGCAATTAATATTTATGTGTTAAAAATCTTTAAATTTAACAATTAAAGTAAATTTGTTTTATTATAATTATCGAACAGTAATTATTAAAGTTTAGTTTAGAAATGGATGATGTGGAGTTGTTTCATTCGGATATGGTGATTGCGTGTGGGGCTTTGGCTTATTTTTGGTATATTTTTTTAAACAAAAATACTAGAAAATCAAGACGGTTTAATGCCAGGCCAATATTAAAAGAAAGGGCTAGGGTCGGGCATCACAATAATTTAATAGCTGAAATGAGGTTAAATGATTTTTGAAATTCCGGTTTGACGACGATACATGGGACAATGCACATTCAAGAACAAAATAATAATAATTTTATATTTTGTAGTTAAATTAGAATCATCGTATGACATAAAAATGTGTCTTTTTTCACTGAAATTAATTTCTGGTTTTTATAAATTCGAAGTACACTTTTCGGCACATTCATCGTAGAAATTAACTTATTTGGCTTTAAATTAACAGAAAAAAGGAATGCATTATTAAATTAATGCAGGAATAATTAGTATGGGAACGTGTTATTTTTACTCGTAAAACAATTTATAGTTAGTGGCAAATAGCTTCTAAAACAGGCTAAACTATTTTATTTTATAAACTAAAATACTTACTTGTTAAGCCCCCACCCAGAGAACTAAACGTTTGCGACAGCCGAATCAATTGCCCTACCGAATTATTCGGTCCTGTATACATTTTAATTAAACTTTACGACAACCTCTTTTTATTGTTTATCAGAACTGAAAAAGATGTTGTAACTGACCCTTTTTAGTTAGCCTAAAGGAATTAGCTTTGACAAAGAACGAAATATACTGTTAACATGACCGACCATCGGTTGAACTTAGGGATCATTCGGTTGAGTTAATCGATTATTGGTTTAGGAATATTATAAATTATAGTTGCCGTCACCACTGATCGATTATAATAATAGACTTGATTATTAAAGCAACTTTCTTTGCACGGTAAGTGCAATCCTATTTCGGTTACTACATAATCAGAAATAGTCGACACAACCGCATTTAGTTGTTTTCTCCAGCCGAATAGGATTGTTGCCAGTTCGTTTAACCAAATTAGTTTTATTAAGGAAAAAGTAGAAATATCCCCCCCCCCCCACCCTTTACTTTACCCCAGAGTCAATATAAATTTATCGACTCTCAAAAATGAGAACCCTCCTTTACTTGAGTTCAATTATAAGTATTGGTAGTTCGGTTTCGTACTCAAAAGTACAACCTACTCATCAGGTAAGTACGACCAAACTACAAAAATACAATTTTCGCTTAATACCTTAAGTATCAAGCAGAACGTACTGAATTAGCGAATTATATTCACGTGTGTATTTATGCCAACATGAATGATTAAGAAGTTAAACAGTTCGGTTATCATGATTGCGGTATAGTTTGCCACAAATGCAATTCGTTTGGGCTAATCGAAAAGGTAGTTATCCCAACACCAATTCGGTCATCGTAATTTCGTTAAATATCGAAATAAGTTTCAAATAAAAACTATAAAGAGACATGAAAAGCTGAGAATAATTTTCTCTATCCTAGAATCCATCAAATATTGCAGAATTGTTTGTAATTGTTTAGGTAATAATAATGAATTCACCCTCTTCTCATATAATGCCCTCTTCACTCTGTAATACGAATTTTCCAACAACATATTAAATATTTTAGGCAGCATATTTTCAATCACAATAAACCAGTAGGAGTTAATGAAACTGAACCGCTTGGAATGTATAGTTGTAGCAACATAATTTCAAAATAAATTAATCAACTTTGATATTTTGGTACAACGACAGAATGCTATGATTACTACGACTACAATATTGTTCTCGCAACAGCATTAGTCATTTTGTTTTATTCGCGGTTGACACAAAAGCCATATATAATTGCTGTAACAAAATTACGTTTGTGGCAAATGAAACGAGGTTGATACTTTAAAAACGATTAGGCTCATTCGGTTCTGACAACGAACGTCTAGGAAATTAGCATCAACGGAGTTGAAGATTTCGAAACGAAATTGTTGCAACTATCTGTGCATTAGTGCCTACCGTAGATTGTTTGTACCAATCTCATGTCAATTGGTGCTATCGAAATTATGTTGTAGCAACTGCATTTCGTTCATCGTAATGTAAAGTATTTTCTCGCAACCTCATGCCAACGAATCATTTCTCTCAGTGGCATTTTTGCCGCTATACTCTCCCATTTCAGTTTTTTGGCCGCATTGTTTTTATACAGCTTGTGGTTCAGATCGAATAATATTGGCTCTTGCTTAATAAAATCGAGCAATTTAAATTCAAAAGAAAATTCTAAAATAAAAAGATAAATAATTTTTAATTACAAATTAATTCTATTAATTTACTATTCTACAAATTACATATTTCTATTAATTTTATTCACATATTAATCTTATCACAACACAACACTACTAGAAACCACGTAAAATTTTATTTTTTGCCATTAATATATTTTAACTAACAACAAATAAATTCATTAACCTATCTGAATCAGAAGACATCGTCACGTTTTAGCACAATAACACTTTATAATAATTGCTTTCTGTGTAATGTTCACAAAATTCAAATAAAATATGTTTTGAACCCTAAAAAAATATTTTGAACTGAAATTATTAAATATGATGTACATCCCTTTTCATTTATTATTCTAGTCTCTTTCTATTCATGATCGTTCTGCTAAAAAAAGTTGGAGATAAACCATCTCGCTGCAGAAATTGCAGAAGAGAAAAATGACGAAAGACGAGAAATTTGATTGGTTGAAAAAAATCACTGAACGAACGAATGAAGGAACGACGACAACCATGAAACAAGCATAACTTAAAAATACTAACGTACGTTTATCATTTAATATAATTTTAACCCGACATTTAAATAAACAAACTAATTCGACCGTTCTGATCAGCTTATCAAATTCGAATCCCCGAAAATAACCATTTCTACCTCCAAGTTTATCAACAACAAAAACATCCAACCATAATAGTCAAAATAAAAAAAAATCAGAAATGACTCGGAACCAGTTGATCAATTAGCAAAATTGCGTCACAGATGTAAGTCAGCGCTGGGCAAACTAGTAACGCCAAAGACAGGCCGTTACAACCTTTTACCGTTAACGAGTTAAACGAGTTATACGCAGAGGCAGAATGGGAAATTTCCAATTTTCAAAAATCCATTTCACCCAGTCAGAGTGTTTTTCCGCAGAAAAAAAAAAAATTGCGTAGTACATACCTATATCAGATGTACATGTTCCCAAATTTTCATAATTTTTTGAATTTTCGGGTTCGGGATTATCCCTTGTTAGCCTTATTTGACTGGTAATTGTATAGTCTATTATGAGGATTTAAGTGGATATCTTGCATCTGCATCCGTTTGAGAGCTATGATGCTTTAAAGTAAAAAAAAAAATATTTTTTTTTTATAAAATTGGGTTTCTCCCAAAAAAAAACCGTTATAATTTTTCTTTTTAATTCACCATCATCTTCCCTACAATCCCCCAATCAGTGTTGTGAAGCGTTATTGTAACGTAATGCAAAAACGGAAAACGGGAATTTAAATTTCGTACCGTAACCAAAACGGAAACGATATAATCCATATTAACTGTAACGAAAAACGTAACAAAACATTATTATTTTTAGGTTATTACGTTACATCTTTATAATATTTTATTTTTATTATATCATATTCACCTTGAAATTAAAAAAAATAAAAAACGAAAAGAAATCAAAAATACAGCTATTGCAGGCAATAAAATATATTATTAAATAGTACATTGTGTCATTAGGATTAAAAGTGATACTTTGTTTGACGAGCAATTATATTTGCCTGCGAGGCGAAGCGCAGCGTAGCCGAGCAAAAGCAAAGATTGCGAGTCAAACAAAGTCACTTTTAATCCGAATCACACATACTATTTTTTCTCCAACGAAGAGATCATGTCGTGACGGTTGTATTTATATTACTAATTATACGAGTAAGTACAAATTATGTAATTAAAACTTCAAAATTGAAACTAATTTTGTTGAAATATTTTGTGAAACTAAGGAGGTCATGACTTTTGTTTGGTTGGACTATTGCATTGTATTTTACGCGTACAATAGTCAAACCAAACAAAAGTCATGATCTCCTTAGTTTCACAAAATATTTCAACAAAATTAGTTTCAATTTTGAAGTTTTAATTACATAATTTGTACTTACTCGTATAATTAGTAATATACAACCGACACGACATGAACTCTTCGTTGGAGAAAAAATAGTATGTGTTATTTGGATTAAAAGTGACTTTGTTTGACTCGCAATTTTTGCTTTTGCTCGGCTACGCATACTATTTTTCTCCTAGTATTAAAAGTACGTACTTTTACACCTAGGATTAAAAGTGTAGCTTAGCAACACACACATTTTTAAAATAGTAAGAGAAAGGCCAACTTTAATACCCAAAAACAGTATTAAAACTAGAGGCTTTTAAGACGTTGGGAGAAAAACTCATTTTTTTAAAAAAATACTTTTCAATTGTTGTGGCTATTTCACTTTTATTATGTATTACATATCACGAATTCCATATAACGTACTGTGACAATGTGCGAATGTTTTTACCAAAATTTAATAACAAATTACTTTTTCTAAAACAATTCTTTATGATTTATAATGCCCAATTTATCTCTTCATTTAGAATATATTAAATATTTAAAAATCGCATTACTAATTGCCAAAATATTTAACAAAATACGTATAACGTACATGTGACAAATTTTTTCCTCTGATTTTGAGTTGTGTACGTTATATAAAATTACTTGCGAATTGGTTTGGACCTAAAACTCAATTTTTTTATCTAAATAGAGGGAGCTATGCTAAAACATTTTAGTGCTGTTTTCATTTAGAATAACCTAATACTAACTGACTTTTCAATTTTTCACTAAATAACGTACATGTCACATGGATAACGTACGTGTGACACCATACAAACTTTTCTATGGCGAAATTTTTTTAATTCTTCGTTGTGCAAGTGCAAAAACATGAAAAATTATGTCATATTTTAATGTCGAAATATTTCTTTTCTAAACAATATAGCTGTTATTATCATCTATCGATTCCATTTTTCAAGTTTGAGGGTTACCTTTTTGTGGAATTCATGAATATAATTAAAAGGCAACTTTTATATTATTTTTAATTTATATATTTTAAATAAGTATATTCCTTATAGTGAAATTTTATTTTTAATTTTCGATTCAAAATCGATTTCGATGCCAACAAACATCATCTTCAGTTGAAGCAATACTTATTGAATTGAAACGTTTTTTTCCTCGCTTTTTATACCCAAAATTTTTCCAGTGGTTGCGTTGAATATTTTCCAAATTTACAAAAACCTTCGCTTACGTTGATTATCCGTTGGAAATCAGCTCGTACATTTTATTTGTAGCAGTGTTTATTTTGCTGTTCAACATAAATTGATTTTCCTTGTTCTTGAATATTTCTAATTCCTCTACACGATCCATCATATCTCCTTTTTTCATCCTATACAGCACCTCTAAATTTGTTTCAAAATTCACGTAGTTATGCAGCGTGTGGTTTATATGTTGAGCGAATTTGGATTCTGTATTCATTCTCCCGATTCCTCTGACATGTTCTCTAAATCTCTCTCTAAATGAACGTCCCGTTTGGCCTATGTAAAAAGCGGGGCAATCTGAACATGTTAATTTATAAACACCCGTGTCTAAAGTGGAATTAATTTTGATTTTAACAAAACTTTCTAATTTTGTCGCTACGCGACACTTCCTCCTTTCTTACCTCTTTGCCCACAAACTTTGAGGGAGGGGTAATATTTTTGTTGCGTCGATTTCAACAAAAAAGTTTGTGGTGGACAAATTGCGACTCACAAACACAAACAAAAAAAACCAATCAAGATAGTTAAAATTTTATTCATCTATGTAGTTCTAGTATGTTCACAATCAAATATTACCTATACTTAGGCCCGAATTTATAGTCGTTGCTACATCTATAACTACTGTTATAGTAGGTTAGGTTAGGTTAGGTTGAAGTGGCTGCTATCGCACACTTAGGCCAGCAATGGCCCGTTGTGATACCACAGGATCCCATCTCCCCATTACTCCCGTTGAAACCAACCAGAGCTATTTATATAGCGTAATAAATCTCGCACTCCACAGTCCGCGAGTTCCGAAAGGCTGTCCATACCGTACACACCCAAATACTTATGCCTTCTGTATGATAGCGCCGGACATGAGCATAGGAAGTGTTCCAAAGTCTCCTCCTCCTCTTCGTCCATGCAACTTCTACAAAAGTCATTCGTCTGTATCCCCAGCCTTCTCGCATGCTCCCCAAAAAGGCAGTGACCTGTCATTATCCCTACGACCAATCCTATTTCTTGTCTTCCCAGGGATATTAGTACCTTGGAGCGCCGCAAGTCCAGTTTTGGCCAAACTTGCTTTGCTACCCTGCACGTGAGAGTGTTGATCCACCTCTCATTTGTCAAGGCGATTGCCCTTTTACTGAGCGCCCATTTTAGCACTGCCATAGGCCTCCCCAGACCTACCATTTCCGGCTGCATCTGGAGAGTCGTACCGTACCTAGCTAGTTCGTCCGCCTGCAGTTCCCCGTGACGTCCGAGTGACCCGGGACCCAGATTATCTGGATGCTGAAATACTCGCTCATCTCGTTAAGAGATGATCGGCAATCCAGCGCCACCCGCGACTTCAGACAAACTGCCCCAAGTGACTTGATCGCTGCCTGACTGTCCACATAAATTGCGATATCCCTCCCGGATACCACATTATGCTTCAACCATGTCATGACTTGCCCGATCGCCACCACTTCAGCCTGGTACACGCTGCAGTAGTCAGGGAGACGAACAGAAATATTAACATTAAGTTTATCACAGAAGACTCCGGCTCCTACCTGATCGTCTAGCCTCGAGCCGTCCGTGAAAAATTGCACTGCCTCGTTTTCCAAGATTGATCCGTTTCTCCAGGATTCCCTTGAGGGAAAGATGGTACGGAAACCCTTATCGAAGCACAACGTTGGTGTGATATAATCCAGATTCGCCAGTTCTTCGCCAGCGAATCTACCTATCGTCGAGTGTCCCACCTGAAGACACTTCCATTGAGAGACAGCCAAGAGCCTCGTAGCCACGTTGGCTGCCATCTGTTTACCATAAAGGTCGATTGGAATAAGGTGGAACATAACCTCTAAAGCGCGTGTAGGTGTTGTCCTAAGCGCCCCGCTTATAAGCATACAGGCCGTTCTTTGCACCTTCTCCATCATACCTCTATAAGTTACCTTATCTAGAGCTGGCCACCAAACGCCCACCCCGTACATTAGCACAGGTCTTACCACGGCGGTATAGAGCCAGTATACCAGCTCCGGTTTCAAGCCCCATCTCTTACCTATAGCGTTTCTACACGAGTATAAGGCTACAATAGCCTTATTCACTCTTTCCAAAGTGTTAGGCTTCCAGCTGAGCTTACTATCAAAGATTATGCCCAGAAATCTCGCTCGGTCAGCAAAAACTAGTCCGCTGCCGTTTATGACAGGAGGGCTAACCACCGGAATTTTATATTTCCTAGTAAATAGTACCAGCTCTGTTTTGGACGGGTTAATCCCCAATCCACACTTGCTGGCCCATTTCGTAACGATCAGGAGTGCATTCTGCATAACATCCCTAATCGTATCTAGATATTTGCCTGAGACAGCTATCGCTACATCATCAGCATATGCTACAACCCCTATCCCCTCTCTCTCTAGTTCCAGCAGCAATCCATTAATCACTGCACTCCAGAGAATGGGGGACATTACACCTCCTTGTGGGGTTCCTCTAACCACCCGTCTTCTAATCTTGGACTCTCCCAACTCCGAGGTAATAGTCCTGCTTACCAGCATCTGATTTATTAACCTACTTATAGAGCAGTCCACTTTCAAAAAAGACAATCCTTCCATGATCGCCTCCGTTTTTACATTATTAAAAGCACCCTCAATATCGAGAAATGCTACCATGCAAAACTCTTGCAAGTAAATTGATTTCTCAATTGTGCATACTAGATCGTGCAGAGCTGTGTCCACCGACTTTCCCTTACAGTACGCATGCTGCGACATTGCCCAATTCCTGGGTTCAATTCTTTATCGAATAAACACATCTATCAACCTTTCCAGGGTTTTCAGCAGAAAGGATGATAGAGTTATAGGCCTCAAGTCCTTTGGACGAGCATGTGAGCTCTTTCCCGATTTCGGAATAAAGACTACTTTGACCTCTGTCCAATTCCTAGGAATATAGACTAGTTTCAAACATCCCCTGAAGATAACCTCTAGCCAGGGGATGATGGCTGCCGAGTTCTTTTGAATCTCTGCTGGTATAATCCGATCCGGGCCCGCCGACTTATAAGGCTTAAAACCCTGCAGCGCCCACCTGATCCGCTCTCTATCCAATATGCCCTCCATATCTATTGGAGGTGTTCCTCGATGAGCTCCAGGCTCCATCGAGTCATCAAAGCTTCCCGGAAAGTGGGTATCGATGAGAAGCTCCAACGATTCCGCACTTGAAGCTGTCCATGACCCGTCTGGTCTAATTAAGTAACTAGGACTAGTTGGGTTAGTAGATAGAATCTTCCTAAGGCGGGAAGTCTCAGAGACTTCTTCCATTCTACCACAAAAGAGTCTCCAAGATCCCCTCTGTGCCTTCCTCAATTCTTTTTTGTACTTTCTTAGGTCCTCCTTATAGGAGTCCCAGTCCCGTACATGCCTCGTGCTCTTTGCCTTATTAAAGGCTGTCCTACACGCCTTCCGAAAGGTCTCCAACTCCATGGACCACCATGCCGGTTTCTGCCTGCCCCTTGGCTTTATCAGGGGGCAAGAAGCATTAAAGGAAAGATTGCATGCTCTTGTGACAACATCCACAATGCAATTCAATTCTTCCACTGTCTCCGGAGGTCCGGGGACCTCCGGCAATAGTTCCTCCAACACCTCCCCATATTTCTCCCAGTTTGTCCTTCTAGGATTCCTGAAAGGCTTCTGGGTAACCGGGTGAATGTTAAGGTTATAAGTTATATATTGATGATCAGAGAATGAGTGCTCCTTCGCCACTCTCCATCCCCTAATCAACTGAAAAATAGTATCCGAGGAGAGGGTCACATCTAGAACCTCTTGCCGATTGCTAATGATAAATGTCGGTTCCTGCCCAACATTGCAGACTGAAAGGTTAGTATTTAATAAGTAATCAAAAAATAACTCACCCCTCTCATTAATATCAGTGCTCCCCCAAATTGTGTGATGCGCGTTTGCATCACATCCGAGTATCACACCAATCCTATTTTTCCTTGCTTCTCGGATCAGGTCCCCCAGGTTATCCGGCGGGATCTCCTTCTCCCGATCCATATACGCAGAGACCAGCCAAAACTTGTCTCTGCCAACCTCCATACTGATCGCAGTAACGTCACCACTACTGTATTGAGAAAGTAGAAAAATTTTTAAAGTATTTTTCACTAAAATGCAAGATCTTATCTTCTCAGAGTTACTTGAGTACAAAGTTGTATACCCTTTCACCTTAAGGCCACAGATCCTGTTTTTGTTAATCCAAGGTTCCTGGATTAACACTAGCTCCTCTCCTGATCTAGTCAGTCTGAGAACGAGAGCCGCCGAAGCAGCCTTCGTATGGTGAAGATTAATCTGCACAATATTAATCACCATGCATTATCTCACTTACCTCTTCATGCATTCCCTGTTTCAGGCTAATGCTACCTTCCTCCGGGGGGCCGCTAGTATCCGCCTTGTCACCCCCCATAATTGATGCTTCGCTGCCTTGAGAATCCCCAGCCTCTCTTCGTTCAGATTCCGACAGGGTGTCCCCATCGGATCCAAGCGAGAGAAGGCCGCCTCTCTCCAATAGCAGCTCCACGTCATCGTCTGTTATAACCCCATGCGCTTGCTCGACTGTCTGCCGCTGGGTCCGTCCGACGTCCACCTCCGGCCCGTCCTCCGAGCGCATGCCTACCTCATCTTTTTTAAAAACGTTGAGAGTGATCGACCCGAAACCGAAGCTGATCACCCCCTTTGTCTCTGCCAGGGGAGTAAGGGACTCCTTATTGAGCAGCATGATTGCCATTCTGAAGCCCCCTTTAGCCTCCTCCTGTTTGACAATCTTCCAATCTTTCGTTGGAAGATTTGGATTACTTGCCTGAATAATCTCAAGGATCTCTTCTGGCTTTTCTGGTTTGGTTGGTAACCAGACGCGGGCCCTTGGTCTACTCGGAATTTCTTCCTTTCGAACTGCCTCAAGCCTCGCGCCTTCCCATACCTCACCTACTTCGGCTATTGCCTTTTTATAAAGATCCACCGATCTTTGATCCGAGCACGCAGTTAACTTAACGCGCCCTTGATGCCATCCCGCATCTCTACAGAACGGAGGGGGTCCTGGATTTTCTCTCAGGACCTTGATGAAAATGGAGTTTAGTGCATTATACACTTCCCTCCACTTTCCTGCCGTGATGCTCCCATCTTCTTGACTTCTGTCAATTACCGCTAGCACCAGTACGTTCTCCTTTACTATTTCACTGAACAATTTCGGTTTTTCCTTTGGATCTCCCGATATCGCTCCAGTGACGGTCTTGGCTCGTTTGCTGTCGCCCCCTTCGAGCTCATCCTGAGACCTCGGCCTTTTAGGCACAAGGACCCTATCCGAGCTGTCGCGGCCGACAATCTCCCTCGCCCAAGCCACAGATTGCTTCTGTTCTACTGTAAGCTGCCCCTCAGGGGTTGCAGCCAGTTTATCCAGAATTTTATGCGCCGACCGTTTCTCCCTGTATCGTCGCTTTGCAGGAGGGATCCTTCCCGATCCCCCGCTCTCTTGCCTGGCATTGGTATCGCTGACTCCTGGCTTTGATGCCATGGTGCCACTTACCCCTGCCACTGATGAGGTAGCTCCACCTTTAAGGTAAGAGCCACTTTCTTCCTTCATTGTTTCCGGTTTTTCAAGGGTACCGGCTCCCTCATTTTTATTATTTAAATGATCCATAAAACTCCCACGAGTGTCGGAGAAATACTGGTCCACCTGCGCAGAGATCCGTATACGCAGGTAAGGCTAAATACAACTGGAGGTAGCCAGGAATCCAGAGGGCTCCGTTAACGACTGGGCTTTGTTAAATGGGCCCCCAGCCTAGCTGATCATCAGCACGGGTCGCATAACACCTTAATCCAGCCCATTGGCTCACCAAGCATCACATCCCAGCACCCCCGCCCCTATTCATCTTTCACCCAACCATTCACCCATCCATATGGATATCCTAAACCAATAGGACCCATTTCATCATTCAAGGGGGTAACCCGTTTAAAGGGGCCCCTCACTCACTACCTGGAGACCCCGGAAATGTGACGCTCAGTTTGCCTGTGGTTATTAGTTGATGGTTTTATGGCGCCATCAGTTCGCCATTCCATACCGGGTATCATAGGCACTCAGAATTTATTAAACTGAGGTTAACCACTCCCCAGTTTCCTGAGACTCTCCTCCCAGCAGGGCTGCGGTTGGGGGCGGCTTATTTAATATTCACCGCTAACCTATCTATCGATAGGTCGTTCACTATCCACCACCTGTGACCCCCCCGATAGCTGCAGCACGCCCCGGGTACTGTTATAGTAACAGTTTTCGTATTTATAAACCTCACGATAAGATTTATTTGTAATGTAACAATGGTTATAGTGATCAAAATCCATCACTATAAACGTTGCTACAATATATCCAAGACAAGAAAGTAAATTCGAAATTCTTATCGAATTTTATACATGATTTTAAAATGATTTTCGAAAATCGTTGCTATATAGCAATAGCAATAGTTACGACTATAAATTCGGGCCTTAGATTAATAGCAACAGTTGATGCAAATAACAACAGCAAATGCATGCAGGTGTAGATTCAGTCATTAGTTTCGAGAAATTGTCTAGTGTTGTGTCAGTGTTGTGAATGAAAATTTTTAAATAATTTAAGAAACTTAATATTATGATAGCACAGCTCTCAGGCGAGGAGTACATTGATATCCATTTTGTTTACGGATTTTGCGATGGTAATGAATCACGAGCTCGCAATGAATATCAACGCAGATTTCCAACGCGCCGCGTTCCTGACGCAAGAATATTTACTAATATTCATAGAATACTGCGAGATATCGTAACAACATTAAAAACCCGGGCGGAGCCCCATTCAGTCTCACCAAATCATTTGAATGTCGGCGAAGAAATAATTCGTAATGTAACATCAAATCCTTCTATTGACATAAGGAGACTCGCTTTACAATTGAATATCTCTCGCTACCGAATTCATCTAGTATTACATCAGGAGAATCTTCATCCATACCATACAACCCGTTCAAGAACTATTACCAATAGACTATTGGGTGTGTGAATTAATTTTTAGACTTTTTTTATAAAAAAGAAATGTTTATTAAAAGATAACGATACCGTATATTTTATCCAATATATTCGCCATCGTTAGCTATGACTTCCTGCCATCTCCTGGGAAGTTTGTGGATTCCTCGTTTGAAGAAGCCTTCAACTTTCCCATAGCTATCCAGCCATCGATCCAATTTCGCACTTCTTCGGCGTTTCGGAAGCGTACGTCAGCCAGGCCTATTTGCATTGACCGAAACAAATGGTAGTCGGAAGGTGTAAAGTCTGGAGAATACGCAGGTTGTTCAAGCCGATCCCAACCGAGTTGCTCTACCTTGTTTTGAGCGGTTTTAGCTCGATGTGGTCTGGCATTGTTATCATGAAACAAAACTGTATAGCTTTTGTTCACTATTGCTGGCCATTTTTCGTCTAATGCACGTGCCAAATTGTCCAGTTGGCGTCGGTAGCGATCACCTGTAACCGCTTCATTTGGATTTAAACGCTCATAATACACCACACCTTTCTGGTCCCACCAAATACTCAGCATAACCTTATCGCAGTGAATATCTCGTTTTGGCTGCGATGGTCCTGCTTGGCCCCGGATCGACGTAAGCTGCTTTACGTTTGGGGTTGTCGTAATAGACCCACTTTTCATCGCCAGTAACAATTCGATGTAAAAAACTATGCTTTTTATACTCAGCAAGATTTTTTTTTGCATGCTTCAATTCGTGCTCTCAATTGATTTTCGGACAGTTGATGTGGGACCCATCTTCCTAGCTTTCGAATCTTTCCCATTGCGTGCAAACGATGGGAAATGGTCGATCGGTCAAGGTTTAACTGCATTGTAAGTGCTTTTTGCGTTTGACATGCATTTTCATCCAATAATGTTTGTAATTCGGCATCTTCAAACTTTTTTGGCTGACCTGGCAGTTCTTTGTCTGTCAAGTCAAAATCACCACTTTGGAATCGATGAAACCAATTGAAACAGCTTGCTCTCGTTGGAGCTTGATTACCATAAGTATCAGAAACCAATCGGTGAGCTTCAGCGGCGTTTTCTTGGAATCAAAAAAAAAAAGAAGAACCCCTCGAAAAAACAACTTATCACGATCCATTTTAAATCGATTACAAAAAAATGACGTAATATGAAAAATAACACTTTCTGCTCTGAATTTGATTGACAATTGTGACAACTACAAAATGCAATTGGAGTAGCTTGTCAAAATATACGCAATCTCACGTAGCAACATCTAAATGTCGAGTCTAAGAATTAATTCACACACCCAATACAACAAAAGATTGGAGTTTTGTAATTGGTTGATGGAAAGGAATTTGAACAATGATAGTTTTGTGAAACGTATTCTATGGACGCATGAATTGAAACAAAAGAAGAACTAATACAACTAATATACACACAACAGCACAACAGATAAGGGAAGAATTACCAAGAATTCAAATAACCAAAGGCATACTTAAACGAATATTAGCCTGTATTCAATCACAAGGAGGACATTTTGAGCACCTTCTATAACTCCTCGACCCAAACTTTGTATTAGGGGTGTATATTTTCATCACGAACTAAAATAAACAAACATCAACTATTATTATTAATTTAAATTACAGCAAATATTTTGTTACCTTTCTATTATTGTTATTGTTTTGACGTTTATAATTATTACATTTAAGTATAGTTCAGTGCATTTAAATTTAAATTGATAAAGCGCCTTTATATTTAAACTGCATTTGCACTAACGTACGTTGGATGGCGCAATAATTATAGCATTGTATTGTATATAGTAGATTTATAATAAGTTTTTACAATAAAAATATAATATTTTTTAGTGAGTCTTGCGCTACAACTTGGAATGCGATCACCAATTTATAAAAAAATAAAATAAAAAATTATAACGTTTATAAATAAAATTGAAATTTATTATCAACCATTTTTATTGTTGAGTTAATTAAATTGAGTTTTTCAATACGGAGACTTGTTTAACCATTTGCATCATAACCGTGTTTCTTCCGTGTAATTCATTATTGGATCCAACGAGCCACATTACCAGCGGTATAAATCACATTCAGATTTATACATCTTTATGGTATGGTAAAATTAAGTAAAACAAATAAAAAATTATAACGGTTTTTCTTGAGAAAAACTCAATTTTATAAAAAAAAAAATATTTTTTTTTTACTTTAAAGCATCATTGCTCTTAAACTGATGCAGGTGCAAGATAACCACCTAAATCCTAATAATAGCGTGTGCAATTACCAGTCAAATAAGGCTAAATTGGTTACTCTCCGATAAATATTTTGGAAGTTACAGTTTAATATTTGGGTGTACTTTTTTTCTGAACCAAATTTTTTAAACACTCTGTATCTCAAAGGATATCAAAAATGGACCCACCTTTTACCCGGGTAAAAATGTAAAACGAATTTCTTGCTGTTTGCTGGCAGTCATTTTGGAAGGTATTTGTAGTAAAGTGGCAGCACTGCCCTCTATTCCTATGCACCTTTTCTAAAAGGTAAGATCTGGTACATATTTCTTCATTAAATTATGATTTTTATACACTGCGCCAATTAAAAAACGGAACAGAAATTTTCTTCGAAAAAATACCCAGATTTAAACGCTTGTATCTTGGTGAAATAACCCCTTTCAAAAAAAAAATTTTGTTTCTAGTTGAAGGAAATTTTGTTTTCTTTTCGATATTGGAAACTGTTTTATTTTATTTTGTTTTTTTATGACTTTTTTGAGTAAAACAAAAGGTGTCTAAAAAAAAAAAAAATTTGCTGCTGTTTGAAATTGTAAACGAACTTGCTCGATATTTCATTCAAAAATCCAAATCGGCCATTTTATAGAGAATTTAGAAACCTTACAAAATGATACTAGGAAAATTTCTGTGCGACCACTCCTTGTCGAGTTATTGAAGTTTTAGAGAAAATGTATCAAAAAGCGTAGAAGTAAATTTTTTTTATTTTGTAAACTTAGCACTCTACGATAAAATGTTAAGTCACTTTAACCAGAGCCTACTGTATAAATAAGAGCCTCCAGTATCGACTGTATTTTTTACTAAGCTTAAAATAAGGTACATATATACATACAATTTTTCCTTTACTATGAAACTATATGGGGAAACGGTTATTTTCATTTACAGTTTTAGTTTATTAGAAATGTGAGCTTTTGTTTTGTTTTTATATGAAAATGTTCATGAAACATGTAATATTATTTGATTGAAAAATCGAGTCTTGAAAATGTTTATTTCTAAGTGAAAATCGTCATGAAAAATAAGGTACTTTTAAAATTTTAAATATTGTTGTTTTTGTAATATACTACGTCATCAACATAACTCGTTTATAAAAAATACAATAATCATCTCTTTCATTGCCTCCATTCTAATTTGAATTCGAATATGTTTTGTAGCGTCTCACTCATGCAAAAATATATACACTCATTCAAAACATACTCACTCATGCAAATTATACTTACATTCATGTTCCACTACAATAATCCACGGATATCAGCGCACTCATTTAACTTACATAAAACCGCAACGCAACCGCAACCGCTCAACCGACGAGCATATTAAAATTGTTGATTCATCGCTCCGGTTTTTCCCAAAACATCAATAAACAAAAAAAAAACGAAACAATTCATTTTAAAAACTTTTATTCATCCGCTTCAATTCTACTTCGTTTCGATTTCGCTTTGTAATTTTCTCAGACCGAAATTGACAATTCGTTCGTGCGCATTTATCGAAGCAAGTCGCGTTTTCATTATACCTAAAATTCGTGATTTTTAATACGCAAATGGTGGTGAATAATATTTAATAATATTTAATAAATAACTTTGTAATAATTAATTTAATACTTCTAAAATATAACAATAAAACTTTGTGAATTTAAATACCTATTATAAATTAACTAAGTGAAGTGTTTTATTGTATACATGCAATTATATATGGATTTGGCGTCTCCCTAAAAATTGGCAGCAAACACAGCAAACGCCATTAAGACCCCATATATTGGTGACCTCCGATAACCGTGTTTACGGTTCAGCAAGTATTTATTACACGCATTTATATACGCGCCTGGCACAAAATAGTGTCAGGCCAAAAGGTACGTAACCATTACAAAAACCTCATTATTACAAAACATATATTTCCAACATTAAATCAAGGTTATTACAAGCAAAAATTTTTCTTCCCTCATTGCCTCAACAACGAAACGGACACAATCGTATACGAAAAAAAAAACAACAACAAAAAGTGGAACTACAAAGTAAAACAGTGCCGCAGTAAGATAACAAATAAAAAACTGCAATTAAATCAAAAATTATTTTGGGAATATTTTTCACGGATTACACGAACAACAATACACAGCACACCGTGTCATTTTGGAAACTAAGACATTACAACATTTTGGAATGAAATGCGCCTATACATATGGTGCCAACAATACTAGGAAAATTTAACAACAATAAATATTAATGCAACAACAACGGTGAGTGGAAGCATACATATTCGTGCGTAATACAAAAACAACGCGCCTACACATAAATATACATAAATTCAAAAGCCATTAAACAACTGGAAATTAAAAAAACATAACGGAACAAGGACAATCATCAACAGCAGCAGTGACAACAGCAACAACTACAGCTAAGTGCTAATTTTTTTTTGCATTTCAATAATTTTTTTTTATATTTAATAAACGCTAAATTTCACTGATTATATTAAACAATCACACAACATATTAAAACGTGTCGCCTGTCACACGAAATCATTGAAATAATCATATAATTAATTAAAAAAAATCATTATGTAACAATTTTAACATTATCTAGATGTAAATTGTTCACCACCCTGCTCAGTTATCTTTCTTTTTCGGAAAATTTATTACAGAATTGTTTGTTTCAGTTTATTGATTGTTTCCGTTGGTAACATACACAAAGAACCGCGTTGAATATTTCGTTCATTATTAATATAAACAATTTAACGAGCCCCCCCCAATACGAGGTAACACGCCCGTTCCGTAATTCGGGGGTATCTCGTCGGCCATTACGTGTTATATTTTTTTATTTTTTTTCATACATGGTAACCATTCCACATTAAATTCAAATTTTTATTTCTCATTTCTCTACTTTCGATTAAATTTTTTTTCCGCTGTGTCACAAAATAACCCCATTCGTCATAAATTGTTTACATTTGGGAAGCTCGTGTTCGAACGGTGCGGTAAATTTTCAAACAAATAAAATTTCGCTTTCGGTTTTTGAGTGATAAATTAATAAAAGTTCAGTTGCAAATCAACATGCCGGATAACGTAGGAGACGACATGAAGGTCGACGGAGACCAAACACAACCACTACCAGGCCCTTCAACAGGAGAAGTGGCAGGCCATACCAAAATAAATTTACAACCATTCTGGCCACAACAAGCAAGCAACTGGTTTAGACTAGCCGAGATTCAATTCGACGTGCGCAACATAACGTCTGAAAAATCAAAGTACTCCTATGTCTTAGCAACACTTCCTCCCGATACGTGCGAAACATTATCCGATTTTTTACAAAATCCACCCAAAGCTAACCAATATGCAATACTAAAACAAACATTATTAGAACGACTGGTACCATCGGACGAGCGGCGACTTGAAGCTCTTTTGTCCGGGCAAGACCTCGGCGACCGACGCCCATCTGAGGCGCTTCGTCACATGCGCAACCTCGCAGGCCCCAATGTCATCAATGACAATATAATCCGATCCATATGGATAAGGAAATTGCCTGAAATCATAAGGATTGCAATGGTCGCACAGCCAGAAACCACAACGAGTGATGTACTGGCCAAAATAGCCGACCGCATGTACGAGGTTATCAATGTACGTTCTACACAACCAAATCATTCAATTCAATCAGTGAGTTCAAATCAAAACCAGAATCAGAATAGACAGAGTCGTTCACCCACTCATTTTGACACGTTTACAGTCGAAGATCGCCTGGCGCGCATCGAGGCCAGATTAGCTGGCTTGTTTCGGAGCGGCTGGAGTAGATCAAGGGGGCGACAATCAACTTCACGCTCGCAATCACACGACAACAGCAATAACCAAAGCGTGAATAATCGCTTGGGCAAGTGCTGGTATCACGCCAAACACGGCACGTCGGCGCGCAAATGCGTTCCGCCATGCATTTTCCAAAATACGCCGCAATCCATCAGCAAGATGGATGTTGACATCAACCAAAAAAACTTGAACCCAAGCGGGTAATGACGACATCGTCACAAGCCTTTAAAAATTCAGCCCGTCTATTCGTTTTCGACCAAACTAACAAATTCACCTACCTTATCGACACTGGCGCTGACCTTTCGGTCATTCCAGCCAATTATTTCAAACAAACATACAATTTTGTTAATCGAAATAATAATCTAGTTCTCTCGGCCGCCAATGGCACAACTATCCACACCTACGGCACAAAATTGCTTCAGGTGGATCTCGGACTCAAACGAGCATTCACGCATGCTTTCATCTTAGCTGCGGTGAATCGTCCGATCATTGGCGCCGATTTCTTGTGCAAATTTGGCTTACTTGTTGACTTAAAAAACAAGCGGCTGGTTGATTCAGCGACACAGCTGTCAATCAATGCCACCTCGGTTCTTGTCGACACACCGACACCGATTCATTTCGCAGTCAACAATGGTTATGGCACACTGCTTAAGCAATTTCCTTCCCTCACAGCAGAGCCTAACTACAACTTGCCAGTCCAGCACAACGTGGTCCACCATATTGTCACAGCAGGCCATCTGCCCGTGTCAAGACCACGCAGACTAGATCCAGTTCGTCACAAAGCCGCACACACAGAATTCCAGCACATGGTGGAATTAGGGATTTGCCGGCCATCTGCATCTCCCGTCTCTTGTCCGCTCCATATGGTGAAAAAGAAAGATCATGATTGGCGACCATGTGGGGATTATCGTCGCTTAAACACGGTCACAACACCTGATCGCTATCCGATACCCCACATCCAAAATTTCTCCATGCACTTGCATGGTTGCAAAATTTTTACAAAAATCGATCTTATCAGAGCTTACCATCTCATTCCCGTTGCACCTGAAGACGTTCATAAAACGGCTATCACTACTCCATTTGACCTCTTCGAATTCACTCGAATGCCATTTGGACTACGCAATGCCGCGCAAACGTTTCAGCGTTTCATGAACGAAGTCGTACGCGATTTAGACTTCGTCTTCGTCTACATTGACGACATTCTTGTAGCTTCGCATAATGAGGAGCAACACAAACTTCACCTGGAACAACTCTTCCACAGGTTAACGCAGTTTGATGTTCATATCAAAAGTTCAAAATGCGTCTTTGGCGCATCCACTCTTGACTTCCTCAGCCACAAGATCACCCTTAATGGTATTCTGCCGTCCGAAGAACGAATTAACGCCATTAGGGAATTCCCAGCTCCAACATCAATCAAAAGCATACAGCGATTCGTCGGTATGGTAAACTACTACCACCGATTTATACCAAAGCTCGCTGAAACACTCGCACCAATTCATTCACACTTGGCAGCTTTACTCAAAAAGCCCAAGACAGCCAAGAACTTCTCTTGGCCCGACGAATGTCAACACGCATTCTCGTCGCTAAAAGCTGAATTGGCCCAGATAACACTTCTGGCACACCCGCTGAGTGACTCAAAACTCAGTTTAACCACTGACGCATCAAACACTGCTGTCGGTGCGGTACTACAACAGTACAACAACGAGTGTTGGGAGCCACTGGGATTCTTCTCCAAGAAACTCTCGGGTGCTGAAAAGAAATATTCCGCATTCGATCGGGAATTACTCGCAATATATCTAGCAGTCAAACACTTTAGATATTTTGTTGAGGGTCGGGACTTCACCATTTACACCGACCATAAGCCTCTGACTCGAGCAATTCAGTCAAAAACTGAACGCAATCCAAGGCAATCCCGCCACTTGGATTATATCAGTCAGTTTACAACGGACATCCAACATGTACACGGACATGACAACGTTGTCGCGGACACACTATCCCGCACTACCGACAACGAAATGGCCGCAGTCGATACAACCATCGACTTACAGCAAATAGCAAATACGCAAAAAGACGACCTAGAACTTCAGAATTTATTTTCTGGTTCCGAATGTCACTCTAGTTCATCAATGAAACTAGAACTTTTTAAACTACCTGGCCTCGAAATTATTTGTGAAACATCTACTGGGAACAATCGCCCATACATTGCAGCACCACTACGTCGATCCATCTTCGACACTCTTTACAACATTTCGCATCCTGGAGTCCGTGCAACGCGTAAATTGATTACTGCTCGCTACTTTTGGCCTAGCATAAACAAAGACGAAGGCAATTGGGCTCAGTTTTGTTTATCCTGCCAACGTGCCAAAGTTCAACGCCATACCAAAACACCTCATGGACAATTTGACATTCCACCTGGTCGATTCGAGCATATCCATATAGACATTGTAGGTCCACTTCCTCCGTCTAATGGATATTCATATCTACTCACCTGTGTCGATCGTTTCACTCGCTGGCCAGAAGCATACTGCATGACGAACATGTCAGCTGCAACCATTGCCACTACTTTTGTAAACAATTACGTATCACGATTCGGCGTGCCCCTTCACATCACAACTGATCAGGGAACACAATTCGAGTCAAAGCTTTTCTCAGAGTTAACGAAACTCCTCGGATCTCATCGGATACGTACGACGGCTTATCATCCGCAAGCCAATGGCATGGTCGAACGCTTCCATCGGTAACTTAAAGCCGCATTAATGGCCAGAAGCAACACAATTAATTGGAGCTCGGAAATACCAATCATACTTCTTGGAATCCGAGCAACAGTGAAAGAAGATCTCAAGTGCTCACCAGCTGAAATGGTTTACGGACAAACCATCAAGCTACCCGGTGAGTTCTTTATCGATAATCCTCTTCCACCTCTTCCAACCGCCGACACAGTCGTCGACCAACTGCGACAAACCATGCAAAACCTTATACCCAAGGCAACTCGTCTAACCAAACAAGACGATGTTTTTGTTCCGAAATCACTCGACAACTGTGATTTTGTCTTCGTTAGAACAGACAAGGTTCGCATGGGATTATCTCCTCCTTACGAAGGTCCGTATAAAGTCATACGTAGACTACGCAAGCAATTCATCGTATCGATTAATGGTAAAACCCAAACCATTTCAATCGATCGACTCAAACCAGCTTACGGAATTCTAAGTTCAGCTGATCTCACATCAAACCTTCGAACTAACAAAAGCGTCCGTATAGCAACTACTCATTCAGTAATTCCCTGAGGAGGGGAAATCACTTGCGGGGGAGTCCTGTAGCGTCTCACTCATGCAAAAATATATACACTCATTCAAAACATACTCACTCATGCAAATTATACTTACATTCATGTTCCACTACAATAATCCACGGATATCAGCGCACTCATTTAACTTACATAAAACCGCAACGCAACCGCAACCGCTCAACCGACGAGCATATTAAAATTGTTGATTCATCGCTCCGGTTTTTCCCAAAACACCAATAAACAAAAAAAAACGAAACAATTCATTTTAAAAACTTTTATTCATCCGCTTCAATTCTACTTCGTTTCGATTTCGCTTTGTAATTTTCTCAGACCGAAATTGACAATTCGTTCGTGCGCATTTATCGAAGCAAGTCGCGTTTTCATTATACCTAAAATTCGTGATTTTTAATACGCAAATGGTGGTGAATAATATTTAATAATATTTAATAAATAACTTTGTAATAATTAATTTAATACTTCTAAAATATAACAATAAAACTTTGTGAATTTAAATACCTATTATAAATTAACTAAGTGAAGTGTTTTATTGTATACATGCAATTATATATGGATTTGGCGTCTCCCTAAAAATTGGCAGCAAACACAGCAAACGCCATTAAGACCCCATAGTTTCTATAGTTATTTTGAATTTGCAAAGCATGCTAGATTGTTTTGATTTTTTGTTTTCTTCGCACTCATTTTATTGATTTATTTTTTTCTGTTTGCTCTTTCTGATTTATTTTAGTTTAATTGTTGAGCGGAGGCGTGTTGTCTTTTTTCTTACCATTAGTTTTAGATGTGGAGATATGATGTCGTCATTAAACTGAATTTTCTCTTTTTAATACACATTGTTGTTGTTGTAGAATGTTTTTTAATTTAATTTCCCTTATTTTCTTTTGATTATTGCTGGAAATTAGGGAAATTTGAGAATTTGTGTTTTAAATGAGTAAGACATTGAGTTGTTTGTTAGCGATTTCAAAAAAAATTATTTAACTGGGTTTAAGTTTTAATTCATATTTTATCGTCAATCGAAATCGCGTTTTTTCATATAAACACTATGAAAATAAATGAATTTTTAGTGTTTCTATATCCCTTATTTTAAGTTCATTTTTCACATGCCGGCTCTATTCACTTCAAGATGGTTCTGCTTTAACACACTAAATCTTCAACAACTCGACAAGGAGTGGTCGCACAGAAATTTTCCTAGTATCATTTTGTAAGGTTTCTAAATTCTCTATAAAATGGCCGATTTGGATTTTTGAATGAAATATCGAGCAAGTTCGTTTACAGTTTCAAACAGCAACACATTTTTTTAGACACCTTTTGTTTTACTCAAAAAAGTCATAAAAAAACAAAATAAAATAAAACAGTTTCCAGTATCGATAAGAAAACAAAATTTCCTTTAACTAGAAACAAAATTTTTTTTTTGAAAGGTGTTATTTCACCAAGATACAAGCGTTCAAATCTGGGTATTTTTTCGAAGAAAATTTCTGTTCCGTTTTTTAATTGGCGCAGTGTAGTTAGCTTTTGAAGTGAAATAACCAAAGTTAATAAAAACCAAAATTATTGGTATAGTGTTTATAAGGTGTTTTATTTGGAAAATAAATTATATACAATTGTGAATGAATACGTCGTATCCATCATCCGAAAATTAGAAAAGTATTATTGGACACATTCGGAATGATTACATTTTGATTATGGACGTTTTTTTCCGAAGAGTGCTTATTTTTCGATATATTTGGAAGTTTCAACTTAAAAAATCACCTGGTATATGTCATATTTTTTAAGGAAATATTTTCGTCAAATTCTGCAAGTGTTCTTACTAATTCGTTGGTTAACCGTTAAAATATGATAAAGAAACCAATCGCCGCTCTATGCCCTACTTCACCATGTTGTGATAAATCCGCACCTGTTTTTTAATAAACGCGTATTCTTTCTTTTCCGACTATAGATTTATTTTTTTAGCTAGGTAGTATTTAGTGAATACTACAAGAGAAAATCCTACTACAAAAATAGATGAAACATTTATTATTTTCGTTTTCTTATCAGTTTCCCTTATTACAAAAATTGTATTCTCCAGTATTATTATTATCAGCTTTATTTTTTACACTTGTTGTTTTTCATTTAAAGTCTGGATTTAGTTGTTGCTTACTTTTTTATAGAAGAGATAAAAATACACAATGTACATGTACAAAGTTTTTCGCAAAAGTATATAAGTATTTGTGTAACTGGGGAAATTCGGAAAATGTTGAAAATAAAAAGAGAGCGAGAAACATAGAGAGCACACAGATTTTTTTTTTTTTCTGTACATAAATATATTCAAAACAGAACACAAAAAAATAAAGAAAATTCGTAACAGAATAAAATCTCACTCGTACAATTTATTTTTCATTTTCTGTACGTTATCCATAGGGAAGCGTGTGTTTATTCCTTTTTTAAAATAAAAATAAAATTGTTTGGAAGGAAAATATACATAATATTTTTGTTCAATTTCTTTATATATCCTTTAATATGTTTGTACGAGTAATAATAATATTGTAGAGACAGAGTAAAAGAGGAACTCAATTTTTATTCTTCTTTAGATTCGTGTGTGTTATTCACAGAGTACAAGTGGGAAAAAAAACGGAAAAACTAAAGTAAAATTAAAAAAAAAAAAAGAAAAATACTACTATTAAATATCTTTGAAATATTTCCAAGCTCTAACAGTTTTCCCCGGGCTTCAAACGTAATAACATTAAAAAATTTTTTTTTGTTTTTGTTCATTGTTCTGGAAATGTTTCTTTTTCCCCAATTTACTAAAAATAATATAAAATAAAGCATTTAATCGCGAAATTTAAATTGGATTTTTAATTAAAATTTATTTAATAATTTTGATTGATTTTTGTGTATCGATACAAATATTTACGTATGCAGTGATAAATAATTTAAGTATTTTGTGCAATATATAAATAATAGTAAATATTTTTACTTTCTATAGTTTTGTGTGTGATACATACTGATAACAGCATAAACAAAAAATAAAAGCAACTAGAAAAATAAAATATAACTTGTTGAGTGAAAAACTGAAAAATTTTGTTTTGTGATTTTCCATGAGTTAGGTGATTTAAATTTTTTTTTTGTGTGCTTCATTTGTTCAGTTTGTTTGGTGTATATTTTTGCTTTTACTTGATTAGAGTACATACAATTTATTTATTTGTGGTGTGTGTTATATAGTACATATATATATTTGTGTGGTATTGTGGAAATCCGGAAAAAATACAATAAAAGTTTAACAACAGGTAAGAGAATATATAAATTCGATATAACAAAAAAAACAAATAAAAATGTCTTAAAGGAAAAATACTTAACTTGTTGATTGTTGGAAAATTTTGTTGTTTTCCAAATTGAAAATATTTTGTGTGTGTGTATGTGGATGTAGGAGTTTGTATTATATGTTCATATATATATATATTTATACATAAGTACGTATAAGTAGATAAATGCCTCGAAACCTTATACAAGTACCTATAATATTTATAACAACCGTAATAGAGTAACCCAGACTTTTATTATTATCGTTTTGTTCATGTTATTTTTACAAGTTCTATTTGCCAAAGAAGTTTATGTTACTAGTGGCATATTATGTTTTTCCGATACATACATATTTTTGCGATGATTTCCATGAATTTTGTATTTTTACATGTTTTTAATATAAATATTGAAATTGATGACGACAGTAGTTTTGACTTTGATTTATCTATTCATATATATATCAATGTCGACTACCTATTATTTAATTATGATTTTCCTTATAGCCTTAAGTGATGTACACAAAGTTTCGTTAGTAAAATACCTACTTTCATTTTGTACAGTATAATTTTGGTTCACATTTCGTTTGTTAAACCCTTCAGAGAATATTCGCTAATTATTAGCATGAGGAATAATTATGTTGCCAATCATTCGTAAATATAATATTCTAGTACATATAAGTAATCTATTATGGTTTATTTAAATATTCCCAATGGGACAAATTTATTTTTGTTAGCACAACAATACTTATGTGCGTGATTATAGAGATTAGATTAAGCGATTAATCATAAATTTAGCAAAACCAACAATTTTTATTGATTCGATAACGTAATTGAACAATCTACATAATTTAGATAAATTTGTGTGCTGAAAATGAAGTAATTATGTACAACTATAATACTCAGTACGCCTTTATACGAATATTTAAATTGGTTAGTCATCTCTTCAAAATGAATAAAATAAAAAATGGTTTAGATTTCTGAGAAATTTGGTTTTTTCTTTAGAATTTGCCTATAGGGTGCCCAACCATTTTTGGGTATATTTCACCGAGAAAAAAAATCAGTTGTTTTCAATTATTTTCTGGTCACTTTCACGCAACTATGGACCAAATTTCTTTGATTTTAAATACACAAATCTAGTGCGAACAAATCCTTGCTTTTTTACTAAATTGGTAGTAAATTCTATAATTTGTTGTAGTTGGTTTTGTTTCTGTGCTAACTAATTGTTTGTAGTATTTTTTACTATATTTCGCGATTTATTTATTTACCAACTTTATACTTACATATATACAATCTGGTTACAATTTTAATAATACAATAATATATACTAAAAGTAAAATTAAACAAACATGAAAAATTACCAATAAATTAAAAGAACATTAGATATCAAATGCATCCCTTGACAGATTAAAGTCGAATTTTATTAAAAGAAACAGTAGATTGATAAACAGGTTCACATTTACCGTAATTATGCCTAATATAAGGTAGCTTAATTTGGAAATCTCTAACGCGAAGGGTCCGTAGCGGAGAATATATATCGTACAACACCAAAATCTCAGGACAGTCAATTTTAGACACCAACAAGTTATTAATTTTACATCTACCTCGATACGGTGGAAGTATAAAAGCGAGTAGGTTCTCATCTCTGCGCAACCTTCGCAGAGCAAACCTTAAAAAGCGCTTTTGAACACTCTCAATTCGGTCTGGACAGTTACAGTTACCATAAAACGGATTCCAAATTACTGCACCATATTCCAACAACGAACGCACAAACGAGATATACTTATAATATTTTAATAGAATAAGGATCTTGAAAATCCCTCGAAAACCTTTTAATAAACCCAAGCATGGAATTCCCTTTAGAAATGCAAATATCAATGTGCTTATTGCACATTGCACGGGTAAAACGGATTGTTTTACATTTGGAAATGTTTAGGGTCAAATTCTGAGCTGTGCACCACATACTAAAATTATTTAAGTCGGATTGGAAATCTCTTGCGTCATTGATGCATGAGATGGTTTTAAAAATTTTAATGTCGTCCGCATAGATGAGGATGTCGGAAAAACGCAAACAATCCACTACCTCATTGATGAATAGTATGAAAAGCATAGGACCCAAATGACTACCTTGAGGCACTCTCGAGGTGACATTAATAACTCTGGATGTGAAACCACCAATCTTTACTATCTGAGTTCTGGAATCAAGATAAGGTCTGATCCAGTCCAGTGGGAGAAAACTACACTGCAAGGAATCAAGTTTCCTCAACAATCTTATCAAAGGCATTACAAAAATCAGTGTACACAACCTGCACAATTCCCCCCCCCCCCCCCCCTATATAAGGCATTAGAGACGCAATTTGTAAGCAAGAGTAAGTTAGTAGCAGTTGATCTGCCTGGAAAGAAACCATGCTGTTTTGGAGAGATAAAATTTTTCACGTGAAAAAATAATTGATCTTTAACAAGTTTCTCAAACAATTTGGGTAAGACTGAAATTATACAAATACCACTATGGTTCTCAATGTTACCACGAATCCCGGATTTTAAAATAGGTTTAATAAGCGATCGCTTCCAAAGAGTAGGGAAATATCCCTCTCTTAGACTTCTATTAAATAGAAAGCACACCGGGGCGGTAATTGTGTTACCGGTTGATTTTCAAAATAAAGGCAGTAACGAATCAAAGCCGGCACTATGGTTAATGTCAAGATTTGACAATTCCGATAAGATTGTATCAATTTCCAAGCGAAACATTGAAAATTTCATATTGCTCGTCACATTGTTCAAGCTGCAGAAATTAGAACCTGAATCTGGATTATAAACGCTCTCAAAGAAATCCGCAAACAAATTAATCTTATCTAGATTGTTATCACAGAATCGGTCTTTCAAATACATTGTGGAAGGGTAACCATCAGATTTTCTTTTATAGTTAACAAAATGCCAAAAATGATTGGGTTTCGATTTAATTTGTGAATCCACCTCCAAAACATAATTACTGTAAACAAATCGGTTAAGAAATATATACTTTTTACGTAAAACCTTAAATGAGTTGTAATTTACTGTATTCGGAGATAGTTTATAAAGTTTATGAGCCTTATCCTTTCTATTTTTCAAATTTATCAATTCACTGTTATACCACGGTTCCTTCTTCGAGCCTGAAACAACCAGTCTAGGAATGAATGTTTCAATGCCCATATGAACAATTTTATAAAATTCGTCCAACATATCATCTATATTATTACAATTATAAAATAAAGACCAATTATACCCATCAAGAAACGCACTTAAAGAAACATAATCGCCCATTTTAAAGTTATAGATGACAGAGTCGGTATTATTTTCGATTAATTCACTGTATTCAAACAAGACTGAAATATTCAGCGGCAAATGATAAATACTTGAAGATCCAGCTAAATCATCACAGGTTGTGACAAAGGCTATAGGTCTAGCACGTTGTTACTGCAATTCTTCACATTGATACATTGCTTCAGTCCCAACGAAAAAATTGCAGATATGAACTTTTCCACATCATCGTTCATGTTTATGGGAGTTAAATTGTTATCCAATACAATACCTGGCAAGTTAAAATCACCAAACATAAATAAGCGGTCCTCAGGTTGAAGGAGTGCAGTAATATTAAGTTTCACGGTGTCCAAAAACAATCACAAACCGTGACGCTTGAATGACATGGTATATATGCGACACAAATGATCAGCGAGTATGAATGAAACCGTAAGCGCACAGCAACCACTTCAGTACCACAGTCGGTTAACGTTATCGACATAGATGAGTATTTGTTTGCTATTATAATACCACCACCTTTGGCATAAGTGTCCTGCTGTAGATGTCTGATGTACCAGGCATTCGAATATTAATTTAAAGTCAAGATCAGATAGATGGTAGCTCAGATTAAAGTTAAAATAGTATCCCCTTTCAAATTTGCAAAACGGGAAATTTCTAGGAAATTTTTATGAAAAGACCGTGTTCTAGTTTTTAGAGAAAGAAAACATCGTTCCTGTTGCTATTAAATATTTTCTTAAAAGAAGCCCAACAATTTCTTCTCTGTTGCTGAAGGTGAATCAATGAGTAATTACACGTAATCTGACTCCATAGAAATTAAAATGGCTTTGGGTTCTAACAGATATTTAGATTTAGAAGAAAATTTGCCAAACTCGTTTGAAATCAAAGCTTTTGACATCAAACGATAACGATTTTAGTGTTTGCTTGGTTGATAAAATACGTTTAGCACTCAAATTTACCTCTTTTGCACTTCAAATTCAACCTTTTATAAATCATGTTTTGATTAGAAAAGGTTGAATTGATTTGCTAAAGTTTGAATGTGGTTGATATAGTTTCTCGTTTGCCGAATCTTTTTTATTACAGTTGAACGGTAAATAAAAATTGAATTTACCGGTTAACCCGGTAAAACCGGTTTAATTTGAAAAACTATTTTAAATCAGGAAATTGGAAATTCTCCTGTTTCATATACCCTTATCTCGGATTTCATCTTTTGATCATTTTTTAAAATTTCTCGAGATTTTTGTACCATAGTATGGAAATGGGATGCGAGACTGGTGCGAGACTTAGCTTTATCTTGCTTAGTATAGCATTTTGCTTAGTAGTATTATGCCCGATTTAAGAACAAAACAGCAATTAGTCAGTTAAATAATATTTCCTCTCTTTCTTCTTTTATGAAATTGCAATTTGTTTCATAATTCAAAATCAATGCTGTCTGGATCATAATTCTTTTTAACATGAACATTTTAAAGGAAGAATTAAATATTTGACTTTTCAATATCGCTCAAATAAAAATTTAATTCTCCCTTTAAACTGTTCATGTAAAAAAGAATTATGATCCAGACAGCATTGATTTTGAATTATGAAACAAATTGCAATTTCATAAAAGAAGAAAGAGAGGAAATATTATTTAACTGACGAATTGCTGTTTTGTTCTGAAATCGGGCATTAGTAATATTAAATTACTTGATAAATAATTCGATATTTACACGAATTTTTGTTTTTTTTTCGAAATTTGCGTGGATTTTCTAAATTTGTACAGGCTTTCCGAAACTATTCATTAATATCTAAATTTTTCGGTATTATTGAAATTGCTCGAGATCAATCGAGGCAATATAGAGATAAATTGAATTTTTCTGGGGTAATCGAGATTGTTCTGCGGTTTATTGTAGATTTTTAAAGTTTTTCGACATTTGTAGGATTATTCGAGATTTTCAAAGATTTTCCAATATATTCGAATTTTGTACGGCAATGTTCTGCGCTTATCTTTGAGTTATGGGAACCTGCAGAGTTACATATATAAATCTAAATCATGTTATTTAGTTGATTTTACGAGATTTCGATATTTTTCTAATTTCCTAGGTCATTCGAAATTATTAAGGAATATCCATATTTACATTTTACATGGCGGTGATTAGCGCGTATAGGATTTCCTTTAGTTTTACATACTTTCGGATAATTCGATATTTAAGAACCTTTTAGAATATTCAAGATACTTTGATGTAACATTTTTGATATTTTTCAAATAATACTCGAAATTTGTGATGCTTTATCGGTATATAAAGAAATCGTCATAGCATTGAGTTGATTGCAAGAAATTTTGATTCGTTTGAGATCATTGAACTGAATTACGTGCTGTATCTGTATCGGACCCTCGAAATCAGACATTTTTAATTAATGCGAGGTTGGATAACAGGAGAAAATAAGTTTTTCATTTGTTCCTAGGTACAAGAACATTTTTAGGGCCCAAGAAAAATTTTGCGGGGAGGGGGGGGGGGCGAAATTTGTAGTTACGCCACTGTCTGTCTCTCCGATAAACAGCATAATTTGGTGGAAAATACTCCTCGGTTCTGTAGTGGGCAGTCAACCACGTTTCCGTGATGCAAATAACGTCGTAATTTTCCTCCAAGATTGACAGATATAGAGAGTTAGATTTAGTTCGAATGCCGCCCGAATTGTGGTAATATATATTTAAGAATGAATAAGGCTGGGGCTTTGTTCGGCAGTTGAGAGGCTTAAAAGATGGCGTAATGGCAGGCGCAGATCTTATTGTTTGGAAGGGAATGTTACCCCAGTCCGGCTTTTGCCACACATGGATAGCTGGTCAATGGCCGAATTATTACCCCAAGTAGCCAAGCCTCAGAATTATTGAGCATATTGTAATGGGTTTCCTTCAATCCAATTTTAAATGAGATGAATGTTAGTGAGTTATCGATAACACGATCCTTTGATTTATAGTCGACAATACTAGAACAAAAGCAACGGGTGAGTTCTCGCAAAAGAATTATGTGGAAACCTTTAACTATTGAATCATTTCAATTCTTTTCAATAAGTTATTCTACATATTTTGGATTTGGAGGACGAACCTTACCGACATTAATTGTTTAATAGAAAATTGAAATTTATAACCGACTATATTTCAATAAAGCCATGTCTTGGTGAGCTTGAGCAAAGTACAGTTCTGTTAAGTAAATCATCTAAACCTGCCCTGAACGCTTTAAAATTCACCATTATACTTATACACAGTAATTGTTGAAGATTCTAAATAAAATAAGGCGGTTCTATTAGACAAAGGCGCTATTTTGACTGTAAAATCATAGCAGCTGGAAAGACGGTAGCATGTCTCCCTGTGGCTTCTTCCTTGCGCGTATCTTTAGAAAATGGCATTCTAATCTGTTTACCACTATTATAGTTTATGCATGTGAAGTTTATCCTAAAAATTTCTTAAAACAAGAAAAACAATAATTTAGGAATATTTTAAGAAAAAATTCACATGCTTATATACAGACGTAAAGTTTATACTACAATTTTCCTGAAACAACAACAACGTTATATTTTTTGAATGTATTTGGGTAATGTAAACATTCAGGCGGTTTAAATAAAATATCAAAATGCTTGATATAGAATATAATATTTTTTATTTATCAAAATAAATAATCATAAAAATTTTTTTTGCAGAATTTTATCATGGATTTGCTTCGGTCTAAAATGATCAAAGTATTGAAATCCTGTTAAAAATGACGAAAAATTTGGTTGGCCCAAAACCACTTTTTTCGACGTTTTGATAGCCTCTGAATCTGAAAAAGCAAAAAAAAAAATGTCCATCCGTCTGTCTGGACATCTGGATGTCTGGATGTCTGTACCCATGGTATCTCGAGAATGGCTTGTCCATCTGTATCCGTCGCCAATCTGTATCTATGGTCAAGGCGGGAATTTGAAAAGCTTTTGGAGACTGTATACTTCAAGAGGGTGGGGTATCTGCCATACGAAAATATTTACCATTTTTTTATATATGCTGGTTTGATTATTGAATTGGGCATTGAATTTGGAGTTGATTTGAAGGTTAAGTTAGGGGCCAATTTGCGGGTTGAGTTGAAGTTGAGTTGAAGTTGAGTTGGGTTGGATTAGGATGTAGTGAGCAGTTAACCAGTTTTTTATATATCCTGGTTTGAGGATTGAGTTTGGCGTAGAGTTTGCGGTTGAGTTGAGGGTTGAGATCCATTCCGTTTGAATGGGTTGAATAAGAGCTGAGTTGGGGTTGGATTAGGGTTTAGTGAGCAGTTAAACTGAGGATTTGTGATTTTTTTTATAAAAATTTTATTGGGATTTTATATTTTATCCGATTTTGATGAAATTCAGTATTTCCAATGGAAATGGGATTCTCAAATTAATTTTAGATGAAGTTCTGAAATATGGCCAAGTATGATGTAATGGGTTTCTAATATGATTTTTGGATGAAGTTCTGGAATATTAGCTAACAGAGGTGGAAGTTGGCTACTTCTTAACCGGTATTAGTGAAATATGACGTCCGCAATATTGCTTTAAAATTGTTGTCTGATGAGGTTTCGGTAAATCATGCAGCTATTGAAGTTTCTTTGAGGCAGCATAAACGTCTATTTTAATTGCCTAACGATCGAGAGTATCTTCGAAATAATATTCAAGTTCGCCTAGAAACTTTCATCGCCAATCCTTCGCTTGAAACATTGGGGTATGTTTCCTGAGTATTTACTGTCAGAGCTGTAAGTTTGGCCATGCTTAAAAAAATGAAGAGTGTGGCGGACACGCGCTGAAGAATTAAATCTATTAACGGTAGTGTAGAGTCTCGGAATTAGCAGTATCATTTTAGAATCACATTTCTATCACAAATCTAGAATTTATCATATAATAGATTAAGAAATAGCCAAATTCTATACTAATTGGCCATATTCCAGAACTTCATCCAAAAACCATTTTAGAATTCAATTTCCAACGCACATGCCAAATATAATAATAATCGGTTGGGAAATAGGCAAGTTCCATCCCACTTGGCCATGTTAAGTTTATCCAAAAGTCATTTTAGGATCCCATCTCTATCGAGAATTTCAAATTTCACTAAAATCAGTTACGAAATAGATAAGTGTTATCCTAATTGGCCATTGTAAAACCTATATGCGCAAGATATTTAAACAAATCCACACGCCTTGACCAATTTGAAATAAACTTTACACAAATATAGTTTTGGAGGTTGAGCTGAAAACTGAATTAAGAGATTCAGTTTGGTTTTGGAAGTAGACTTAATTTTAAAGACCGAATTTCTGATCACCTAATGAGGTTTCAGCCCTTATATTTTGCATATTGAAATGTGGATTTATTTGCAAAAACACCATATATTCGGTAGGGTTGTCGAACATGACGTAATACTAAACAGGGTTATAGGTCGTTCTCATCGGTTTCCCTAACAGGGTAGTAAGATGCATACATAAGCCAACTTATCAGCGATTTATAGAATTTTATTATGGATTTTGCATATAGAAATAAACATTTTTGCGTAAAAACTTCTTATGAGGTAGGGGGTGTCGAACATGACGTAATACTAAACAGGGTTATAGGCCGTTCTCATCGGTTTCCCTAATAGGGTAGTAAGATGCACACATAAGCCAACTTATCAGCGATTTGTAGAATTTTATCATGGATTTTGCATATAGAAATAAGCATTTTTGCGTAAAACTTTTTTTTGTGGTAGGGTGTGTCGAACATGACGTAATACTAAACAGGGTTATAGGTCGTTCTCATCGGTGTTCCTAACAGGGTAGTAAGATCCATACATAAGCCAACTTATCAGCAATTTGTAGAATTTTATCATGGATTTTGAATATAGAAATAAGCATTTTTGCGTAAAAACTTTTTTTTGTGGTAGGGGGTGTCGAACATGACGTAATACTAAACAGGGTTATAGGTCGTTCTCATCGGTTTCCCTAACAGGGTAGTAAGATGCATACATAAGCCAACTTATCAGCAATTTGTAGAATTTTATCATGGATTTTGCATATAGAAATAAGCATTTTTGTGTAAAAACTTCTTTTGTGGTAGGGGGTGTCGAACATGACGTAATACTAAACAGGGTTATAGGTCGTTCTCATCGGTTTCCCTAATATGGTAGCCCTATATGCCATATTGCGGGATAAATAAAAAAAACTCAGCCACATGATTAGACAAAGTATGCTTTTATAACATTTCCTAAGATTGTTTTGAATGACCTAGGATTTAGTTTTTGTTTCATATTTCTAGTATTGCGGTTCAATAGGTATTCACATTTGATTATTTAAGGCGTGTTCGTTTTAACTGAAGAGTATAACTCTTCACTTCAGATAATTGAGGTACTCTTCATTTAATTAAGCTACTGAAGAGAAGTAACTTCTCGATTGACACTCTTCACTTCAGATAAATGTCAAAAACAAAATATACACAAACAATATTTTGTAAAATTTGTTTTACTTAAAGGTTTTAAATAACTTGTAATTAATATTTATAACTTTTTACACTTTCTGCCGTAGGCACTTGGCGAAACACACTTAATACACACATTTTTAAATTTTTTTAAAAACAATTGGTAAATATTTCGCCAAATTACAAAAAGTTTAAAAAATTACAACAAAGAGCTTAATATAATTTTTGAAATAGCAGCGAATAACGGTTATGCAGCTAAGACTATATTAAAGCTGTTAAACAGAAAACGGCCTATAACCCTGTTTAGTATTACGTCATGTTCGACACCCCCTACCTCATAAGAAGTTTTTACGCAAAAATGTTTATTTCTATATGCAAAATCCATGATAAAATTCTATAAATCGCTGATAAGTTGGCTTATGTGTGCATCTTACTACCCTATTAGAGAAACCGATGAGAACGACCTATAACCCTGTTTAGTATTACGTCATGTTCGACACCCCCTACCACATAAGAAGTTTTTACGCAAAAATGTTTATTTCTATATGCAATATCCATGATAAAATTCTATAAATCGCTGATAAGTTGGCTTATGTATGCATCTTACTACCCTATTAGGGAAACCGATGAGAACGGCCTATAACCCTGTTTAGTATTACGTCATGTTCGACACCCCTACCTCATAAGAAGTTTTTACGCAAAAATGTTTATTTCTATATGCAAAATCCATGATAAAATTCTATAAATCGCTGATAAGTTGGCTTATGTGTGCATCTTACTACCCTATTAGGGAAACCGATGAGAACGGCCTATAACCCTGTTTAGTATTACGTCATGTTCGACACCCCCTACCTCATAAGAAGTTTTTACGCAAAAATGTTTATTTCTATATGCAAAATCCATGATAAAATTCTATAAATCGCTGATAAGTTGGCTTATGTGTGCATCTTACTACCCTATTAGGGAAACCGATGAGAACGACCTATAACCCTGTTTAGTATTACGTCATGTTCGACACCCCCTACCACATAAGAAGTTTTTACGCAAAAATGTTTATTTCTATATGCAATATCCATGATAAAATTCTATAAATCGCTGATAAGTTGGCTTATGTATGCATCTTACTACCCTATTAGGGAAACCGATGAGAACGGCCTATAACCCTGTTTAGTATTACGTCATGTTCGACACCCCTACCTCATAAGAAGTTTTTACGCAAAAATGTTTATTTCTATATGCAAAATCCATGATAAAATTCTATAAATCGCTGATAAGTTGGCTTATGTGTGCATCTTACTACCCTATTAGGGAAACCGATGAGAACGGCCTATAACCCTGTTTAGTATTACGTCATGTTCGACACCCCCTACCTCATAAGAAGTTTTTACGCAAAAATGTTTATTTCTATATGCAAAATCCATGATAAAATTCTATAAATCGCTGATAAGTTGGCTTATGTGTGCATCTTACTACCCTATTAGGGAAACCGATGAGAACGACCTATAACCCTGTTTAGTATTACGTCATGTTCGACACCCCCTACCACATAAGAAGTTTTTACGCAAAAATGTTTATTTCTATATGCAAAATCCATGATAAAATTCTATAAATCGCTGATAAGTTGGCTTATATGTGCATCTTACTACCCTATTAGGGAAACCGATGAGAACGGCCTATAACCCTGTTTAGTATTACGTCATGTTCGACACCCCCTACCTCATAAGAAGTTTTTACGCAAAAATGTTTATTTCTATATGCAAAATCCATGATAAAATTCTATAAATCGCTGATAAGTTGGCTTATGTGTGCATCTTACTACCCTATTAGGGAAACCGATGAGAACGACCTATAACCCTGTTTAGTATTACGTCATGTTCGACACCCCCTACCACATAAGAAGTTTTTACGCAAAAATGTTTATTTCTATATGCAAAATCCATGATAAAATTCTATAAATCGCTGATAAGTTGGCTTATGTGTGCATCTTACTACCCTATTAGGGAAACCGATGAGAACGGCCTATAACCCTGTTTAGTATTACGTCATGTTCGACACCCCCTACCTCATAAGAAGTTTTTACGCAAAAATGTTTATTTCTATATGCAAAATCCATGATAAAATTCTATAAATCGCTGATAAGTTGGCTTATGTGTGCATCTTACTACCCTATTAGGGAAACCGATGAGAACGACCTATAACCCTGTTTAGTATTACGTCATGTTCGACACCCCCTACCACATAAGAAGTTTTTACGCAAAAATGTTTATTTCTATATGCAAAATCCATGATAAAATTCTATAAATCGCTGATAAGTTGGCTTATGTGTGCATCTTACTACCCTATTAGGGAAACCGATGAGAACGGCCTATAGGCCGTGTTTAGTATTACGTCATGTTCGACACCCCCTACCTCATAAGAAGTTTTTACGCAAAAATGTTTATTTCTATATGCAAAATCCATGATAAAATTCTATAAATCGCTGATAAGTTGGCTTATGTGTGCATCTTACTACCCTATTAGGGAAACCGATGAGAACGGCCTATAACCCTGTTTAGTATTACGTCATGTTCGACACCCCCTACCTCATAAGAAGTTTTTACGCAAAAATGTTTATTTCTATATGCAAAATCCATGATAAAATTCTATAAATCGCTGATAAGTTGGCTTATGTGTGCATCTTACTACCCTATTAGGGAAACCGATGAGAACGACCTATAACCCTGTTTAGTATTACGTCATGTTCGACACCCCCTACCACATAAGAAGTTTTTACGCAAAAATGTTTATTTCTATATGCAAAATCCATGATAAAATTCTATAAATCGCTGATAAGTTGGCTTATGTGTGCATCTTACTACCCTATTAGGGAAACCGATGAGAACGGCCTATAACCCTGTTTAGTATTACGTCATGTTCGACACCCCCTACCACATAAGAAGTTTTTACGCAAAAATGTTTATTTCTATATGCAAAATCCATGATAAAATTCTATAAATCGCTGATAAGTTGGCTTATGTGTGCATCTTACTACCCTATTAGGGAAACCGATGAGAACGACCTATAACCCTGTTTAGTATTACGTCATGTTCGACACCCCCTACCACATAAGAAGTTTTTACGCAAAAATGTTTATTTCTATATGCAAAATCCATGATAAAATTCTATAAATCGCTGATAAGTTGGCTTATATGTGCATCTTACTACCCTATTAGGGAAACCGATGAGAACGGCCTATAACCCTGTTTAGTATTACGTCATGTTCGACACCCCCTACCTCATAAGAAGTTTTTACGCAAAAATGTTTATTTCTATGTATATGCAAAATCCATGATAAAATTCTCTAAATCGCTGATAAGTTGGCTTATGTGTGCATCTTACTACCCTATTAGGGAAACCGATGAGAACGGCCTATAGGCCGTGTTTAGTATTACGTCATGTTCGACACCCCCTACCTCATAAGAAGTTTTTACGCAAAAATGTTTATTTCTATATGCAAAATCCATGATAAAATTCTATAAATCGCTGATAAGTTGGCTTATGTGTGCATCTTACTACCCTATTATGGAAACCGATGAGAACGACCTATAACCCTGTTTAGTATTACGTCATGTTCGACACCCCCTACCACATAAGAAGTTTTTACGCAAAAATGTTTATTTCTATATGCAAAATCCATGATAAAATTCTCTAAATCGCTGATAAGTTGGCTTATGTGTGCATCTTACTACCCTATTAGGGAAACCGATGAGAACGGCCTATAACCCTGTTTAGTATTACGTCATGTTCGACACCCCCTACCACATAAGAAGTTTTTACGCAAAAATGTTTATTTCTATATGCAATATCCATGATAAAATTCTATAAATCGCTGATAAGTTGGCTTATGTGTGCATCTTACTACCCTATTAGGGAAACCGATGAGAACGGCCTATAACCCTGTTTAGTATTACGTCATGTTCGACACCCCCTACCACATAAGAAGTTTTTACGCAAAAATGTTTATTTCTATATGCAAAATCCATGATAAAATTCTATAAATCGCTGATAAGTTGGCTTATATGTGCATCTTACTACCCTATTAGGGAAACCGATGAGAACGGCCTATAACCCTGTTTAGTATTACGTCATGTTCGACACCCCCTACCTCATAAGAAGTTTTTACGCAAAAATGTTTATTTCTATGTATATGCAAAATCCATGATAAAATTCTCTAAATCGCTGATAAGTTGGCTTATGTGTGCATCTTACTACCCTATTAGGGAAACCGATGAGAACGGCCTATAGGCCGTGTTTAGTATTACGTCATGTTCGACACCCCCTACCTCATAAGAAGTTTTTACGCAAAAATGTTTATTTCTATATGCAAAATCCATGATAAAATTCTATAAATCGCTGATAAGTTGGCTTATGTGTGCATCTTACTACCCTATTAGGGAAACCGATGAGAACGACCTATAACCCTGTTTAGTATTACGTCATGTTCGACACCCCCTACCACATAAGAAGTTTTTACGCAAAAATGTTTATTTCTATATGCAAAATCCATGATAAAATTCTCTAAATCGCTGATAAGTTGGCTTATGTGTGCATCTTACTACCCTATTAGGGAAACCGATGAGAACGGCCTATAACCCTGTTTAGTATTACGTCATGTTCGACACCCCCTACCACATAAGAAGTTTTTACGCAAAAATGTTTATTTCTATATGCAATATCCATGATAAAATTCTATAAATCGCTGATAAGTTGGCTTATGTGTGCATCTTACTACCCTATTAGGGAAACCGATGAGAACGGCCTATAACCCTGTTTAGTATTACGTCATGTTCGACATTCCTACCAAATATGGTGTTGCATATAAAATCCTATTTCGAAATTTTAAGTTATACTTTGGTTAATAATTTGTTATTGAAATATTTATATCAATTACATATTTATTTCTTAATTATAATGTATTTAATAATTTAGGTACTTTTATTAATGTAAACATTATTAAAAATTATTTATAATTTCAATACTTTATGCAATCGCCTAAATGTATGCATTTTACTAATACTATCAAGTTTTTTAGTTGGTGTTGTTGTTTTAGGAAAACTTTAGGATAAAATTCACATCGGTTATAGTTTTTGTTTCCTATATGCGCCGCATAACCAAACTCAGCAATAGCGTGAGTAATTCTAAACATATCATACCGATTAAACAATTTCAAAATTATTATTTTATTATGTATTAACTAGAGCATCCAATTCCCGAATTCGGAATTCCGGTATTCCGGAATACCGGCCCATATTTTAGTTTCAATTATTCTGGAATTGAAAACAATAATTCCGGAATTATCGAATTTCTATTTCTCACACTAATTTAAGTAGTTTCATCTTAATTTTATGTAATTATAGTATTTTTTGTACTATAAAATAATGAAACTTCTCTACAGTGACCACTCAAGAGTCACAGAAATTTTGGTCACGTTATGGAGGTGGTCAGTTTAAGGAATAAATCAGTCCAATATTTTGAAAATTAAAAGTCTTGCCTGACAGAAAAATTTTCTTCAACTGTAACTAGATATTTTCTAACAAATGTTGTAGATAATATTCGAGGGACTGACAAAATGTTGTAAAATTTAGAGAGCTGTTCAAAATTGGTCACTTTTGAAAGTTCTGGTGTCTTTTACTTTGCGTTTACTAGGATATGACTCGTAGCCGTATGTAACAATGCTTTTCCCTGCGTTTCGAAAATGACTCTAATTTTGGGACGACTGAGGTGCCCCTCGGCCCTATTCATCACATTGTTTATGAAAATTTACCATCAATCAGCATCGAGCCTGAAAGAGCGTATTTAGCAGCAGGAAATATCGCCACTAAGTCCGAGTTCGCGACAATATTCTGCGGAAAAATTTTCAGCAAGCAACCAATCAAAGTAGTCTATTTCGTAAACAAATTTCCCCTTCCGAATAAAATATTTTTATCCAATTTTGATGTATAATAGCCCGATAACTAGACTGATTTCAAATAAAGAAAATGTAAAATAACCCATTGTTATTGTATAACCCACGCTGCTAGGGGCAACGTGAGTAATATTTTGTATAACACAATATTGAGTAGTCATTGAAAAATTATTCGTAGATTTCATAATTTACGTCAAAGAAATACGTCACATAAATTTAAAGAACGGTCACTTTGATAAAATGTATTTCAAAATTCAATGCTACAGTGTGAATACACAAAATGGAACTATTTCTTATTAATTTACGATTATTTACATTTATTTCAACAAAATTGGATAAAACGTTGTATGCCACTCGTGAGCAAAGAGATATTATCCACTCGGGATAATATCCCACTCGGCTATCGCCTCGTGGGACAAACTTATCCCTCATGGATAATATCTCGTTTTGCTCACTAGTACCATAGACATTCATAATAGATCTCTCATTTGACTAAAAACACAAAATAAAAATAAAAATTTTCCATTCAAATTTTATCGATGTATTGCATATACGTATTATATTTGCAACGCATTCTAAAATCATTGCCTTATAAAATACACAACACAACGATACATTGGAATTATCAGAAGTTTTTGTTTTTTTCCTTTAGTTACTATGAAATGAGAAATCTAGTATGAATGTCTATGCTAGTACCATAAATAACTATTAAATCGCATGCAATCCTGCTGAAAACTTTCCGCAGAATATTGTCGTGAACTCGGACTAAAACTCTGCCTGACTAAATGACACAACCTTCCGTGCGTTAGGTTTAATTAAAAAAAGCAGAAAAATAGGAAAAAAACTTCAATCAATTAATTATTAAACAATCAAATAAAAGGAATTGGTTGTTTCTCGTAAAATTTTGATTTTTAATTTTTAATCAAAGATTGTTTAAAAAAAATCAATTCCGGAATTTCGGAATCGAGAGCATTCAAATTCGAAAATTCCGGAATCACAGTTGTCCCAAAAATTAAATACCCTAGCAACGTATATAAGTGCCATTTTCACAGCTCGCTAAGATTTATAATATTTAATGTTTCAAGTATGGGTGCATTTACCATTGTTTAACGTACTTCCATTTCAGTTTTTTGAATCACTGGAAAATGTAATTCTGTGCCGCCCCGGTGGCATAGTTGTTAGCATGCTTGCTTTAAGCTCCGGAGGTCCCGGGTGCGATTCCCGGCGGGTGACGAAAAAATCACGGCTGGATAATGTAATTAAAAAAAAATGTAATTCGAATTACATAGTATGTAAGTTCGGTGCATTTTGTGTTCATTTTTCTCGTATTTAATTTGCAATTTCGGTCGTACCGGATTTTCCGTTCCTTTTTTTACATGAAATTTTTGACTTACCCCCGCTAAAAATGTTTTCACGAAATAATACGGTTAGTTATAGGGATTGCAAAATTTGCTTAAATTCATTTATCGATAATTCGATAATTTTTCTCAAATTTATCGATCTATCGATAATTTATCGATAAAATTTTATTTGTTATTTTTAAATACGTACCTAATTAGAAAACAAAAAAAAAAAATAAATTAAAAATAAGGAATCGATCACATTTATTTCAATAGTAATTGAAAAATCTTCAATTAATGAATAATAAAATACATATTTATAGTTAGTAGCTAGATAATCACAGAAGCTCTTCCTGTAGGAAAAACACTCACAAAAACACAGAACGTTTAGTGCTTTGATAATTTAGTCTCGATCGAACTTTGGTATAAAACAACTCGGCTGCCGCAAATGCCCATTCAGTTTCCACGCTCGTTGGCCTTATTGAACTTAAAGTTTAGCTTCACACATTTTCCCCGAATTTTATATCGACGAAACAACGATTGTTGTTTAATGGCCTTGTTTAGTTTATCTTTCAGTGATAAAAATTCACTTAACTCAGGTTGCGTTACTATTGGCTCTACTTCTACCGTATCATTGTTTTGAGTACGCTATTCATCACATATGCGTTCGACCAACTCTACTATTCATTTTAATATTTCATCTAGGCTTGTTTTATTAAATACTGAATTAGTTATTTCTGTTGACTCTAACTGCAAATACCTGGATTATTAAGATAATTAAATAAATCCGAATACGTAGTCCTTCTTGCACTATTCAGATTTAAAAGTGGAACTTAAAAATTAATTTTGGGCCTATAATTCGTCTAATAAAAATTTAATGGCAATGTCTACTGTAAATAAATTTGTGTTTTGGCTCAGAGTTTCTCTACTGCAATTTTTAAAGAATCCAAACAATAATTCGAATTGTTCGTCTTTAAAATTAATGACATGTTTTATATCAATAAGGATTTTTCGAACACCATATTTGACTAATTGAAACCTTTTGAGCATAAGGAACAAACTAGTCCATCTTGATTCTAATTTTGTAGTACACTGCCAGTTTTTATTGGCGCTCGAGAAAAATGTTAACCACCTTGCGAGTTTTATCTATCAACGGGTAAATTTTTGAGTGTAAGACAATATTTGTGCTTAAATTATTTTCGTTTTCGGTATTTTCAATAATTTCTAACCCATCACCGTCAGCGCCATCCTTATCATTAGAACCATCTGAGCTGAATAATTCGGAATCCGCTGCGTGACTTTGTCGACTTCAGTTACCTCCAGCTGTTCTGTAAATTCATTTTGCGGATTTATTAAAGCGTATAGTTCACCACACCGATCAACTTTCCAACTTTGGCCATCACTGATGCACCAACCGTATTAATTGCAACGATATAATTAATCGAAAGGTCAAACTCTTTTAATTTGTTCTTGACGTGCTCAATACATTTTTCTGCCGGTAACGAACTTTGAACAGGTGATAGGTCGAGATTTCAAATTTTGGTACCATTATGAACATTAATATTCATTTAACGTCGATTTGAAATGAATTCCATTCATCGAACGTTAAGCAGAACCTTGCATCACTTAATTTGAGCTTTGGCAAATCAGCTAATTCTAGCTGATGATCTTTTGCTGCCTCTGGATTTGAATAATTGTCCGAAATCGTAAGACGTACAAAATTTGCTAAATGCAAAACAGTTTTTAGTTGTCATATGAGAGACGATAGCTTTAAAGGAGCAATCAATTTTTTTCTAGAAGAAATTTGTTATTTTATCTTTTTTACTGGAGCGGGCTTCACATTCATAATTTTGAACCTCTGGTATCAGTTGATCCCTTTTCAATAATGTTAGGCCCGAATCGATAGACACAACTACAACTTTTAGTTGCAGTCACTCTTTTCTCGAAATTGATGTTCGAATACCGTATTTTAAAACCAGAATAAAACAGCAAATTTAAGCAGGAATCTGAACAATTTTCAAGCAATAGATTTTTCCAAATAAATTCTAACTTTTTAAAGGCCAAAATTACAATATATTAATCTTAATTGATTATTTATTGCTAAATATAGGTATTTTGTTTAATATTATTTATTATAATGACCTAAACTAAATAAATTTACATCGAAATTAGAAATGATAAATTCATTTTTAAACGTCAATTGCATTGACTGATTGTAGTCGCCGATATCCACGACTTCAACTTTAATCTACGCTTTAATCTGTGATTTTATTGAGGTTTAAAAATACCAAAAGAGACAATTTAGTCGCAATTGCGAATTACTTGTGGTTTGTCGATTTGGCCCTTAGTCTTTTAAATAGTAATGCAATCCAGTAGTAGTACTACCCACAAATTTGTTTCTTCTGAACATTCCGGAATTTCATATAACCCCGCATTTCCATATTTTTCGACGATAATACATAATTCCAAGGTGAGGTTTCATTTATATTTGTATCGATTTGTATCGGTTTTAATATTAAATGAATTCATCGCTTGAAAAACTTTGATTTAAACAGTCAATCTGTCTAGCACGTCAAACCATTGTGTGTTATTAAATAAAAATTTAAGTTGGATGTAAATCACAATTTTCGGTACTATTTATTATGAAAAAATAGAAAATATAATGACAAAATGCAAACACTAAATTTAAACTTTCTATCTTTCTAATATAAATTAATATAGCTGTTTTCCTCTTATTCATGTTTAAAACGATCTGAAACCAACACTTTTTTGAAATTCGGAAGATTTGTTGACAAAAGCTGTAAAAGTGTCAAGGAACGATAACTCCTACTTTTTTACAACTTACAAAAAAAACAGGGCACTCTATAGGAGGCACCAGATAAACTCATGCATGGCAGAAATTTCGTGATTTTAACAAATAACTTGTATCTGTGATTTGGCTAAATATTTAGATTATGACTTCCTGAATATAAATGCTGCAAGGCAAAATATGCACTTTGACCTCTTGAATATAAAAGTAATACTGCAAGAAAATTTCTGCAGCCATTTAACCTTTCCAGACTAGAAAGTGATATGAAAATCTGAATTTTGCAGTATGATACGGCAAATTTCAGTATTCTCAAATCGTTTGTTATTTGTAAGTTTGTGTTAATACCTCCAGAATATACAAATTACTCTACATATTGTAGTCAAAGAAAAAATTTGAGAATATTGAATCCAAAGCGTATTGCACGACTGAAATTTGGCTTATCCATATTCACTGCATTTGAATAAAATCCACACTTCCATGCATCTTTTTTGCCTGGCAACCTGTTTTAAATGACATATCTGCCTAAATGACTGCCAGCAAACAGAAAGAAATTAATTTTACTTTATTAAGTTTTAAAATAAATTGAACAAATTATGAAAGAACCCCGAGAAAATGTAAGCAAAAAGCCTGTTATCTCCCATACTATAAGAATTTCTTAAATTTATGTTATAGAAACAATTTTTTTTTGTTGATTTAAATCTCTTTATCCTACTAATTTAATATTTCAGCTTTGGAGTTCGAAGCCATAGTTACGCTTTTGAATATGAAAGAGGTTCGAATTAGGGTTTGCAAAAACCCGAAAATTTTAAAACCCGGGTTTTCGGGTTTGGAAAATGCTTAAACCCGGGTACCCGGGTTAAACTCGGGTTTTGTATAACTTCATTAAAATGACAAAAATATTTAAAATAAGAAGTCAGAAATCCAATTTTATTCATGAAGTACCAACAGTAACAGTTCAATCGTAAAATAAATTAGAAAAATATGTTAAATTTGTTTAAATTAAATAAGTCCTTGATGCAAAATTTTAATCGTAAAAAATGTTTTAAAAATACTAAAGCGTGTAGTTATCACCAAAGTGCGTTCTGGTTTTAGCACAAATATTTACCTGTAATTATAAGAATAAAAGTTCTGCCTCAGTCGAAGTTGGCGATTTTGATAGTAAATCTCTATATAGGGCATCAGTTGTTGGTCCTTTCACCTAAAATCTCGCAAATAGCGCACTCTTTTTAAATAAATTAGAACTTTGAAGGGTTTGTTTTAATTGCTGCAAAGAAGCCTAATTCAATTCCTCGGTCATTGATAGTTTGACAAAGACATCGCAACATACATTTGGTAAAGCATTGGCCGGTGCTGATGTTTAACATTAAATAATCTTTTAAAAAATTTTCCTCCGTACTCCAATACATGTGATTTTGTACTTTACGGAACTGCGTGTTTGTTCTAAACTTCCAACTAGACAGATAATTTATCAACACGTTAAACTGACATTTTTACGTTCCATAATTATTAGTTTGAGCGCATCTAGCAGTTTTAGTCTAAATTTTAATTTTCTTAAAGAAAAAGTGCGATCATCCCGTCCTAATACTTCAATCGTTAATTTAATTAGGATAGTAAATTTCGAAAATCGTTCAATAGACCTAAGTTAATTTGTAAGAGTTCTTTAAGACGATTAATATCTTTATAATGTATTTTGAACAGAATTTATTTTGAAAAATAAATCCGGTTTTTAAGTAAAAAAAACAACGAGCGAGTTCACTCTCAACTCGCAAAATATTTATGTGAAAACTTTTTTGTATAAATATCTATTAAATCATTTCAAGCCATTTCGATAAGGCTCAGAAACCCCTCTATAAAGACGGATGTGTTCGCTCAGTATTTAAACTATAAGTTACATTTTTGGTTTAAAAAGTCAAGTTACTCTACTATTTTGAATTTGGAACGAACCTTACTAACATCAATTGAGATTGAGCAAATTACAGTTCTGTTAAGTTAATGAACTAAACCTGCCATGTTTGCTTTCAAATATACCATTATTCATACACAGCAATCTTGTTCAAGATTCCATAATAATAAATAATGGTCACGACAAACTCGCTGAACAAAGATACATCGCATCGCTTTATCACTGATCAGTTTAAAATAAATTAAATACAGCGGATCTATTTGGGCGTACTGTTGGTCGTAAATTCATTGCAATTGGAAAAACAGTAGCGCGAAGCCCCCCATAACCAAACTCACGAACAGCATGAGCTGAGCTTTACTAAGAAGAAACATACCGAACCGATTAAACAATTTTAAAATTATTATTTTATTATGTATCAATGAATATGTACAATTTTCACAGCTAGCTATTTCCATTTAATTTTTTTACACTACACAAGCATAATTTGTGGTCTTTTTGCTCGTATGTAATTTTCATTTTCAAAAACACTTGCTGCTGCGGCCATATATAGCAGATATTTTCACAACAAAATTAATTAAAGTAGGCGATTTTTTTTTGTATTCGGCTCACGATGTTTTTGAAATGCCGGATGATGTTGTATATTGCGTGTGTATGTGTAGATTTTGCATTGATTTTGCGTTTTATTTATTTTTTGTTCTTGTCGATATTCACACATACCTGGAATATTTTTTGTTCGGCACTTTTATTTCCGTAACCCGAGTTCTATACAATTTTTTACTTACTCCTGCCGCTAAAGATGTTTTCACATCAAAAACCCGGGTTTTCGGGTTCATCACATTTGATAAAAACCCGGGTTTTTGAGACCGGGTAAACCCGGTTTGCAAACCATAGTTCGAATCCAAAGTTTCTCCAAGATAAATTTTTCATTTAAGTAACATTTAGCTATATCTAAAACTAGCTAAAAATTAAAAACCTTCACTTATGACTTCGCTGATCTCTTCCCTAAGCGGAAAATTTAAAAATCTCAGAACAATACATAATCTAACAATATCTGTGATTTCGTGGAGAGATGTGGATGTCGCGTTAAAAATGATTTTAGCTCGAGCAGAGCTTAAAGCTTTAATCGTAAAATAGATAAAGAACCAAAAACAAAACAGTTTTCTTTTAATATTTCAATTTGGTACAAAACCTAAAAACAAGTTTAGTGTAACTAGCTCAACCGTAATTTTTTTTTTTTAATACAAAGCACCAACAATTTTTATGTCTTGGTCTAATTAATACAGGTATTTCGTAAGTAGTACGCCCTTTGACTAGAAATCTTCTCTGAAAATTTGAAATGTACTCTGTTTACTTTAAAGTTGTTAGAACGATAGCCCTAATGCACTTATGTACGTAGCAGGTAGCAAATTTTGTTTGATAGGGAAGAACTAAATACTTTTATCGGATTTATCGGTAAAAATTCCGTAAATTTTCGATAAATTAAAATACGATTTACGACCGATTTATCTGTTATTCGATTAACCGATTATTGCAATCCCTAGTTAAATACTCTATGCTTCTAAAGTAAATAGTAATTTTAATTATACCTTTAGTTAAAACCAATAACGCGAAATGTTTGAAATAACTATACCCGTGTTTTGAGTTTACTATTTAATATCATTTATTTTGACAATTATTCACTTAAAGTCTTAGGCTGAGGTCCAATTCGCGACTTATTTCAAATAAGTCGACTTATTCAATATGGCGGCATGAAATAAATCAGTTAGCGGTCCAGTTCAAACCGAGACTTATTTTAACCTAACCATACATTTGAGAGAAATTTTGTAAGCCAAAATAAATATTAAAATGGAAAAACATCAGCGTTAGGTGTTTTTGTTAGATCTCTATTTAACAGAAATATAATAATGGCAAAATGCGATATTTAATCATTTTTATTTTATTTCTTATTTAAATAACGTTGCCGCTCTATAAATTCCACAACCTATTATTGATTTATTGGTTGTGAAATTAATTAAAATAACAGCAGCAACGTATGTAATATAAATTAGAAAATAAGTTTAATCCTCCCAACTTACAACGTTACATTAAATTGAGCCATATTTAAAAAGCCCAATGTTCCGCCACTGTTAATATATTCCATCAAAATTGTTTTTCCAAATTAAACAGTGTATATAGTATACCAATTAAATGGCTACCACAGATAAGTTTATTGTTTTCTTCAATAGAATCTACGACGCAACAAAATTCCGGCTTATATTTAGGACCATTTTTTGGACTTCGCCCACAAATATAACTTTGTTTAACCCATACGGTTAATTTTTTTAAATCTTTACATCCGCAGTTAGTGATTAACTCATTATAATAAATTAAAATATTGTATGTTCAGTAGGAACGAAAGCCAAGCTTTTAACCCGACAAACAATTTCAATTTTGCGTCCACAAAAATACCTATTTGTTCCCGGGGACCGAATCGATTTCAAACCCGACAGAATACTGAAATGTAACCGAATTTTGGTAGACTTTGGGTTGGAACATTTACCGATATTGGACTGCTGGTTAAATCATGGAACCTGTTTCTCTTTTGTAACCGAAATTTTACATCATACCAGTTTTAGAAATATATTGCGATTGTGCAGCCTGTTGTGTACGAACATTATGTAAAATAACTTTCGGTAACATAGATTGATAATGTTTTCGATTACATTCCAGCATTTTCTGCTTTATTGCTTCATGTATTTTTCTGTACAAGGAACGGTTAACATGCCTTGGGTTTAAGTGACATTTTACGGTTAGTTTTAAGTAGAATTATTCGGAAACTCTATAGGTTTTTTTTATTTGAAGTTACTTAAATTTAAGTCGGCAAAAATTAGTTATAAAAGTTGAAGTTACAAACCCATTTAAAGATGGTATATCGTGCAATAACTTTCCAACAAACGTAAGGTAAACTATAGTGAATTTATACCCTACGCATTTTATAAGAATACAGGGAAAACATGCGCCGCTTAGCTTTGGGTTGCTTTGTTGCTTTCAAAAAATCAAAGTACAAAAAAAATGTATTTATTTTTCGTAATTTAATTACTTTCGGCGGAAACCCCACACTCGGGGAAATGAAACAAATAAGGATTGGTGTTTAATTCATTTTGAATTCAATGTTTTTAATAAGTAATAAATATTAAATTAAAGCTCATATATAAATAATTATACTTAAGTTTTTAAAAGTACATATTTTTTGTGAATTCCGAGCCATCACAATTGATGATCTCTTCAAAAACATTTGGATCGCTTTTTTGGCTTCATCAGACGTAATCGGAGCGTCTAAATTCAAATAATTTAGGGTGTTCTCTATTAAATGTATTACCATCGCCAGATCGGAAAAAATTAGTTTATTTATTCCTGTGAAAAGAGTTAATAAATAAAAAATTATTAAACATCAAAAAAACTTTATATAATTCCAATTTACCTTTTGCAATACCAGATTGTCCTGTCCATGAAAAGCTTTATAACGCTATAATCAATTAGGTGTTCTAAAATATTTTTCACTGATTTGTTGATATTCGGTGTTCGAAATTTGAAAACTCGGATAAGCTATAATTAAAGAAACACTTTTAGAACGCTTGATCAGTTGCAAATGTAATAATAAAATTAATTACCATCTGCTCCCTGTAATAAGTTTCCTGTAATTTCGAGTTAAATAAATTTAGCTCTTCTACTGTCTTAAGAGGAACTGATGGATAAATGAAATCTTTACACTTGACGATTTTTTTTAAATTTTGTGTCCCGATTATTGTTGTTGTTACCAAACCTTCTATTGTAGAATTTGTTTTAGCTAACTGGTCTTGGAGTTTACTAATGGTGGCATTCTGTGCATCAATTAACGTATTTTGTGCTTTTTGATGTCTTTTTAGTTTTTTAATTTCACTATAAATGCTTTCTAATTTCTCTAGAATTGCGTGGTTAGTTTCTACAGAAATAGCATTTTCATGTAGTGAATTATTATTTTCATTGACTTTCAATTGATGATATACATTTTCTGGGGTGGAGACTGGTGAATTATAATAGGTAATTGGTATAGTTGGTGGTGAAATATAGCTGGTAGTTGGTGTAGCCGGTTTTTCTATAAATTTAGACATAATGTCATCCGGGTCTGCGACTAGGTTATTTTCGGCCTCATCGCTGCAAATTCGAACAGGAGGAGATATAGAAATGTTAGGAGCCGGGTAATTGTTTCTATCTATATTGAATTCTTCATTGAAATTTGATGTTTGCTTTGATCGAGCCGCTCCGTCTTCTGCTTCAGAACAAGAATGTTCCGATAAAAATTTTTCTTTGATTTTTGCATCTGCATATGTAGCTGTGGACGAGGAGTTTAAACTTGTATTACTCTACTTAATAATTTTTCTATGAATCTTAGTTTAAAAACTTACCTAAATTGTTTTTTAATACAACACAGGCGTGTTGAGTCCAATAAGGTTCTGGATCCATCATTTTTTTTAGAGCCTTGTAATAGTTGGTTGGCCACCAAATATTCCCTTCTTTAATCCAATTAGATAAAACGACACAAACTTCTTTCTGTCCTAAATCATTGACAGTCTCTACAACTGCATACATTTTAAATCCTATAAATATATATTTTTTTAATTATTTTAAGTACCTTGTTGGACTAAACAAAGAGTTATACATCACAAAATATATTTTTGCATATAACTAAAATAAAATATATAATATATTAAAAGAAGAAGTTTCTAGTATTATTATTATTATTATTACTTGAGGGCCATGTGGGGGCTCAAGCCACCCCGCACTGCGACCTAAAAGATCTTTTGTGCATTAAGCCCTACTTAATTATCCGTCCAGTCAATATTCAAGCTCTTAATGAACCTGATAATACTGCCTAACGGTACGTGATACATACTATCTGGGCTCATTGCTCTCCCTCCTAGATGTTTTAATTATCCGTCCAGCCAATATTTAGGCCCTTAAAGAACCTGATAATACTGCCGACCGGTGTGTGATACATACTATCTGGGCTCATTGCTCTCCCTCCTAGATGTAATAACATTTACTTCTGCTAGAAGAGCGGTAGCATTGGGACTCAAGGACATCGAGAGGGCAGACCCACTCCCGTATATTCCTATCCATGCCTCGTCTACCGTTTTGATTTTACTCTTGCGAGTTGCTGGGACATACTATCTGGGCTCATTGCTCTCCCTCCTAGATGTTTACTGTTGGAAGTACTTCTACACGCGATACATATTATCTGGGCTCATTGCTCTCCCTCCTAAATGTTTACTGTAGGAAGTACTTCTACACGCGTTACATACTATCTGGGCTCATTGCTCTCCCTCCTAGATGTAATAACATTTACTTCTGCTAGAAAAGCGGTAGCATTGGGACTCAAGGACTTTGAGAGGGCAAACCCACTCCCGTGTATTCCTTCCCGTGCCTCGTCTACCGTTTTGATTTAACTCTTGCGAGTTGCTGGGAATAAAAAGTCGCCTGTAGGTCACCCAGGTTTACTACAGGAAGGCTAAATAAAACTGGAGGGTGCCTGGTATCCAGAGTCCGCATATATAGACTGATTAACCTATCAGCCATTCATCCATCGGCATATGCTGTTCCACCTTAGATTAGGGATTTTTTGTCAAGGTTTTCTCCTTTAGCGTCGTACTTTAGCCTGTCACCAAAGGCCACATTCAGCCTAATGGTTACAGTTACCGGTGGTTGCCACGAGGAGGCAGTACGTACACCTGCGCCTATTGGAAGTTTACGGAGCCCCTTCCAATAGACGCCAAACCACCCAAGTTTCTAGTAAAGTGAGAAAATTATTTAACACAATTGACGATTGGAGAATCGTGGGTACCACGTAGTGGCGAAATTTGGAACTGAACGAGCTATCCCAATTTGACCTTTAAGATATTATGAATGTCATTTATGGTGATATTTTGTTATTATGAAATTACTTGTTATTTTGGTGATTTAATGAATACAAATCGTAGTTTAAGCGCAAATATACGTAAATTTTATTAAAACATTGAAGTATTTTATAATATTAATAGAAAAATATGCATTAAACGAAAATACATCGAGTGAAGTTGTTTTTGTCGTCGCGACAATATGTTCCACATCTAGCTTCAAAAAAATGTCGCGTCTCGTCGCTACACATAATCTCACTGTTTTTTGATTTATATAAAAACAGAAAAGAATTTATCAAGAATTTGTTAGTTTTATTTATCAATTCGTAGAAAAATACACTACCTAAAAAAGGAAAAATATCGCGACGCTTGGTGTGCACAAATGCTGGCGTCTATTATGTGGATTGCTTGGAATATGTCGCGTCGCTTTTGGTGTGTTTTACCCTTTACAATCGTCAATTGAAAATACAAATTATTCTTCAGAGTGCATGATTGGAAAAAAATATATGCTTCCTCGCCATCTTTGATTTCCGATTTCATGCCAAACAGCTTGCTTTTAATTGCGTTGGAATTCCAAAAACAAACTTCCTCTTCAAATACATCACATTTGTAAATGTCAAATTTACTGGACTCTATTGGTATTTCATAAAAATTGCGCGGGTTTTTAAATTTATAACCAAATATATATATCGCTGTATTTGTTAATACCGCGTATTCAAATTTAATAATTTCTTTATTTTGCATTAAAATGTAGCAATTTTTACTTCCATTATCAATTTTGAATTTTTCAAAGATTATTTTCTTATAAATTGTTTTTCCTTCACAATTGATTTCTTTTTTTTTTAATATAGGGAATTTTGTAGCTACCGATGCATGTTTTGTATCCTTTAAATTGTTTATTTCGAATATCCTGTTGCATATTTGTGCAAGGGGCTGGTTCGGCTTTCTTAACATACATTTAAGGTCACTGCACGAGTATGGATATAAATCCGTACAATCTGAATCCGGTCATTCATCCAATGAAATTACCCAAATATTGTCATGTGACCGAAAAAATATTCCCCTATTTCCCCTCTCGAGTTAAAATTATTTCAACATTAAGCAAAATATCCGCAGAAAACCAACATAACCATACCAAAAAATATATATTACGAGCTATTTTTTCCCCTGTTTGCTTATTTCTGACTTTTCGATTTTTAAAAAAATTTGTTATTTTGTTATTATTGAAGTTCTCATAGTATTATTGAAACTAAAAGCAAAGAGTACTTGATAAGTAAAATAGACGAATTTACTTAGCAAAAGGTCAAATAAGTTACTAACTTCGTTCGGATGCAGATTGTACGGATTTATATCCATACTCGTGCAGCGACCTTTAATGTTATACATAAAGCTTTCAAATGCGAAGGCAGACCAATCATCTAACTTTCCATGCTTCTTTACGTTTTCCGCTAAATGTGTGATACAATGCATGTTGTAGGTTAAATTGTGGCTACCGTAAACTTCGGATACCCCAATGACAAATTGATTTAAAATAGATTCTGCAACATTAACTTTTGTTTTTGAATATATTAGATGGCTAAGGATCATTATTCCCACATGGAGCTGTAAAAAGTTATTGTATTTCGACGATGATAAAATATTTTTCAAAACAAAAGGGCCTGAATACAGCAGAAATACACGGAATTCAGACCCTTTAAAATACGAAAGTTCTGACAATGGCCTAATTCTTCTTTGGAAATCCGAAGGTTGTGTTTGTGAAAGTAATATTAATCTTTGTGAAATCGCAGACTGATCACGACTTGGAATTAAAGCAGACGTTATCCCGCAAGTCCACATCTTCAAGAGTTTCTTTACAATTCCTAAACATATCAAATGGAGATAGTCCAAAGGAAAATCTTCAATCATATCTAAATCCAATTCTTCTAAAATTGTTGTTTCTCTATGGTGGTGTTTATTTTCTTTGGATCTGAATGGTTGATCAGTACGAAGTTTAGACTTATTTAAGGGATAAGTCATTCGGTTTTTAATAAATTCGCCTTCTTCGCAACACTTTGGGCATCCAAAATATGCATTATGAGATTTAATCCCTAAAATTGATGCTCTTGCTGGCGCATCGCAAACAAATGCTCTGATGCTTAATGGATATATTGCGTTTTTATAATTTAACCCTGAGGACGTTAATATTTTTAGCTCATCAACTAGCGGTCGGAGGAAACTATTAAATTTTTTTGGTTTATTAAAACCGTGATAAACTCCTACAACAAAAATTCTGGGAGGGCTGATGTTACAGATACGAGATAAAATTAACCAGAAACAGCTTAAATTACTTCTTGTGATTGGAATACCATCAATATTATCTAAAATCCAATATAAGTCGTTCTGGCAATGTGTCTAAATTTGACAAAATCGTTTCTATACCGCTACTTATTCCAATATATACAAAATTTCCTGGTTCGCACACTACAACATTTCTACTTGGAGGTGTTTTGAGAAGAGTGCGACTATCTTCAGGTAAAAAGGTAAATCCTTTTTTTCTAAGAAATTCGAGTAATTCATTTAAAGCATTTGCTTTTACGTTATATTTTATACTCCACTGTTTTAGAAAAAAAACAGTGTTTTTGTTTTTCATTCATTTTCATCTGCATCCATATCACTCAAATAATTTTTTGAATTTTCGTCATCATAATCAGAGGTTTGAAATGTTTGATTATCAAGTTCATTCGTAGATAATGGTGTGAAAGTATTATTAATTAATGTGATATTTTCATTCAGAATAAAACGATTGTCATTCTTCATTTGACAATTTGACAGGTTAAGACGGCGACGAATTGATTGTTTTGATAGTTTGTGTAATGGCTTGTACTTTGGCATTATAAATCTAATAATAAAAAAACAGAGCAGAGTATTAATGTACGTTAAAATTTTAAATTATAAATTTAAAGTTTTACAAAACCCCTTCTTTTAAGTTTTAATTTAATTGTTTCAATTTGTACCTAAAATGTACAGTGAGTGGATTTGAAATTCGGACAAAGAACATTTTAGATTTGAATAATAAATAATATTCAGATAAAAGTACATATTTTTATTTTTAGTCATAAAATAGCAATGTCAAGGATTTTTCTTTAAATTTTTATTTTCCCGTTAGGTCAAATATATACCTAACAATAAAATAAATACTGTGTATTATTATGTATCACCGTTGTCTAGTTTGAAATTAAGAATTATGTAATAAAGATCGCTGCAAAGGGGAAGAAAACGGCAATTAGTGATAATTCATTTTGAAAAAACAAAACGATTCGGGAAATTGGAAATATTTCAAATATTAGCAAAACTACGGTATATGATATAGTGAAAAGGTATAGAAATGAAGACAGGATCTAAAAAACTATTCTTCTAAAAGGTCGCCCTAAACTGCTAAACCATAACGAAGAACGGTGGATAATAAATAAAGTATGAGAAAACCCGAAAATTAGTGCTCCCAAATTAACTACAGAATTGTGCAAACTTTATCACAAGTCTGTATGTATAGATACCGTAAGAAATGTTATCAGAAATAATGGGTATCATGGTAGTACACCAAGAATGGCCGCATGCATATATTAACGAAATTAATAGAAATAAACGAATGGATTTTTGTAAGTTGGATTTGAACAAGAAAGAAGCGTTCTGGAACAATGTATTATTTGCTGATGAAAATAAATATAATATTTTTGGTTGTAACGGAAAGGGAAAAGTATGGAGAAGGCCAAATGACTAGTTAAATATTAAAAATATTAAATCCATAGTAAAGTTCGGAGGTGGATCTGTTTTAGTTTAATGTTGTGTGGCTGCGAGTGGGGTGGGGAGCCTAGTTTTTTTTATGGAATAATGGATAAAAACATGTACTTAGAAGTTTTGCGAAATAATTTAAAACAGAGTGCTGAAAAATTGGGAATATTGTATCGATTTAGTTCTTACCAGGATAACGATCCCAAACATACAGCACACGATGTAAAGTTATATTTATTAAATAACTATCCGAAAGTTTCGCAGACACCGCTCCAATCACTAGACATTAATCCAATGAGAATCTGCGAGATCAGCTGGACAGGAGAGTTCGTAAACATAAAGTTCGCAGCACAACACAACTCAAGCGCATTCTTGATGGAGAATGGGGAAAAATTGAACCGAATTTTACCCAAAATCTGGTAAACTCGATGCCAAGAAGGTTACTGGCCGTATTGAAGAAGAAACATTAGCCAACCAAATATTAAAATTGAAGTTATAACAATTTTTAAATCCATACCTAACATTGTCCGAATATTAAATCGGCGCAAAAATACCAATTAAATTTTTGATTAATAAATTTACTTAATTTGAAATATGATTTTATTTAATTATTTATTGAATTATCTTAGTTGATGTAATGAAGAATTAGACTGTAAACAAAAATTTAAAAATCCTACTTGGCTTTATTTGATTTCATATTAAAATCTAAAACACCCTTTGTCCGAATTTCAAATCCACTCACTGTATATATTTAGTACCCGAAAATAAACCGCCCGATTAAAACATATGTTACCAAACATTTACCGATATTTTACCGTAATTTGTACTAAAGCCACATGATGAGTTTTATGATAAATAAAAATAAATCAAACAGAAATGTTAAATAAACTTCTACTGATTTAATAACAAAAAATTTCAAAATTTGTTAAATTGGAGCGATATTAATATTATATTGTATAAGTCAATTTCTTAAAATTTAATTACTAAAGCTAATACTGGTATTCTACCGACACATAATAGAAAAACAGCTTTTAGCCTAGCTATACAAAACTAAATCCAACTATTTCACATATAAAAATTAAGAAAATCACACTTACTGTTTGATTAATTTAATGCACTTTTAAATTTTTATTGATTTCATAAAAATTAAAAAAATATTAGAAATAGTTTAAAATTTTAAATTACACTTTACTTGCAAAAAAAAATCACTAAATTCACGCACTTTTTTATCAAACACTCCGAATGCTAGGTAAAATTAAATTGAACAAAAACAAAGAAAGTAATTTTCTATGAATTTTTTGGTTGCATTTGGTTGTTTTGGACGAAGAATCTAGAAAACAATGAGGTTTATTCTTTTTTGTATGTTTTTAGTATAACAATAAAATGAACAATAAAAAAAAAATGAAATGAGACAAATAGTTTTTCTTATTGTTCTCTTTGCATATCCCGGGAACATTGTTACTTATGAACGGGAATAAAAAAACGATCAAACATGTTTTGTATCCCTTTCGCAATTTCTAGAGTTATCATTTTAACTCGACAAAATGCAAAAGAGATACAAAAAAGGTTTAGATCGTTTTTATGTTCCCGTACATAAGTAACAATGTTCCCGGGATCCAAAGAGAACAAAAAAAAAAGTATTTTTCGTTTATTTGTATGTTACCGTGCGTAAGTAACAATGTTCCCGAAATGATGTTTATAGTTACAAATTGTTTGTCGGGTAAGCATTCGGACATGAATGTTAAACTGTTCACAATTGCCATATTTTTGGGCCAGACCTTCCTTCTGCAAACGCCTCTAATAATCTGTCCGAAATGGAACAAGCATCCTTTGCAATTTGCATCCGGAAAATATTGTGTGGCGGCAGTCGAAATGGTTTTCTCAAAATCCCTGATAATCCTACTGGGATTGAGATTTATATTCCTTTCGAGCGCCAATTGGAAAAGTTGATAAAAAAATTCATTGTACGCCTCCATTGTTTTTTTGCTCATCAGGCAAAAAATCAATGGCACAAATTGCCCAGAAATAAGGCCTTGAATAGTAAATAGTTGTCGGAAGATGGTTGGAACAACATAAAATGCTCCATCCATTATCCAGCACTTGCAACTACCCAATGTTTTTAATTAGGCCGAAGTCCTCAATATAATATTTTTACTGTCGTTGAAAGTTGTCTCTTTTAAGACAGAAAGGTTGCCTTCTAAATATTTGAAAATTTCCGGAATAATTATGTCTGGCAAACTTTGTGGCTCATTTATAGCCTCGTTGGATTTCCTTATTCGTGACATTTTCAGGTTTTGGACTCGTTTTGAATGAAAATACACGCGGCAATCTGGTTGGCAGTCAACAATGGATTTGCGGATGATTTGTGATGGTTTAAGCCCAGATGTGCTTCCCATTTCCTTGAGACTGTTATTACATTTTGATATATATAGGCAACTATTGGGTCATGGTTATGGACATATCGGCGACTTTTTAATGTGATGTCGGTCATCAATTATTATTGTAGTCACAACACTCTTGCACAACAGTTGCTTCCTTTGTGCACAAGACCAGCGATAATCATTTTTGTTATTTTTAGAATGCAAATAATAAGCATATCCATCCACGAATAATTTATCGTTCCCTTTATTCGATTTTTGAAGCACTAATTTCATAATAATTATTAGGGCTTAAAATATGCTTTAAAAATGTTGAAATATGCAATCAAAATATGCTCTAAAAAACTGAAAATATGTGTTAAGAATAATTGTTCCTCAAATTTGATAAAAACGACTCCAAAAACATCTTACGACAGTACAAAAACACCTTACGACAGTAAAAATAGTATCGCATATAGTTCACAATGCCCGTTGTACATTTGAGCTAAGCTCCCTCGTGCATCCCTTTGCACTTTCCAGCTGATAACTACTCTTATACATACATACATTATTTATTTTATATCTTCGCATTTAAATTTTTTATTTATAACCGGAGACTAGCTGGAGACTTAATAAACTGCCTGAATTGATTGTCTTTGTAAAAAAATTGGTGAAACGATTTTTTGATTAATGGTACCAACCAAAATACCATTAGTGATGTTCCGTAATATTTTATGAATTTGGCTCTTATTTTACTTAAGAAATCTGACCCCAATTGATGTGGCCTAAAGAATTCATCAGTGAGTGGAAAATTCGGTTTTTAAGAATTGGCAAATTTAATTTTTGGTTTATGATGTCGATGCACAAATCACTTATAATAGATTAACCCTTGCGCACTTTGCCTAATTGGATCATAAAATAAACGGCATAAAATAATGACGTCAAATGAGAGTGAACAGCTTTGTTTCACAATATTGTTGTATGTAATTGAATCCAAAAATTAAATTAAATTACATAAATAACGTGGTGCACCGTATTTAATTGTTGTAATAACAATATAAATAATTGTCCATATAGTTTTCATTCTTTTCCAACAAATAAGAGATTGTTGAAAGCATGGATCCTATTTTGTAAGAGGAAAGAAATATTCAACCATAATACATCCATATATTATACATTTATTAGACAAATTCCTTATTTTTCATACATTTCCTTTGCAATATCTTACTAGCAACTCTCAGTTGACGTAATGCGCAGTAAACTACGAAAACGAAATCCACGAAGGCGTAATCTATTATAAGTGATTTGTGATGTCGATGTGTATTTATGTTCGAAAGTATTACCATATTAGTAGTGTCCTGGAATATTTGTTGAATCTGACTATCTTTTATTTAAGAAACATCCCGGCCCTAAACGGAACTTCTGCGATTATGCACCAACTCCATTAAAATTTCATATCTGACTTAACCAACGCATTTGATGATAAATGAATTAGTTGCAGCACATTCAAATGGTGAATCAATGTGGCGGGTTTTACAACTTTTCTAGACGAGATTTCACTACAAATCGGTTTTCTAACCATGTTCATCGGTTTCAAACCAATTTTATTTAGATTTTTTTTTGTTGTTCAAATACATAATAAATTTCGGGACTTAAAAACTGTCCTAGTTTGTTAGGTCGAAATATTCTACATTTTCAAACTTTTTCAAACTTCGTTCAGGTTTAGACGTTTTTGAGCTAGTCACCCTATGTAGTGACAACTTCCAATGGTTGTCCTTAATTTTCTAACTAATGCCAATGCAAACGTGCTTCTTAATTTGTGGTACGAAACAAATTTTGACCTAAACTATTTAATCCCATGAATAAATATCGCTAATCTCGCACAATTTGCGATGGTTTCTTGTGACTGTTCGGTTTGAAACGTTTTGGTATCTACCAAATATAGTTTTAGATGGCGAAAATATGGTATTTGATTAAAACAGGCGGATTTGCCGCTCACAAGCCGTTGATGTTTAAATCTTTTATTTTGTCGTTAGGTTTTATGGTTCTTTATGATGTACGACATTACAGTAGCTTATTATATCCAGTTATTTATTCATGTTCTACGTCAGAAAAACTTGAACTTTGATTGCCTATTCTAATGTTGTTTTCTCGAGACTAAGCATAATAAAAGTTGACTATCGAACTGTTTTGTAGAAGGTTTTGATGCAAAATTTAAATATTCGTTTTCTTTTGGATAACTGCTCTGATGAAAATTCAGCAATAATGAAATTACTTCCTTTTGACGCCGTCAATCAACTTCGCTTTTCGAATTTAAACAGTTCTTGAGAAAGAAGTGTATTTATCTTCTTTAGCTTTTAAAATATCATAGTAAACTGTGTGTTCAGCTGTTTTAGTGTTGCCTTTCTTTGCTCAGTTGTTGTAGCGCCACCATAAGCAGTTCAAGAATAATTGAAATTTCCTTTAATATTTCTAGATACTTGTCGATGATTTTTTCGGCGCCTAATTAACCAAATGCATTAGTGATACAATATTTCAATTTTAGTAATCGGTTGATTGTAGAAGTTAGGGCGTTCTACCGTTTGACAATCTAGAATAAGTTAGACATTTTTGCCTTCCCGCGATTCTACGTGCTTTGACAAAATATTTTTTGTAACGGCGTAATATTGGAGATAAATAACGGGAATTTGCAGGGTGCTTATGAATTTATTTGCGAGACCCGAAGCAACTACTCGGGTATTCGGGTAGCTAAAAATTTCGAAAAATGCGCAGGTACCCGCGTACCCGATACCCGATACCCAAGAATACGAGCCCTACTCATGCCAAATAGTTTTCTTAAACGTTTTGGGCATAAAACATTTGACCGCAAAATTGGCTCTGAAATTGTTGAATTTCGGCCAAAAGCATTGCCGAATGGGCGTAATTCAGAAATTTCTAAATGAACTCGCTCAAACGGATCATAACTTATGGTAGAACCGGAGTGTACGAAAATGTCGTCGAAACTAAGGTTCAATCATTCCAATGGAAGCTTCCTGAAAAAGCAAAATTGAAGCAAGCTCGTCAAGTTTCGTGAAAGTTCTGCTCACTGTTTTCTTCGATTTTAACGTCATAGTGTATCACCATGAGTTTTATTCACCAGGTCGTACGATCAAAAAGGAGTACTACCTGGAAGTTATACGCCGTTTGCGAGAAGCAACCCGAAGAAAACGCTCGGAATGTGGCGAAACAACTCATGGTCATTGTACCACGATAATGCACCTGCTCACAATTATCTGCTTGTTCGTACATTTTTCGTCAAAATAACACCGTTATGTTGTTCCAATTTCCGTATTCGCCTTATATGGCCCTCGCGATTTCTGTTTAAAAAACCAAATTGCCGGGCACACCAAAACTGTATAACGTTTAGAAAATAAACTAAGCATCCAATAGAGCTACATATGTCAAGATACAGTAGAGACAATCAACATAGCAAAAAATAAAATTTTTTGACAACTGGACTCATACAGTTCGCAAAATTCAAATATTCCACGTTTTTTTTTGTATCGAACCATGTATTTTATCACCTTGTAATTATTTCGGCCTTTCCGTATTTGTCGACCATATTTGATATTTATTCCAAATCCAAAGGTGCTTGTATGACTAAATTCATCTTATGTTAATTCTAAAAATTTACGGCGGGCTGGACAAACTTTTAAACGTTCCACGTTCGGCACGCGTGCCACATATTTGCGATCACTGCTCTAGACTCTGTTAAATCAAATGCAACGGGTGCTGATGGAACACCGGTTAAGTTCATAAAAATGATTTTCCCTATATTGACTGATATTTCCTGCATGGTTTTACTAGCTTGATAATATCAAGCACATTTCGCTCGATTTGGAAACAATCTAAAATAATACCTATCGGTTTGCTGCCAGGGCTTCTAACCACAGCACGACAATTTACTGCTTTGCTCCAAATCAGCAATGATATCTGGAAGACAGTTGATATAAGGGAGGTATTTACTTTGGTGTTGCTGGATTTCAGCAAGGCTTTCGGCTAATTCGGATGGCCAATTTGGAGCGCGTCCAAATTACATAATTTTTTTTTTAAATAATTTCGATTAGAAATATTTACTGCAATCTTTATTCACGATAAGTTTTGACATTTTGAAAAAAAAAGAAACCAATTAATCATTTCAAAACAATTCGAGTAGCTACAGTAAAAATATAACTTTTGCGACAATTCAATATACATACATCATACATAATTAAAACATTTTTATATTTGTTTATTTCTAGAAATTTCAAAACACCGCCAAACATTTAATTTATGAACATGTAAATAAAAATTCAATCCGTATACATTTAAATCTCCTGATGAATGTAAAATTGTACAAATTATCTAAAATTCTCAATTTTAGAGGGCCTAGCACGAGCCACAGTTGGATCATCCGACACATTTAGATTTTGTTCTTCGCTAGCTGATTTATTTTCACTTCCTTTCTGAAAACTTTTTACTTTACCTTTCAATTTTGCTGCAGAATTAGATTCATCATCGTATAGTACAGCTGGGTATTTCGATTGGAATCGCGGTTCTGTTTGAGTAAGTATTTTTTCAGGTAAACTTCTTTCAGCAACATCTGATGTCGGTGCTGTTTCAACATTTTCATTGGATAATGCTTTATTTCCCGTTTCCACGGAGCGACCTTTGGTTAAAATTGGTTGAAACGCATAAAGTGGATTTGTAGGATCGTTTAAACCCGCAAAGTTACCGTAAAATTGCGATTCCCCGCCTAATGGAAAGTTTGGAATTGGAGCAGCTGGGGCAGGAGATGGTGAAATGGTTTCTGCATCATTTTCAAATTCCAATTTTCCACTTTGTTGTGCCTCTTCATTTGGTTTTCCTGAAAATTGTAATAGATTTAGATATATGTATGTAGTTACATATTGAATAGATAAAAATATACCTTGTCTTTCTTGTTGGCACCATCTCCGGAGTGCTGCAAGCCAATCTTTAAAAGGCAGGTCGTAAATACCTTGTGAATACTGAACTAAATAAGGCGTGTTTGGGTAGTACAATAAAATTTCTTTAGTTTCACCATTCTTTACATTTGCAATTTTTTTCACTTGTGTAATAGGTTGCAAGAAAGGTTGTTGTAATTTCAGAGCAGGCGTTAGTTGTAGCTGAGCTTCAGGTGTTATTAACAAATATTGTTGGGTTAATAAAGCGGGTGCTGAATGCACAGCCACTATGGCTGCTAATACTAAAACACAAATTATTGGTTTCATCTATAATAGAAACCAATAAAAACACATTCGTAATAATCACTATATAATCTTCACTTTTAATATATGTATATATTATAAGAATTCTATGTTTACCTCTGTTATTTGCGATGATTTCATTCCAATGGTTTTAACCAAACTAAACAATAATAGCAACCAACGGTCATCCTTTATAAACTATTTCAAATATCAAACTAGAAAACTAAAAAATAGCGAAAACTTATCTTGACAAAACAATATGTATTTCTTATAGGGGACAGATGGGGATGTTAAACTACAAATAATATATTTCTACATTCCGAAATGAGTGGGGATTTATTTTTATAAAATATTGCAGTAGTTGCTATTGTCGTGTACCCGTTGCCTTTATTTTGTAAAGTACATATTTCGATTTTAAATATAATTGATGCGTACATATACGATGATGATGATTGGCTTGGCAATGGATTGTTGTTTGTAACTTGTGTGAATTCGTGATTAATATCGTCTTTGTATAGTACATATAAGGGAAAATTCTAATTCCATTTAAAGTGATTTGTGTATTTGGTAATAGCCTGAATCATCATTCTTTATTATCGAAGTGATGCTTGAGATTGGTGATTCTATAACCAAAAGATTTTTATTACATTTTAAAATATAGCTCTTTGTTTAATAATATAGTTAAATTTGCCTTAAGGAGTCTTTTACAAGATAATAACATTGTTTTAAATTTAATTTAAAAAAAAAAATTGTAGAATAAACTATAAGATAATTATGTAAAGGAATTAATGTACGCTTAATGGTCACTCAATCGTTTATACAAGTACTTACTGTTGTTCATATCGACAATAAAAAATGAAACACATAAAATTCCAGAGACTATATCTGTACCTATATAAAGAAACATTAAACAAGAAACGTTTAAAATTATTTCCCATTCAAAGTAAATAAGACAGAATTAAAAATTCCATTGACTTCTTTGTATTCACGTACGTGGTATATCCATTTGCACAAATTCTATTTCTGAAATTCAACAAAAAATTATAACTCGAAAAGTTCACAAAGTTATCCAACGCACTTCTTCTTTCTTTAATTTATCAGAAAACAACATTTAAAATTTTATAAGGAAACAAGTTGATTTGCAAAATGCAGTTTTGTGCTATATGGTATGTTCTATAGACAATAAAAAGAAAATTGATTATGAGTAAAGGAGAGACGAAGGCAACATGAGACGTTTAATCGTATCACCGTGGCAATTAGGAACTTACTTTTGTAGTGCTTGTATATTAATTACTTTTAATAAACCTCGTTTGTCGCAAGGATTATTTGGTATTAAATTCCTTTCTAAAAACCATGTTTAAAATACTCTCCCATTCACTGAAAGGCCAAACAATCGTAAATATTTCTTGTGAGTGAAAATAATGCTTTACTCTTGTTTCTGATTCTGATATCAATTTTAACATTTTATTTTATGTCACTGAATTAAATTTAGAATGTTTTAGGCTCGTATACATATAATAATAATAATAATAATAATAAACGGGGTTTACTTGCCATTGATGGTCCCTACTGTACCAACAATCTGGCCCCATCGGATTCGATCCCGAACCTGCTCTTCGTATTTTCCTAGACAAATAACAAAGAAAATCAAAGATGAAGTTAAACTTCATAATCTATTTAAAGGTATACAACAATTCTTTACAAGTATGTAGATAAGTTTTCGACTTATGTTCTATAAACTTCAATTAACATAAAACGACTGACGAGTGAATAATTATACCTCTCACTGTTCACAGTAAATAATCCGCACAGACCTGTCTAGTGATTTGTCTACTAAAGTGCATTGCGTTTAATGAAGACTGGAAACAGAGTGGATTTCCCAAGGTATTGAGATACTAATAAGTAAGGTTGACATGATTAAAGCACATACATCGGCCTACTAAAATATCATAGTGAGATGTTTGATGCAAGTGAAGTTAGACCTAAATTGGAATTAAAAAAAAAAAAAAAAAATAGGATTAATTAAGCACAAACTTCACACGCTATAATACACGTGTGAAGTTTATCCTAACTTAGAACTAAACCAACAAAAACAATATAAATATATATGTATTAGTGAATATTCAAATTTAATGACATTTAGGCGAACATTTCTTAATTCAAAATGTATAAAACTTCAGTTTTTAATAAAAATTATTGTAATTAAATGTTTTACGCGTATCAAATTACCTTATTTATCTAAAATATAATGAGAAATAATTTTTATTATGCATATCTTCATATAACCATATATTTTAAATAAAACAGTTTATCTTAAGAATTTGGAAATTAACCTGAAAGCCCAATATGATTTTTTGATAAATCTGTACTAGTACTCCATGCATGAAAATTTGTGAAGAGGATTTTCTTAAGAAAGTCTGTATCTTAAGATTTTTCATATTTATCTCCAACGCCACTATGATTTTTTGGAAGGCCTAATCTAAGACTACGAGCATGCTTAACTATTTGAAAAGCTAATGCCTTTCATATGGTCAAATTGCAATATTTGTGAATTTACTATATAGGATTTTCTTAAGAAAGCCTGTATCTTAAGATTTTCCATATTTATCTCCAACGCCACTATGATTTTTTGGAAGGCCTAATCTAAGACTACGAGCATGCTTAACTATTTGAAAAGCTAATGCCAATTTGACCATGTGAATGGCATTAGCTTTTCAAATGGTTAAGCATGCTCTTAGTCTTAGATTAGGCCTTTCAAAAAATCATAGTGGCGTTGGAGATAAATATGGAAAATCTTAAGATACAGGCTTTCTTAAGAAAATCCTAACTTGTATATTTCCAAATGTGGTAATATGAAAAGCACAACTTTACAAGTTATTTAACAGACATACACTTTTCTAATTATGTTATTTTGGTATATAGATGTATATATGTAGATGAATATGTAGGTTTTATTTTTTTGGGTTAACAAAATAATTCAGTTTGAATATAACAAAACTTAATTTATTTAAAACAACAAATAAAAGTTTTCAAATTATTTATTGAAAAATGTTCGCCTAAATGTCATTTTTATCATTTTTACCAATACATTTACAGATTCTGTTGTTTTTGTTGGTTTAGTTCTAACTTAGGATAAACTTCACAAGCGTGATGTTTGCCGATCGGTGAAAATCTTGAGATATCGATTTTCTTGGACATGCTTAAGACAAAATTTTTCACATTATCGTATAATATAAGATTAACTAGATAAACCCCAATAACTTTTTTAACAGGTTGGTATGATTAAAGGTATATCTAGCACCATACCGCTTCCTATAACACCTAGTTACTAGTCTGAAGAAGTATCTGATCATTACTATCTGAATTCTATAAAGGAAATTCTCCACTTTATGAAATTCTCCAATATCTTCACGAGTGATCATCTGTCGAAACTTTATAACAAATCAATTGACAGTCTACCGTTTGCTACGAGTTCCTTATCATCAATTAAAGTCTTTGTTTATGATAATAATAAAAGTCTACATAGAAGAACCTGTATCTGATCACCAATTTGGATTTGATGGAAATGCGTTGGTCCAATTTGATTCCGAAAATAATTGCTCTATCACATCTAGCAGATATAATTTCTGCTTCAGATTTAAGATTACTGCTTCAGATTCAAGACAATTTAAAATTACCTGATTCAAGTACAATCCTAACTATTCATGAGGCTCAAGGCTTAACATTAGCTAGCGCTATCTGTGTCCGACTGTCTGACAAAGAAATTAAACTTTTCGATAGCTTACCACATGCTATAGTGGCATTAACCAGACACACGCATAACTACTTTTCACCGATTGAAGGGAACAACTGCACTCTTTAATACGAATTACATTACACTGAAAAAAATATTCATTCTTATTGAGTTAAATCAATATTAATTTAATAATTTTGTAGCGGTTCACCCAATGAACCACTACAAACTGAGCAGCGCATATTCCAAGTTGAATGTGTAGTGGGTTGACTTCCCCTTCGCACGTGTGCTGGACCAATCACAGCGCACTAAAATAGTTAAAATAGTGATAAATAAATCTAATTTTTATTCTAATAAATTTATTAATATAAAGTAAAATGTTGTCAATAAATTACAATATAAATTAAATAACTATTTATTAAAACATGTACGCGAAAATTTCATTATTTATGTATATAGCGCCGATAAAGAATATCTATCAATATAATAGAAAACAAATAATTTTTAAATTTTTTAATTATGAAATGAATAATATTTTATTAAAATTAAATATCAAATTATATTATCAATTATATAATGTTATTATCAAACTTATAATTAATTTTCATAATAATAATACTTTCATTAATTTTTCAAAAACATAATTAGTGACTTTCCCAAATATAATTGCAACGCTTGCTGACTGGCGGCTAAAATATTTCATATGTAGTTTTATATGGTCAAAATGTGTCTTGAATGTTTCATTAAATTATTAATTTCGACTAAATTAATTTTAAAATTTGTTATTTATTATTAATCACAACATATTGAATTTTATTAATCATAAAAAAAAAGTAGTGGGACATCCACTTGTTTTTTGAGTAATTTCAATGTTTTATTCATTCATATTTCACTAAACATACATATGTGTAATGTGTAAATAACAAAATAATTAAAAAAAAAAAAAAATTATGTATTTTTTTGTGTTCGGATAAAGGGGAGTTCGGATAAACAGTATTCGGATAATCGAGACTCTACTGTATTTTCAAATAGAAAATAAATTTCAATGTTATATCTTCCATTTTATAATATCCCATCAGAAATGTTTATTGAGTTGATAATTTTTATTACGCTTTAATTATCAATTAGAAAATATATTTTAATAATAAATCTTCTGTTTGATAATAGGGTTTGATGAAAATCTTTATCAAAATGAATATTTATTATCAAAAAAATATTTTCTAATTGAAAATATTATTATTGCATATATATATATATATATATATATATATATATATATATATATATATGGGGCATTTGCATTTAGGTAAATCTCACATAAAAAAATTTAAAATATAATTTTTGAATCATAATTTAATTTATTTTTGAAATAAAAAAAAATTTAAAGTATAATTTTTAAATCATATTTTTGTTACTTTTAAATCTGGTGTGAGCAGATTTGTGTTTTGCATTTTTTTAAATAATATTTTGGGCTATTTTTAATTTTTCTGTCATGAACGTTACCTAAAATACGTTATTACGTTATTTTTAAAATTATTAATTTGAAAATACAAAAGATTAATATACCATTTGGAAGTAGACATATCACAAATGTGCATAAACGTCGATAAATTAAATTTATATTTTTGAATTTCACAATTTATCTAAAATAAATAAAGTAACGTTCATGACCAAAAACTCGTTTTTTTGTAAAATAAATGCCCAAAATAATTTAAAAAAATACATTTTCATAAATGTCTGTATTATGATCAAATACTTAACTTATACCCGTTAAAAATTATCTGTAAAATGCTAAGGGGACAAAAAAAATGCTTGGGGACAAAAACATGTGAGATTTAAATGCAAATGCCCCATATAATCCTTATTTTCGAAAGTTCCAATACCTAACGGGACACCCCCTAGAAATGTGAGGTTATGCTAAAAACTTAAACAGAAAAAATATTGGGTCAATCGAAGATGGTTTAGAGGTCGCGACTTGAGCGCGAAGTTCGATAAAAACGGATTTTTTTTCAATTTTTCACTTTCAAACGAACATAAAAATTATTTAAAATTTTTTTCAACCTAAATGAAAATTGTGGTGAATAGAGGAAATAATTACCTTTCCAAAACATTAAAGATATCGAAAATCGGTTAACAAATAGCGAATTTATGGCCAAATTTCCAAAATACAAAAACATAAGACAAATTATTACTATTTTTTTGTATTATAAATGCATAATGTTTCTTCTATATAATGATATTATGAATTAATTTTTATGATGAAAATAATCAATCTAGGATGATATTCTGCCCATTAAGGATGTTTTGGTATGTGTTGAAAACTTCTGTGTGTAGTGCTTTTCGACTTGTAGTAAATATTGCATGCCACCTTCATTTTTTGTTAATTTCTTATTATAATCATGTATATTAACGTAACACCACGTTCTGCGATATCATTTACGACTTCTATTTGACCACATATTTTATTTAGTATAGCCATCGCAAACTGTTCATCATGTGTTTTGTAGAAATAAATATCTCTTAAATAGTTCAAATCCGGCTTTGGTGCTTTAGCAGCTTTAGTGCAATGGAACCAAATTTTCACATAAAATCGGACGACAAAAATGTAAATACCCCGTAAATTCTTCTGTTCTTGTGCTGTTAACTTAAATTCTTCACGAAATATAAATAAGTTCAATACATAAATGGCTTTGGACATCCAGCGAGCATAATGCATAAGCCCTGGCAAACGGAAACGGACATTTTCATTTGGTATCATGCCCAAAAAAATTAGAGTGATTTCCAATAATTCTTTGTAATCATCCCGAGCATGTTCCTTTGCCAATTCGTTCTTACAAAAATCCGCTAATTCCGCTTTCACACCACTTTTCACACGGCATCATTTAATTGTATATGAACGTTGGGATCATCTATGCCTGCTTTGAAATTATCCTTATTCAAGGAATTCCAGTCATTCTTTAATCTCACAAATAACGGAACATTTACTCCTGATGTATAGCCCATTTTTGATTCAATTGCAGCGCGAAATATAGGAAACTTCCTTCTAGTTTCTGCTCTAAACTAATAGCTGCTCCATTTAATCTTCCAGAATTTGAATATATTGTATCGAAGCAAGCTGCCACGACATCGGCTGCTACTCTCCAATCGATTAAACTTTGGAAAACAGCCTCCGCCATTTCCAAACCTGTTAATCTTGATATTTTGGGAACGCCCAATAATTGTTCTCCATCTATATGGGAAATAATCACTGGCAAACGATTCACGGTCTCCCTGCCAGTTTCCTTAATAATTTCCCTTCCCAATGTACTATGACTGTTGTTAACTTGAAAGTCGATTTAACTGATTTCTACTGTATTTGTTCACGAAAACGCCTCAGTGTTATTCGATTCAAAACGAGTTTACCAATAGAATGCACAAGACTTTCGGCAGCGGCACTGATTAAACGCAATGCTGCACGATCAGTAAGCTTCCCCTTATCCAAGGCTGACAATATTCTAGGAGTAATGAAATATTTGCTTCTTCTAGCGGCTTCTTCTACGCTTAGCACAGGCAAATCAATATTTTTGAAGCCCATGTCGTTATCAGATATCCTTTCGCTGTCACTCTCCGATGACGAAAATAATGCTTGTGTGTCTATTGGAATTGATTTAATTTTTTCTGTAAATAAACTTCGATTTAAACTGAAATTAATTGTATTTCTCTTGTTTAAATATTATATGATACAATAAAACATATTGGCCATAGCAGGTCATAATTAATGCGACAGGTGGATTTAAATACAATAACTAATGAGACGAATGATAATGACATCATAAAACACAACTGTGTTAAGTCCTTATGACTCATACGGTTTTTTATGACATTATAAATCATTCCTTTGTTTAGTCGTTATACATCATTTTTAATTATATATTTTATTTTCTTGTAATTTTGAATATAAAGTCCAGGATTTAAAAAAAATCCGTTAATTATTTGGATTCTTATTAGTTTTGGAAATTGGCAATAAAGTCGCTATTTGTTAACCGATTTTTGATATCTTTGATGTTTTGGAAAGGTAATTATATCTTCTATTCACCGTAATTTTTATTTAGGCTGAGAAAAATTTTAAATCATTTTTCTCTTTGTTTGAAAGTGAAAAATTGAAAAAAATACCGTTTTTCTCGAACTTCGCGCTCAAGTCGCGACCTCTAAACCATCTTCGATTGACTCAATATTTTTTCTGTTTAAGTTTTTAGCATAACCTCACATTTCTAGGGGGTGTCCCGTTAGATATCTCTACATTTTTTTCGCCCCATACAAACAAGGACCACCCTAATATATATATATATATATATATATATATATATATATATATATATATATATATATATATATATATATATATATATGAGCGTATCCATTACTTTTTTAAAAAACCGGGCGCATGCATTTCATAACATTCACCGGTCTCGCTGTAATTTTTTTCAGGAATAGTAGTCGATGAAAAACTTTGTTTTCCAAAATGTTACCCCTTCATGGCCCCCCTTTTTCTAGTTATGATTTTTTAAAGTTAAGAAATTGAGTAATTTTAGGCTCTTTTCGATAGGTAACCGTTCTACTTAGGTTGCTTTGTTTTCACTGATATGGACCTCATTCTCTTCGTATTTTATTGGTCTTTTATTTAAAAGCAGTTTCAGAGCTAAATATTTAATATTGGCCAAATGCGACACAAAAAAGTGTAATTATTTTTTCATAAAAAACAGCATGCTTTAAGATGGTCGCCAAATTTATGGATTTCAACTAAAATCCATTAAACTAGGCTCATGTTTTCAACTTTTCATGATCTTTCCAAATTTTTTAGCCACATTTAATTAAGTCGAAAACTTCTTATGTTACAAGGCGTCAGAATACATCCAATTTTTCGGAAAACGTTATATTTACACCTCTGTAACTTTTGTCGTTTTACTCCAAAAGCCACCAATTTTTGGAAGAAAATTCTTTATTTTCTCCCCACTCCACCCCATGAAATACTTTTTTGGATATTTGGATCCTAACTACAGTATATTTTTTTCTAAAATAGCTTATAACCCTTTAAGAAAAAAAAGATCAGGGGGTCAATTCTCGTTCTATGAAAAAACGGGATGAAAAAAATCTTTCCATTTGGTTTCCATCAAGTCTTTCTCATTAGTATCTTTTCACGCAACAGCAATATGCGATTCTCGTTGTCCAAATGAAAAATAATGATGAAAATACGCTGAATACTACACAGCAAAACATATTTTGTCAAGTTTCATATATATTTCCGCTAGGTGCGCTAGGTAAATGGTGCAAATAGTAGCTAAATAAATGATAAAAGAGATTATAATTTGTAATTAGATTTAATCACTCTCTCAAAGAGAGGTAAATAGAGAGTTAAACCAGTTTTCGTCATTGCTTGTCAAAATATAAAATAAATTACTAAAATGGCCAAATGTTATTTTAAACTAAACGAAACTAATTATTTAGGGATTTTTCTTATATGAATTGAAATTTGTTCAATAAATTTGCTTATAAATTAGTTTTAAAGTGACTACACAGTATTATAGTTTGGTTGCATATTTTACATTAAAATTGCAAATTTAGGTGTTATAAAACTGAATTTTCATATTCATTTATATTCCCACGACCAAAATACTCGGTGAGAAAGTTTTTTTCATATGAGAAGAGTTTGACGTCATTTTTCTCCTTCTCATGAAACATAAATCGGAAATCTGTATTTCTCACTGAAAATACTTTTCATTGTACTTTTCACAGAACGAGAATTGACCCATTGGAATTTTAGAAAAAATTATACCGGAATTAGGATGTAAATATCCAAGAAAGTATTTCATAACATGTAGTGAGGAGAAAGTAAAGAATTTTCTTCCAAAAATTGGTGGCTTTTGGAGTTAAACGACAAAAGTTACAGAGGTGTGAATATAACGTTTTCCGAAAAATTAGATGTATTCTGACGCCTTGTAACTTTAGAAGTTTTTGACTTAATTAAATGTGGCTAAAAAATTTGGAAAGATCATGAAAAGTTGAAAAAATGAACCTAGTTTAATGGATTTTAGTTGAAATCCATAAATTTGGCGACCATCTTAAAGCATGCTGTTTTTAAAGAAAAAATAATTACACTTTTTTGTGTCGCATTTGGCCAATATTAAATATTTAGCTCTGAAACTGCTTTTAAATAAAAGACCAATAAAATACGAAGAGAATGAGGCCCATATCATTGAAAACAAAGCAACCTAAGTAGAACGGTTGCCTATCGAAAAGAGCCTAAAATCACTCAATTTCTTAACTTTAAAAAATCATAACTCGAAAAAGGGGGGCCATGAAGGGGTAACATTTTGGAAAACAAAGTTTTTCATCGACTACTATTCCTGAAAAAAATTACAGTGAAATCGGTGAATGTTATGAAATGCATGCGCCCGGTTTTTTAAGACGAAGCGTGACAATTTCCATTGGGGAAGCAATATTATAAATTGTGAAAATAAGGAAAATAATATTATTCCAATATATTATATTAAACGTTTTGATTTTTCAATTTATTCAGCATAGAGTATTTATTTAACAAATATTTATAAACACAATAAAGATAAAAAAATTTAATTTTTATAATTTAATTTAATCCGTCTTGTTTCTTTTGCATAATCATCGATAATATTATCATACAACATTGCATAACTTTTTAATTTGCATAAAAATTGCATTTCGATGTTCATTAGGGCCAGATTAGAAAATCGATCTTGGCCTATTTTATTTCTAATAAAACTTTTCAAAAGTTTCATGGATGAAAATGACCTCTCCACGCTTGCCGTAGTTGCAGGAATGGTTAAAACTAAATTACAAAATTTGAAGAATTCTGCAAAATCAGAACTTCATCCTCAGAGCAATTTAAAAAATGTACGATACCATTAATATTTTTTTATTTTGAAAGTGGCTGTTTCTGTAAATAACAGTAAGCCCCGTTTCTAAAATTTTAAAATCAAATAAATGAGAATGTTTTTCTCAGACAATTAAATGCATCGTGCGGATCTACACCGCCTTAGATGCATTTTCTCTCCGACCTTTTCTTCTAGGCTGGCTTTGTTCCAAAATGCATCAAAATTATTTGAATTTTTTTCAATTATTTTCTTAAAATCGTCTAGCCTTTCTATAGAATGTGCAATATCGTTTGACTTTTTTCTGAAGCACGCTAAATAATAAGTCAACTTCTGGAAATATTTCTGAAAAAAAAATGGAAATATTTCTGAAAATATCCACGAGAGTTATTTATTGTCTCACAGTCCCATTTTTTAACATCTTCGTCTACTATTTTATTAAATAGCTCACGTAAATCGTCTAAGTGTTTTTTCAACATTAGAACTATCCTCCCATTAAACTCCTATCTTGTTGGTGAAGTTGAAGGTAGTTTTTGTTTAACAATTTAATCAAAAGCAAAACTCTGTTTCGGTGGATGGTTAAAAAAGGCAACTTATCCCTTAAACTTGAAATAAAATGATTTACACTCAACAATTTTACTTTCAACACGACTGAGAGAGAATTAAATTTAATTTGTATGCAAAACAATGAATACAAATCCCAGACATTACCGCAGGCATCATCATAACTTTGACAAATTTGTATTTCCTCGATTTTGTTTTTTTTTAAAACTCGATATCAAATTTTGAGAGACCATCTTCACTTCGATCGGAAGAAATATCTATAACTTCTATAAATCTCTCTAGTACATTGCCAATTACATCAACATAACGTAGAACAACCGCGAGCTGGGATTTTCTGGTGACAACTAAGGTCTAATCTAAAAAAATTTCCCGTAAAATTCGACGAATCGATTTCCTTTTGTATTTGCTTTTTAATTAGCGATGTGATAGATGTTATCAACTTATTTTGAATATCGTTCGATATTCCCGAAAAACCCTTTTATGTTTTAGATTCATCATTTCCTCTGAACGGGAGCCCTTGTATTCTCAAGAAACAAACGGTGTAGTTATCGCACACATTCAAAATAAAATTTCTACCGGCTTATGAATCCAACATGAATAATTTCGTTAATAACAAAAACAAAAAAAATAATAAATTTGAAGTAGCTAGGACAAATATATCTTGTTTACTTTATCTATTCAACAGTGTGTTTAAAAAATAAAATACAAAACATGAGAATATTTTGTTTAAAAGTTTTGTATAATATTGTTTTGTTTCTAACTAACACCCTGTGTAAAACTAATCAATCTGTTTCATTTTTATTAAAAATACTTTCATCCCTTTTTTTCTCGATAGTTTGGTCTTTCGTATTATGTTTGTTTTGTTTTTTTCAATTTGGTTTTATTGTGCAAGAATATACCCCACCAGAAGAATCAATGATTCTTTTTAAGGGGAAATTGTGTGAAATAAAATGCAAGCAATGAAAAATTTGGAGAAAAAATCGAAATAAAGCTTCAAAAACCTATGCAGCAAATAAACAGATTAGACTTCTGATTATTTATAATTGGAATGACGAAAATACTTATAGGATTTTTTGTTTCAAGTTGGATTAATTTGACTATTTACATTTCTAAATGTTGAATGCAATTGTTATATTATGTATTCTAATGGTTTTAAATTGTTATTTTGTAAAAAAGAAAAATTTTCTCGTGGAAAATATAAAATTTTAAGGGAAGCAGTGCTTCCCTTGCTTCTATGGACACCTCGTCCCTGATATATATATATATATATACATATATATTAGGGTGGTCCTTATAAGGGTTAATTTTGAATTTTAATCGGTACGCCCCCTACAATCCTTCTAAATAGGTAAATAAAAAATCCTGTAAATTTTTAGCTCTTAATATTAACATTAACCCGACCCCCAAGGCGACGAAAGTTTTACATGGGAAAACACATGTATTTTTTAAAATCAAACTTCGAATTTTTATAACTTTGGTAATAATTGATGAAAAAATTTAAAATTTGGCATAAATGTAGTTAATTATATGACATATAAATGGGTACATTCGAAAAAATTTTAAAGTTATTTTCTTACAGTTACTAATGGTATAAAAATGAAAAAAAAAGAAGAATTCTGCATGTCTAGAAGTAAGAAAATAACTGTTTAGAAATGTTTCAAATGTACTCATTTATATGTCATATAAGTAAATACATTTATGCCAAATTTTAAATTTTTTCATCAATTATTACCAAAGTTATAAAAATTCGAAGTTTGATTTTAAAAAATACATGTGTTTTCCCATGTAAAACTTTCGTCGCCTTGGGGGTCGGGTTAATGTTAATATTAAGAGCTAAAAATTTACAGGATTTTTTATTTACCTATTTAGAAGGATTGTAGGGGGCGTACCGATTAAAATTCAAAATTAACCCTTATAAGGACCACCCTAATATATATAGTTATGGGTTTCGCGTGTATGGTTCTGCAGTCGATGCGACAAAGATTAAAACACTTGGAATTTATTTTAATTCCCAATAACAAATTTTATTCTAAAGTTTAGATTTATAAAAAGTACGTGTTAGCTGTATAAAGTAATTTGAATAAAAGACATGGTTATCATATGCTAAACTGTTTATATACTAAAGTCATTTCCTGTTAACAGTGGAATGACGTGTTCTTTATTATTTTGCAATTGTGCATTTATTATTAATGTAGTTCCTATGTATCTTCACTGTTGCTTTTTAATGTAGGAAAGTATAGCTCGGTGCGGTGATCGGGTGTGTAGATGGGGTACGTGCACGTAACTCCCCTGGCCTCAGATTTTTGTTGTCCTCAACAAAACTAGATGGGTCTTCCTTTGTGATCATCTGGATGTCTGCGGATTTTTTTATTTTCACAAACCATTGGCATGGTGTGCAGCTGGGGCAGTATCTTAGCATACATAAATATACTATGATTGATATTACAATTATGGTTGTTATGCTCCAAGAGGTGTAATGATGTTGCTGTTTAATAGTTTCCTCTTCTACGTATGCCATTCGCTCTAGGTTTTTTATTGTCATGTGCGATAATTGCTTCGGGTCGTAGACTTTCGATTTACTGGTTACGATGAGTTCATTGTATGGTACGTACGTATAGATTTCTTTGTACGTTTTTCCTTTGTTCTCGTAAGTTATTCCTTTTACAGTGATTGTGCAGTTCTCGAATTGTACTATGCATTGTGATGGCAGAAATTTCGATGTTTGATTGTAGCAGTCTGTTTTAAACTCGATATCTTGGTGTTGGTGGATGACTAGGAATTTGCCTTCTATTTGTTCTATGTACTCTGGTATTTCGCCTTCTAATATTGGACAGCTTGCCGGCTCATTCATTATAATTTTTCATATGCAGGTCTCTGTTGCTGTTTTTAGCTCTTCTTCCATGCAGAAGTAAGTGTCGTCGATTTTATTGCATTTTCGTTAGAATATTTTGCATTTTGGTTATGGATATGGATATAGGGTGCTGGGATATTTATGTGATACGTACTATTTATAGAAAGGGGAAATATTTTGATGTTCTGGAATATGTTTTGTGAGTATTTAGGAATGAAAATTGAGAATACTACCATTGGTTGCTTAAAATAAGTATTGATCTTTCAAAATTGGTATAATTCTTGTTCTGTTTCTATTTTAATGCCCTGTTTTTCTAAAGTTTCATATGCAAAATCGCTTTCTTCTTTTGACAGAATATAATGCGATATATAGCCTTGCTTTGCTAGCTTTATTGAATTTATTATATTGTCCATATGTTGTTGTAGATTACGCATTACATATTCAATTGTATGTAGGTTCTGTTCTATTATGAGCGTCATTTCGATGTCTTCTAATTTGTCATTTGCTTTGTTTAATTGTCTTGCAAGTCCTTGTACTTCTCCGTTTATGTGGTTTTCAATTTCTCTAAACCTATTTATCATGTTTTTGTTTATTTGTACCTGCTCGTTGATTTTTGATATTATCATGTTTTCATTGGTACTGATTTGTTTTAATGCTGAGTTAATTTGTTCTGTGTCCACTTGATTGATATCCCCAAAAATTATGTGGACTCCTCTAGTTCTTCTTGTTTTGGGTTGTAATGTTTCTAACGTCGTTAACAGTGTTATTTCTTCCTTTCATAACGTCCGTATTCGCGTCTCGAAATGTTTGGTTATTTTACGAGTGTTTTGCACTTTTATTTGAGCTTCTATGTCTTCCAGGTTTTTCTTGTTTGCTAATATTATTGGTAAATATGATGATATATTTATTACGTGTAGAAACTGTACGTGAGTTTCTAGTATTCTGGCGGGTCCCAATACTACTGGTATGATTCCCCGGTTTTCGGTGTAGTTTTGTATTGTTATTGATCCCGTGTCCCTGCAATGATACAGTGTTTTTTAATGTTCTTTTTGTGTACTGTTCTTTTGTTGGTTGATGTTGTTGGACCGTCATTATCATTGGTTACTACGTGTTTTATATATCTTGGTGCTAATTTATCGCGTATGTGCGTCTTTTCGTATATAGTGTCGTTCTGTTTTAACGTCATTGGTTTTATTTTGTCTTTATTGTATTTGTCTGTTCTAATTTGTTTATTTTGTATTTCCTTGTTCGCAATTTTGTTCGTTCGTAAATTGTATTCTGATTGTATTGTTTTCAAGAATTGTTCAGTTCCTAAATCATCAGGTATTGATTTCATTACTATGTGTGCTCTCTGAAGCTCTATGGGTGTCAGTTTGGTTGCTGTATGTACTGAGTTATTGTATGCCATCGTTGCTTCTATCATTAGTTCATCAGTTCTAATTTTTCGGTTTTCGGAATTTTTGATTTTTATTATCTCCGTTAATGTATTATGGAACCTTTCTATAATTCCGTTGCCAGTGCTGGATTTGGGTGTTGTCACATGGTGCTCAAAGTTATATTTTTCTTTGAATTTTCTAAATACTTCTGATGTGAACTCTGTTGCGCTGTCTGATATTATTGTATGTGGTATTCCTTCCTGAGAAAAGTGGTTTTTCAGTTTTTTTATTATACCTGAAGTTTCTCTATTTTGTAATTCGTATATAGACGCAAATCTTGAAAATCCGTCTATTATAGTTAAGAATTGTTTATTGTTTAGAGAGAATGTATCCATGTGTACTCGTTCGTTTGGTCTTCTGGGTGTTAATGTTACTTGTTGTGTTAATTGCAATGGGCTTCTGTCATATTTTGCACTGTTACAAGTTTCACAATATTCAGTTATTATCTCGCGTTGATTGGCGAATTTGTATTTTTTATTTATTTGTGCCATATTTTCTGTAATTCCTCTATGGTCTTTGTTGTGGGTTTCAATTATTATTTGTAATTGCTGTATAGGATGTTTTAAAACTTCTCTGTTGTCTGATGGTGGTTGTTCAGGTATTGTCGGGTTTGATGTTAAATTGTTTTGTTCGATTATTCCTACTATGTTGACACTTGGAGGTTTGCTTGTTAGCACCCATTTTGCAATAAATTTTGCAACTTCGTCGTTGCATTTCATTGCTATGTTACCTTTTACTCCTTTGGCGGTTATTTGGTTGTTCAACATGATTCGTATGATTTGTTCGTTATATTCCGATTTTTTATATATTGTTACTATGTTATTTGTATTTGTTATTCTAAGATCAGCTGTTCCTTTCACTTTTTCTTCTCCAATGATAAATATGAATTGATGTTTAAATGTGTTTATAGGAGTGTGGGATATTGGAAGTGTAATTTCTTCTTCGTCTTCTTTTTCTTTGGTGTTTATTTCCAACCTTGACAGCGCGTCTCCATTGTTGTTTGATGATCCTTTTTTGTAGTTGATGTTATACTCAAACTCCGATAATTTTATCCTCCATCTTACTAGTTTTGATGATGGATCTTTTAATGACATGAGCCATTCCAACGGTCGGTGGTCTGTGTATATTTCGAACTTCTTTCCGTATAAATATGGTCGGAAGTGTTTACAAGCCCATACTATGGCTAGTAGCTCCTTGTTGGTTGCATCGTACCTTGTTTCTGCTTCGCTCAGGGGTCTGCTGGCATACACTCAGAAAAAAAACATATAAAAACAATAAGAATTCATATTGAATCAATGAGTTTTTACCATTAAAATTGGTCAATGCGATTTCTCCTATTATTGCTATAGTTGGAAAACTATTGAATTTATAGTCCCTACAGAAAATGTTTTTCAATAGTTCATACCATTGAAAATTAATGAGATATCCCATTATTTTCACAGAGTACCAGAACCACAACACTTAAAAATGGTGGTAAGGTTATTATTTGCGCAGTGTACTTTAACATAGGTATTTCATTTAACGATTACAAATTATTTCTTGATCACTTAGCTCAATTGGCTAATACATCTAATGTTAATACCAAATTCATTGTGGTGGGAGACTTTAATCTCTCATCGATTGTGTGGAACATCGATAATCCTTCCGCCATATATGCAGAGAGGTGTGAAGGTCGTACCGCTGAATACCTAATTGATTCTTTGGAGTTGTCTAACTTAGTTCAATTTAATTATGTTACGAATGCTCAAAACAGAATTCTTGATCTTTTCATCTCTAATATTGACTCATCTAGCGTTCGTCTAACAAGATCCAACTACTTACTTACTAAGAGTGATTCTTATCATCCACCTTTTGTTGCCACAATTACGTTAGGAATTGTTAGAATGCACCGTTCGTTTACGACTCAGCAGATTAACTTTCACAAGCTAGATTACATTAATTTGGCTAGTGATCTAGCCTGCATTAATTGGAAATTATTATTTGATGGCTTGTCGGTAGATAGCGCAGTTGACATTTTCTATAGTAAGGTATTCTCCTCAATAGGTAAATACTCAACTATTATTAAAAAGAAAAGCAGTAAATTCCCTTGTTGGTATTCCCATTATCTAATTTCTCTTATCAAAGCTAAGGTTAAAGCCCATTTTCGCTTTAAATCGTATGGTTCTCAGCATGATTACTCTATGTTTTCTAACT